>VWPU01013757.1:0-45473 GCA_013398955.1 Callaeas wilsoni
TCTTCTTTGTTTCTTCTTTTCTTCTTTCTCTGTCATCACAGAGGCGTTACCAACCTCTCTAAGTGGGCCAGCCGCATGTCCATCTTCAGAGCCATCAGAGATTGGCTCTGTCAGACATGGTGGAAGCTTCTCGCAGCGTCTCACAGAACCAGGCTGTGTCAAATTAACACAAGGGGACACCACAGCCTGGGCTGGGCAGGACCTGCCCCAGGTGACACTAATGTGCCCTCTGCTCATGAGAAACACCTGGGCTGGCAGAGAGCTATCACAGCTCCATCCGAGGGGTTTGGACTGGCTCTGGGTGCCTGCACATCCCACTGGATTGTGTTCCCTCCTGGATGGACACCAAGGCCAACTTCTCTGTCCACTCTCAGCCTCAGGAAGTTGCTGCCAAGGCGGGCAGACACTCCCAGCAGATGCTTCTTCCAGAGGCCGCAACAACTCCCCTGGCTGCTCTGCTGGGACACCCCTTCAGATACTAGTCCGTCTGTGGTCCTGCAAACCCTCCTAGCCTCCATCACACCAAGGCAGAGCCAATCGGAAACCTCTAAGCCATTGGAGTGATTCCTGGCATTGGGTGTAGCAGTTGTTGCAAATCCTGATTCTGGGTCCTGCTCTCCACATCAATTTGTTGTGTATCCTGATCGAGGAGCCTGACAATAACATCAATTTGTCAGAAATAAGTGATTTAGTGTCACTCAAAGAATCACCATCCAAGGTATTAGCAAAAGTGGCTTTAATATGAATTTGTAAAAGTTTGATTTAATGAAATTCAATGACAAGGTTCACCCTGTTACTCCATGGGTGAAACACAAAGGAAAATCAAGTTAGAATCAAGCTGGAATGATTGACACAGCAGTTGAGCACCTGGCTGACTCCTAACCAGATTGCATAACATTGGAAAAGGATGTGTGAGACTCTTTGTACCCACAACTTCCTTTGCTCCTTGATATGAATGAGAAAAGCTGTGGCTGTCCATGTGTCCATGTGTGATCTGTGTTCCAAGATCACATGATGGAATCTGTTCCTTTGTGGGTTTTCTAAAGGAGTTCTTGGCCCAGCTCAGGCCATTTGCTCCTCTGGAGCTTGCACCAAACTCTGCAGGTTGGGCTGAGGAGGCTGAGTGCACCCTCATGTCTGTGCTGGAGCTCTTGGAAGTGCACAAGGGCACTGGTTAAACTGGGATCCTTGTGGGGCAAGCTTCAGCAGGAAATTCTTCTCTGAGCTCTGAACCTTTCCCTGTCCAGCTCCATCTCTGGAGACCCAGTCTCTGCAGAGCATCATTCCTGAGAGAATGCAAATTCCCAGGTATTTACTCTCATCCTCCAGCTCTCCCTTTGGGTACCTGTTCTGCTGCTGAGATTTAGAGCCCCTCTCTCCATCCCAGCAATCCGTGCTGGCTGCAGTTCCTCACTGGCTGCTTCCCCCCTTGGCTCCTGTGTGCAGCTCACGTCCCTGGTTTAAATCTCCCTTTAAGCACACACCTGTTTTCTATTGCTGTTGCGGCAGGATTTTAACTGTGTATGTATTACATGTCTTTAAAATTTATGCAACTCATTTTTTTATGTGCACAGCTCCGCGATAAGCTGTGAAAGGTATGCTATAAAAATGTGTAATTGCACTGTATTTTTTTTTCCCCCAACACACGGCAAAAACGTATTTTTTTTTCAAGGGAAATATGTGCTGGGGGAAGGGAGGAAGAAGAGGGGGAAGGAGCACCAATCAATTTGGCAGAGGCAGAGTGCAGGGCTGTCCTGCTCTGCATTCAGCCGGGTGCTGCAGGAGGAGGGGAAGCTGGAGGGCTCTTGGGTCTGTGGAACAGCTCCAAGAGCAGACACTCAAACCTGCTGAGCTCCTTGTTAGTGCCCTGCTGCTCCCAGAAAACCACTCACCCACCTTCCCCATGGAACAGGCACAGACAAGCACTCGGTGCAGGGGTTAATTGGGATACAGAGCAGCAGCTCTACACGCTGCCGTTCCCCTGCCTGGAGGGTGAGGGTTTGGGAGTGCTGGGCTGCGGGCTCTCCAGACACACTCCAACCTGCCATGGAGCAGTGGACTGTCTGCTGGAGGAGTATTTGTTGTTGTGGACTGCAGGGGCAATGGGAAGCTCCCTGGTCATCTCTCCTGACCAGTCTATGAAGTGTTCAGCTCCATGAAGAAGAGTCCACGATGGTGGAAAAGGCCATTCCAGGTGAGGATGCTGCTGCAGAACAGCATCAGTAGTTGTTCTCCCAGGCAGCAAGTGACAGGACAAGGGAAAATGGCCTCAAATTTTGTGAGGGGATGTTCAGGTTGGATATCAGAGAGTATTTCTTCCCTTAAAGAATGGCCAGGCACTGGCACAGGCTGCTCAGGGCAGAGGTGGAGTCACCATCTGTGGAGGTGTTCATAAAAGGACTAGATGTGGCACTTCACGGTATGGTTTAGTGACCATGGTGGGATTTGGTCAAAGGTTGGACTTAATGATCTTGGAGGTCTTTTCTAACCTTAATGATTCCATGATTCTATGAGATTGGCAGGATCAGCCTGGCTGATCTTCATTCCCATGCCCCCGTGGGAAAGCCAGGGAGCTCAGGGAGTCCCTTCACAGGGTGGGCAGCACTCAGCACAGCAGGCAGGTCACATCCTTGTCCCTACTTTGGGACTGAAGGACCATAATCTCCATAACAGAATTAGAAATTTCTCAGGTGAAGTGCAGCTCCAAGCAGAGCTGGGTGAACTGACACCACTTCCTTGTGTGCCCGAAACCATGGTGCCCCAAGCACAGAATTCCCTGGGGGCTGTCAGATCCATGGACATCTTCCAGCATGGGGAGGGGGAGGAGATCAATCATTAACGGTGGAGCGTTTTGCTGACTGCTCCCAGCAGATGGTCCTGGCAATTTGCACTTCTCTGCCTGCTTTAACATAATGAGTTACAAACCAAACAAAGCCAAACATAACCTCTCTAAACAAAAAAACACCAGCAGCCAAACAGCTGCTGAGGAAGGGCTGAAATGTCCCTGCAAAGGGCACCTGCTGTGCCTTGTCCCAGCGAGGGGCTGCAACCTCCCTGCTGCTGCTCCCTCCACACCACCAGGGCCATGTGTTGGCTGGACCAGTCTGGGCTCCAAGCTCAGGTAAAACTCAGCAGCTTTCCAGGGAATAACAACTTTTGGAAGGGAGATTGTCACTCACAGATGCTGCAATCACAGAAGCTCCAGTGTTGGGGTTTTAGGAGTTCTCCTTTTGTTTCTTTCTCTTGAGGAATTTTCCCCCCATACATGTTGCTAGGAGGCAATAACGACTGTATACAAAAGAAGTTGTCACAGCTCAGGGGAGGAGTGCAGCTGGCTACTCTCTCTTTAAGTGGGTTTCTTGTGGAGGGCAGAGATACCACGAGATTTTTTGGACTGGGAAAATGGGGCTGGATGTAGCTCCGAGGTTTCTTGTGCTCTTGGCATTTGGAGGGGAGAGAGGCTGTGGCCACTGCAGGAAGAATTCGCCGCCACCGTGGGGTTCTGTCTCCTGCTGTCTTCTACTGTGAGTGAAGCTGTGCTCCTAAGAGCAGCAGTTTCACTGGGACCTTATTAACACCTACCTCAGTAAAAAAAGGGACTTTTCACCATCTGCTTGGGTGCCCAGGATCCCAAGCCTGCCTCTCCCTGCCCTGCTTGGAGCTGGGCCGCTGCTGCCCTGTCCCCTGTCGCTTCTTCAGCGCTGCTCTGAGTTTTTGCTACACTGCAGCCCCGCACCCCCTGCCCTGCTGGGACACCCCGCGTTTCTAGCTACAGCTTCGAAATTTCTGATACAGCTCGTCTACCACCCTGGGATTTTTGCTCATTCCTGCCGTCCCAGCTTGCCACTTCCGAGAGCCCCGCTGGGGCACCGGGCTCGGCTGTCCCTGGGGGTTTGTGACGCGCGCCTCTCCCCCACCCCGTCCCGTCCGGGTCACGCCGCCATCACCGCGTGCTCCCCGAGCTCGCGCCACAGCGCCCCCTGCAGCCGCGGGGGAGCCATCGCACCCGCCCTGCCCGCCGGGAGCCACCAGCGCCCCTGCCGGCTGTGACCGGAACTGCACCAAAGGGGAAAGTGCCTGCGGCCGAGAAGGCGTCACTGGGTTCCTGCTTCTGTTTGTTGTTGCTGCCACTGTTGTTTGTTTGCCTTATTATACATACTAGTGAAGAACTGCTATTCCTTTTCCCATATCTTTGCCTGAAAGCCCCTTAATAATTTGGAGGAAAGGGGGTCATATATTCCATTCCAACAGAGGCTCTTGCCTTCCTTAGCAGACACCTGTCTTTCAAACCAAGACATGCAGATATGCCTGAAGATGAATGAGAAACCTGTTGACCCTTCAGGGATTCTGCTCTGCTCTGTGATCCCAGGGATGATCGCAGCTGGGAGCTCACCCACCCCACACAGTTCTCCCATTGCCTCGTCTGTTTAGAAGGGTAAAGTATGAGAGTCACCAAAGGGACCTGCTGAGCATCCACCCCCGTGGTTATCACCTCCCAAGGCCTTCCCAGAGGGGGCTGCTCTTGTGACCCCTGCCCACCCCTGGCCCCAGAGCCAGGCTGCATCACTTCTCCAGTGTCCCCCACTGCGCCTTGGACACTTCCAGGGATCCAGGAACAGCCACAGCTTCTCTGGGCACCTTGTGCCAGGGCCTCCCCACCCTCACAGGGAACAATTTCCTCCCGATATCCAAACTATAACTATTCTCTTTCTTTTAAAGTCATTCCCCCTTGTCCTACCACTATTGCTATCCTTTCGGCATGCAGACCACCACAGACATCTCGGCTTCATTTGTCCAAAGTAACTCATACATACATACAAAAGCAGCAGCTTTTTTCCTGCCCTACTGTTCCCCTAAGCCATCCTCACATTTCACAGGAGCTGTACAGTGAGCAGAAAAACTCCTCACTCCCTTCCAGGAAGATTTCCTTGATGACGTGCATCCCTTGAGAGAGGTTGTAAAAACTTCTGAAGGGGCAAGGCCAGCATGGAGACAGAGATGTTTTATTTTCTCCCCGCTCCAGTCTCTGGCAGGGACTTCCCTGCTTCTGACTTGTGTTTCACTCTCTGCTGTAAAACCTTCACCACCAAGATGCAGCTTGAGAGGGATGGTCCCTGTATGGTTTGTACCTACAATAAATGAACTGTGTCTTTCCTATTTGTGGAATAAACACAACCCAACAAACAACTTCTGGAAGCAGGAATTTCCCTCAAGTAATTGCAGCAATATGGTGAGCAATAACATGCATTAGTAAAAAAAAAAAACCCAAACCTTGAAGCCATTAGTCAATTTTAGCTGCATGAAATTATGAAATTTTGGTCATAGAGCTCTTCACTGCTGGTAATAGAGCTGTGATTGCCTGCTACTGTCTCTGTGTGCAGCAGATTGCTTCTTTAGGAAGAGATGTAATGGACATTTTTATATCTATTGTGTGGTAGAGGCAAATAACTTGCAGAGGTTGGAACTGTCCTGACAGCTGCGATCAACAACAACAGGCAGTGCTTGCCTTGACCAAATATCTGCACTGCTGCTGTAACATCTCTGCCGCGTTAATATTTGGCTCCTTATTTATCATCGGATCCAGGCTGCACCCTGGGACATGGTGGTCACACACCAAGAGGCAATTCCTGCTTGTTTCCACACTGGAAACTGAACCCTCTCATAAAATGCAAAGGAAAAAAATCCTCTGGGATCTGCCACAGCCATCAGGGATGCAAGTCAGGGTCGGCTGTGAGTGGAAAGGAGCAGGAATGCTGTGTGGGAAAAGGTTCAGGCACTGGCATCCAGGCCTGGGTTGGTCTCTCTGAGGTCCTGCACCCACGGGTGTGTCTGTGCTGTGGGTGCAGCCCCACCTTGGTGTCTGTGTCACATGCAACCTGAGTCAGAACTTGTCTCTGTGACATCCTGCTGACAAAGATCCCCAGGACACATCCCTTGAACCAGAAACCCCCCTCTTGTCCAGCTCTTACCAGCTACTCTCCTACAATGATTTGGAGGAAGCAGAGCCCTTGCTCAGCTCTTGGAATGTGCTTGGTGGAGCCATCCTGGGTGATATCACATCCCTACCCTGGCAAAGGTGTGAGCACTGCCTGGCAAACCCCTTGAGGCTCGTCTGCCTGGACACTAGACAAGATTAAGGAAAATGATCAGAGTTATGCAGCAAAGTGCATGGCTGGGCATTTGATTACCAAACTGGAGTGACAGAGAGCCAAGGCACATGAATCCCAGCTTGCCTTCATTGCTAACTCCTGCCTGGGGACTGATCACAAAGCAGCACCGCCTGCTCAAACTGCATCTCACCAAAGAACCAGGACTCTTGGTTCAGCCTGGGAGTTGTTTGCATCCTTTCTATGCAATAGGAGCACACACCCTGATTAGTGACACAAGCAAAGGGCTGAGGGCACCCTCAGCAGGTTTTCAGGTGACAGCAGCTGAGTGGTGCAGTGACACACCTGGGGCCACCCAGAGGGACCTGGACAAGCTCGAGCAGTGGCCCATGGGAAGCTCATGTGGTTTAACAAGACCAGGTGCTGGTGTTTGCTAAGATCCAATTATTAAAATCACTAGGGAGATGCCTCTGCCCAATCTAAGGTGCAAACAAGACCGAGACCGTGTGCCAAAGCAAATAGTATGGATTTCTTTTTGAACAGTAAATGTGAGGTAGAGGGAGAGAAAGGGAAAAGAGAAGAGGCAGGGAGAGAAAGAGTGACAGAGAAAGGGAAAAAATATCCCTCTATAGATTCTGATAATGTCCTGTTGGTCTTCTTCCAGTCTTCTGAGTGCTTGCAGACTGTATCCATTGAGTGATGAGGGGAAAAAGTCCCCCAAACAAAAATTCTGTTGGGTTTATATTCATTCAGGTTCAGGTAGAAATGTGCAGGTACCTTCCCTGGGGCAAGGAGTTTCACACTGGAGGATGTAATGTTATGAATCATGGAACACCTGGATGATGCAATGGTGTGGGCCACTCTTCAGGAGTCTTTGAGTCCTTCTAAGATGTTGCAGCTGTCTCTTAGGTCAGTGTTGTTGGAGCCATCATGGCACATCAGAGATGAAAACCTTCATCCTGCCTGTGAATGTCCAGGTACTTCAGAGGGGAGTTTTCACAGCTGAGTCATTGTGATAGGAAGGACTTATCCCGCCTCGCAGGGTTTGCCTCTTATCAGCCTCTTCCCTTATCTGGGAACCCAGTTTGTAGGCTCAGGTGCCCGCCTCTCTGCACCTGTGGGCTGCTCTGCATCACAAGCAGAGCACTGGGGATGGATGGAGCCCTCGGCACCAACAGCCCCGGCTTTGACAGCTCCGGTTACTGCGACTGGGACAGTGCTTGAGTCATCAATCACAGCTCAGCCGTCTCTCTCAGTGCTGCACTGGGGTGGGGCAGCCCCCGGGATCAATCCAAGCTGGAGATGAAGGGATGGAGCAGCCCTGCCGAGAGGGACTTGGGAGGTGGATGAGAGGCTGGATGTGCCCTGGCCGTGTGTGCTGGGACCACAAATCCCCATGCCCTGGGCTGACCCCCAGCGTGGGCAGCAGAGGAGGGGGGGATTCTGCTCCTCTGCCCTGCTCAGGTGAGACCTCACCTGCAGAGCTGCTCACAGTCCTGTGGCCCAGCACAGAAAGGATGTAGAGCTGCTGGAGCGAGTCCAGAGGAGGCACCAAGATGATCAGAGGGATGGAGCAGCTCTGCCGTGAGGAAAGGCTGAGAGTATTGGGATAGCTCAGCCTGGAAAAGAAGCTTTGGGGTCACCTAATTGTGGCCTTCCAGTGCCTAAAGGATATGACAGGAAGGGTGGAGAGGGACTATTTACAAGGGCGTGGAGGGACAGGACAAGAGGGAATTGCTTCAAACTGGAAGGGAGGAGGTTTAGATCAGATATTGGGAAGAAATTATTCCCTGTGAGGGTGGGGAGGCCCTGGCTCAGGGTGCCCAGAGAAGCTGTGGCTGCCCCTGGATCCCTGGAAGTGTCCCAGGCCAGGCTGGATGGGGCTTGGAGCAGCCTGGGATAGTGGAAGTTGTCCCTGCCCATGGCAGAGGTGGCACTGGATGGGATTTAAGGTTCCTCCCAACCCAAACCATTCCATGATTTCATGAAGACCTGTTTTTCCTGGTCCAATGCTCCAGTCCTGTGTCTGTGTCCCAAATCCTGCAGGTCTCCCAAGCTCAGGCACTGGCACTGTGCAGTTTTACCCAAAAGAAAAACCTCTGCAAAAATATCAGTGTCAAAACTTCAACATCTCCACCAGAGATGAAAGTGATTCTATGATTCTGATCTCTGGAATTTCTCATAATTCCTTTCTTGTCTCACTCTTTGTTTAAGAAAATACTGTGGCACTCATTATCCTCTGCCGAGAAGATTGCAGCCTTCACTGGACACCATTACTCCAGAAATGCCTCATTCGTTGTAACTTAGCCCTTTCCAGTATAAAATGCATCCTATCACCTGAGATCTTCGTTATGTAAGGCTCCTTGTGACAGTGGGGCTGTGCTGGGGCTGCCTGGGCACCACCTGGGACACCCCGTTTACGCACACGACTGATGTGGGAATGCGGGGCTGAGGCAGTGAATGCTCTCATCCAGCCATGTAAACAGGGCTCCTGTGGGAAATGTCACCTCTGCTATTTAAAGCTGTTTTTTTGGATCACTGCATTATTCTCAAGCCTGTCACCACACTTTATAAATCACATAAGATGAGTTTCCTACACAAACGTGCCCCTGTGCTTTTAACTTTGCAGTTTCCAGATCACCCCTGGCATTATGTACAGATTAGACAGGACACACTTCCAGGGGTGGCACAGAGATGGGAATGGGGGTGCATGGCCTCTGCAGCCCCCCTGTCCTGCTCAAACAGACTGTCACTTGGGGTCCCTCTCATGGTGTATCTCTGAGGACAATGGTGATGCCGAGCCAGCCCCTCCTGTCCCACTTGGCCGTGCTGGCTGGCAGGGACAGACCAGAGCAGTGCTGGGCACACAGGTACCAGGGTTCTGCTCGTACCAGTAGCTTGCTGGTGTGTGTTTCTGATGTCCCCATTCTGCTGGACCTTGTGTCACCCTGGGTCACCATCCATCCCTGTCTGGGCTAGTTCTGTTCCCTCCCAGAGGAAGGCTCCAGGAGGACTCACGAAGCTCATCCAGATCTGCTCCTGCCCAGGTGTTTGGTCCATCTCTGTCAGAAATTTGCTCTCATGGAGCACAAACCTCTGCTGAGTGTCATCCCCCAGTCTGCAGCCACTCCTCTGGAGCTGCCAGTGCAGTCTCTCCTGCTCTCTCTGCACTGCCGGTGCCACTTGCAGGAGGTGAGGGTGAGGAGCCTCACATTCACAGTTACTCTCCACCAGCCCTCAACAATGAAGCCACAGGCTCTTCACTGCCACATCTGGCCCTCTGAGGCCCTCTAAATTTTGAGGCAGAGCTTTTAATAGCTGGAAGAAAATCTCTCTGGGAACTTTAGGGTGATTACTGTGGGATTACTAATTAGGATTAGGAGGCAAGTAGCAGTTCAGCAGCACTGAGGAGGACTTTGCACACCTTGCTGGAGCTCAGCTCCTGTGTTCCACCACCTACGGAGAGCCTGTGGTGGATTCCTCTTCTTATGTGAGGTGCACAAGGAAAGCAGAGTTGTAAATGAACACATAAATCATAAAATCACAGAATGGTTTGGGTTGGAAGGACCCTAAAGCCCATCCGGTGCCACCCCTGCCATGGGCAGGAACACCTTCCACTGTCCCAGGCTTCTCCAAGCCCCAATGTCCAACCTGGCCTTGGACACTTCCAGGGATCCAGGGGCAGCCACGGCTTCTCTGGGCACCCTGTGCCAGGGCCTCCCCACCCTCCCAGGGAGGAATTTGTTGTGTTCACAACCATCACACCAGGCAGCTGATAAGTATTATTTTGAAACGTCTGTCTCCAAGGACCACAAATTCAATCCCAGGTGCACTAAATATGCATATTGTGCTTGTGCTCCCTGCCATTAAGTGATGGAAAAAACAACAGAAGTTGATATGGAAATGTAGCAACGGTGCATTAGTATAACATTTCAGGACTGTGAAGAAAATATCACATTTCTGGAAGAGCTGTTTAAGTTTTACATACTTTCCACTGAAATCAGTCTGGTTTACAAATAAACATTTTGTGAAAACAGTGTTGTGTTTTTTACTAACAGATGTGAAAAATTACTTCTTTGCTTTCTCAAAATGATGCCCTGCTCTCCAAAGAGAGGCATCCTGAACTGGTCCAAGTGGAGGTGTAGATGCCAGGCCATAGACTCCATGGGGTGCCTGGGGCTCTGTAGGATGTGTTGGGCCTGTTGGAGATGTTCACTCATCATGTCAAAGCTTGTGCCGTGATGCTCTATTGCCTTATCCCTCCTCAGTCCAACAGGCACGTTCCCAGGAAAATCCACTACAAATTCTCTAATTCACCACTCAGATGCTTCAAACTGAAAAGGAGTAAGTTTAGATCAGATATTGGGAAGGAATTGTTCCTGGTGAGGGTGGAGAGGCCCTGGCACAGGGTGCCCAGAGAAGCTGTGACTGCCCCTGAAGCCCTGGAAGTGTCCCAGGCCAGGTTGGATGGGGCTTGGAGCAGCCTGGGACAGTGGAAGGTGTCCCTGCCATGGCAGGGGTGGCACTGGATGGGCTTTAGGGTCCCTTCCAATGCAAACCATCCTGGGATTCTGCCATTCTACAAATGCTCTGTTCCCTCATAGGATTTGGGGCTGGGAATAACACTTGTGGCCCACCTCTGTCTCAGGCAAGATCAGCTCCACTTGGGCCATTCCTAACAGTGATCTTTTTCCTACTGTGATCTTAAAATCGACCAGTGAAAGGGCTGCTCTGACCTTTCCAAACACTCTGTGTCCATTCCTTGCCTTCCAGACAGCTGGATTTTCCTGACATCTGACCTGCAGAGGTACCTTTAACCCCATGGCTTCTGGTCTCATCTGCTGTGGGGAACAAACTTTGCTTTCCTTTCTTTCACAAAGATTTCTTCATCTCCTCCTTGGCCTGTCTTTTGTCCTGCCTAAACTCTCCAGTCTTGTCTGTTGGGACTAGTTTCCCTGATCTAAGGCAATTCTTCTCACTCTCTTTTGAACACCCTCCAAATGACCCTTTGCTTTCTCAAAACAGAAAATTTATTCCAGCTGCTGCTGTAGCAGTGGAGAGCAGGAGGAAGAGTGTATTTCTTTACAAGTGATACCCCTGTGCATGACCCCACGATGAAATGGGCTTTTTTTGGTTCTGCTTTGTCTTGTTGACTCATTTTCTCCCAGAGACACCTCCAAGCAGCCTTCCTGTCAGCAGCTGAACCCTCACTCTTCTTCCTCACCACATCCTGCTTTTTTTAAACCGAATTTTCTTTAATTCATGGAAAAATTTGGAATTTGAATGCCATCCTTCTGCCTACACATGATATCTCAAAACTTGGTATTACCTAGTAAATGAAATAAGCCTGCTATTTCTTCCATCATTTGGGTCATTAATGAGAACGTGTAATAGTGGTGGAGTCAGGAGAGACCTCCAAGGAATTCTTTCCTTCCCTGGAATTAATGAAACTTTTAATTAGAAATGGTGGCCAGGGTGGAAAGTTTCCAACTTCCTGGTGTATTGAGAAACAGGAGGCCCTTTTTTAGCCTTTTTTCAAACCCTTGGAGTTCATCCTGAGGGTGCCTGAATGATGGATTGATGATGAGGAGAAAGGACCAGAGGCATTCTCCATGAACAAGGCACAGGTCATTTAAACCTCTGCATTAATTAAGCATTATCCCTGAAGAGACCTGGGCCCTGCCAGCTTTTTGGGCACTACCTGCAGATTTTGTATTAAACTGCTGTTCTTGAATTTTGGGTATAAGGAGTATGTCTAGAATAGAGTTTTCCCTTTTTCCTCCCTCCTTTCCTTTCCTTTCCTTTCCTTTCCTTTCCTTTCCTTTCCTTTCCTTTCCTTTCCTTTCCTTTCCTTTCCTTTCCTTTCCTTTCCTTTCCTTTCCTTTCCTTTCCTTTCCTTTCCTTTCCTTTCCTTTCTTTTCCTTTCCTTTCCTTTCCTTTCCTTTCCTTTCCTTTCCTTTCCTTTCCTTTCCTTTCCTTTCCTTTCCTTTCCTTTCCTTTCCTTTCCTTTCCTTTCCTTTCCTTTCCTTTCCTTTCCTTTCCTTTCCTTTCCTTTCCTTTCCTTTCCTTTCCTTTCCTTTCCTTTCCTTTCCTTTCCTTTCCTTTCCTTTCCTTTCCTTTCCTTTCCTTTCCTTTCCTTTCCTTTCCTTTCCTTTCCTTTCCTTTCCTTTCCTTTCCTTTCCTTTCCTTTCCTTTCCTTTCCTTTCCTTTCCTTTCCTTTCCTTTCCTTTCCTTTCCTTTCCTTTCCTTTCCTTTCCTTTCCTTTCCTTTCCTTTCCTTTCCTTTCCTTTCCTTTACTTTACTTTACTTTACTTTCCTTTCCCCTTCCCGCTCCCTCTCGCCCTCTCCTTCTCGCCCTCCTCTCTTTTTCTTTTTTTGCTTTTCTTTTCACCCTGACTGTACCTGGGCTTTGAACTTTATGTGCTCATGAAAGGTGGTGCTGTGGTTTTTTATGTCAATTACCACCGGTTTGAAAATACCCTTCTGCTTGACCCTGACTGCAATTCGGTGCCTGTTTTGTCCCATCAGTGCCTCAGACCTGCCATGCAGAGCTGCCCTCCTGCCATTCCAGCTTCTTCACCATCCTGTGTGCAGGACATTGCCCTTGGCTCGGGGTTTGGGAAGCATCTTCAGGCTCAGCTGGTGCATTAAGCTGGATACATTTATTTGGGAATCTTTTTCAAGGGCCTTCATTTTCTGCAGTGAGTGCAGAGGCTGGAGAGCTCTGGCTGCTCTCATGAGGCGAGGGGGAGCTCTGGCCACCCTCTGATGAATGATGACCACAGGGTGATGGAGAATCATCCCTGCATCCTCCCTCAGGAGTCATGGGATGTACCCCTGCTCCAGGGACTCTGCCAATCACCCTAGGCTAGGGGCAGAGGAGGAAGAGGACCACCCTCACCATAAGCTTGAGCCTTTGGAAAGCTTTCCCTGACAGCCCCTGGAATTTGCTCTCTTGACTTTGTCCCCAGCACGGACAAGGGCAGCAGAGAGCCTGCCTGGCGTGAGCATGTGTCTGCTAGGAACAAGCTAATTTTCCTCCAGTTTTTCTGAGATAAGGCAGCAACGTTGATTGTAATGAGGTGATGGTTCTCAGTATTAATCATGCGGGAGGGTGTCACTGTCCAGGGCAAAAAACCCACTGAGCCTGGATAAAAAGGGTGCAGCCACTGTCTGAGAGGAGCTGGTCCAGGTGATGCTGCTAATGAGGCAATGTGCGGGCTGGGAGCACCGGCAGGACGTGGCTTTTGTGGACCCTGTCAAGTTCTAATTGTACAAGTTAATTACTGAGTGTAGCCTTGCGTAAGGTTAAAGCAGACAACAGGTGATGAACAGTCGAGGGGTTTGTGCTGGGTCACAGCCATGCAGATGTGTCTGCAAATGCACAGTAATTCCTTGACGTAAATTATACAACACTGCACAGGCAATGAAATTTGAGTCACAAATGTAAGCACCAAGGGCATAGGAATGGGCTTATCCATGGGAAAAATCCCGTTAATGTGGGACAAGTGCCCAGGTCAACTTAGTGAAACAATTTAAAGGGCAAAAAGCTGAGTTATCAGTTAATCCAGTCTAGGTGTGTATTTCCAACAGTGAATTGACAGTAATGCTGTGCACCGGTAACCTCTGGGACTCAGCAGTTGGTTGGACACTTCCAAATGTTTTAGCACCCAGTGGGCAGCAGGCACAGGGCACCTCCAGTCTGGGCCTGGGCCTCGACACATTCCCAGCCAAGGGCTGCTCTCACAGACGAGGGTGGTTGTGGTTTCCAGCTCTAAAGAGCTGAGTAGGGCTCTCAAACACTGTGGCAAAGCTCCCAAGGGGGGAAAAGTGGCACCGGAGCTTCACTCTTGTGCAGAAAGCAGCAGTTACCCCCTTCTGCCACCCTGGCATTTGGCCTGGAGGTAAGACCTGGGTTTGGTCTCATTGGAGTCTCTGGGAGCTGAAACACCTCCTGGTCTGCACTCCTGCCTGATGGGACATGCCAGCTCCAGCTCCCTCTCCTCCCAGGACAAGAGAGCCACGGAATGTGATCTCAGATTTTTTTTTGTGTGTGAAGTTTCAGAAAATGAAATTTAATTTTTTTTTATGTCATACTGGTACACGGAAGGCACTGACAGTGGAAATGGCCATGGGCAGGTACTGGGAGGGTCCGGCCCAGTCAGTACAGACATGCACCGCAGGACAGATGAGCCTTGTCAGGCTGGGAGCTCTTGGTGACGTCCCCCTGAGGCACCTTGAAATAATACAGCCAGACAGGCAACCCCAGAGCAGGGAGCAGCAAAAGGAGGGAAGCTGAACTCAGGAGAGGAAAACCAGTCTGCAGCCCAGCACCAGTATAGATACAAAGATACTTGTGCCCCACAGCAGGGTGTCACAGAACCATAAAATCCCAGAATGGTTTGGGCTGGGCGGGACCTTAGAGCCCATCCAGTGCCACCCCTGCCCTGGGCAGGGACACCTTCCACCATCCTAGGCTGCTCCAAGCCACGTCGAACCTGGTTTGGACACTTCCAGGGATCCAGGGGCAGCCACAGCTTCTCTGGGCACCCTGTGCCAGGGCCTCCCCACCCTCACAGCAATCTTTCTGATCCAAACCCTCCTCTCTTGTCAGGACCCTGACGGTCCTCTGCTCACCCCTCTCCTCAGACTTTTGCAGGAGCATCCCTGTTGCTCTCTGCCACATCCTTCCCCAGCCCCTGCGCTCGTAGCCTGTTCCGTGTCCCGAGGGATCAGATGGACACTCCGTGGGACTCAATCACTACTGCCTCGGGAGCCAACAGAGCCTCACCTGGCTGCTCCCTCCGGCCTCGGCTGTCAGCACAGCCTGGGCTGATTTGGGAGGATGGACGCCTGTTCCAATCAGCCTCATGGCAAGCATCAGCGCTGCTTTGGAGCAGCAGGAGACAAAGGACGGCAGGGAAGGACCTGGCGGATCCCTTGTTAGGGAGGCTCTTCCCAGCGCACACGATGTCCTGCTGGGCGGGATCCGGAGCAGGCTCCAGGCTCCAGCCTGTCTTCAGAGCATCACTGCCGAGTACTCAGCTATCCCTCCACTATCCCTATTAATTGGCTTCTCCCAGCCCTCTCCAGCCCCTTTCTTCCCAGTGCTCATCAGGGAACGGAAAGGCAAAGCTGACTGAAGCTGACAAGATTTCTTCTCGAAAAAAAGGAGAAAGCTTGCATTGGCTCCATCAAAGCCTTTTATTAAAGCCACATGGGGAAAGAGCTGCCCTGTCAGACAGCTTTTGGTATTGAGAAAACATGAAAGAAACCAACAGCTATAATCGGCTCAAGAAATTTATTGCATTTTTGACCCTGATGTGGTCACGTACTTCTCGAGATTTCTTTGAAGGTGTTGCAGGTTTATTGACTGTGGCAAATGTCAATGTGTCACATGCCCAATTAACTTGGCATTTCTTGCAATCAATACCCTAATTGCCTCTCTTTAGAGAGGCCATTAATTTAATTAACCCCCTCTCTCCCCCGACTTGTTTTCCCAGTTAAAATATTTTAATAAACAGATGATCCAAGGCCTGTGTTCCTTTTGTGATGAGAGAGATGAAGGAGAGGAGAGATTTCTTAGAGTTTCAATATAATTTCCAAGGGCCTGTGGAGCTCTGTATCAGCTTAGTGGGAACAAGAGAACAGCAGAGGCTGAAGGTGCCTTTTTCCCTTGCCTGCCTTATCCTGGCCTCTACTTGGGTGCTGGGAGACAAATCCTCTTTAGCAAAAAAACCAGAGTGAGAGATCTGACCTCCCCAGGGCTGTGAATGGAGCTGAGACCAACAGCCAGTGAAGGTCGTATCAGGAGTGACATGGTTGCTGTCACTTCTGTGGTTTATTTTTTAGCCAGTGCACTGAAGTTTCACGGAGCTGTTGGTGTGCTGAGGTCGTCAAGAGTTAATCTGGGCGGTCTTGCTGTGGTTTTGTTTTTATAATTGCTTAACAAATGGCTCTGGCATGATTAGGCTGAGTTTAAAAACTGGCTAACTGCTAGATCTGGGATGGAATCATTGGCTCTCCATCAGCCTTTAGCACAGTCACTCCTAATTGGGTCCCACAGGTATCTCCCCAGGCTGCCGAGCTGCTCGGCACCTTTAGCAGTGATCTGGAAGAAAACAGAAAATCATTACTGATAAAGTTTGAAGATGACACTGAGAGACTCCTGGAGCAGTAAATATTGGTAAGAGCAGAGTAATCAGGTGGTGGTGTTTATATCACTTAGCAAATTGGAGGTGATAAAACAGCCCCTGGTTGAACGCAGCTAAATGCCAGGCTGTAAATGTGGTCAACCAGAAATACTCGTCGTGCTTGCAGGGTAGGGGAGAGGAAGTGGCGGGAGTGATGTCTCTGGAAAGATCATGAGTTTGTGGGGGAAATCCATCAGGATTACGAGCTTCTCCTTTGCTGCCATGATTAAGAGTGGAGGTGCAATATGCAGAGGTAGACCGGCTTGAAGTTTAATTTCAAACAATGGTATAAAAAAGAAATAGGGAAAAATAACCTGAAGGTAATTGTTCTTGAGAATTTATTTCCCTCCTTTACTCCTCCCCACCATTTATTTTTGACTAGCCAAGGCAATGGTTAGTTTTCCAAAATCTGATACTTTGATAGTATTATTTGGGAGGATGGAGAGACTGGAAATCAAACCTCATCTGGGAACCATTCCCATTCCCTTTATGGGCAGCTGTATTTAAATCTGAGATCAAAGATGCGAAGTGCAAGGCAGCAGAGCAGTTTAAGCGGGGGCTGCTGTCCTTGGGGAACAGAGGCGTGGGCAGAGGCATCCACAAACCCCTTGATCTCAGCCTGTGGGGGGGAACCCTCAGAAAGGGGATTAAGAGGGAGCAAACAACCCCCTACCCATCTTGTCAGCCCCGGAGCCCTGGAGAGAGAAGCTACAGGGAAACACCATCTCCTCTCTGCCCAACACATTAATTACTTAATCAAGTGAATCTGAGCCAGCAGGAGCTGCTGCATTTATGTTGATGCTGGAGACCCTCATCCAGCAGACCTGGGTTCACCCCTTTGCCACCTTTCTGGCTCTGGTGTGTCCTTGTCCCAGCTGGGGCTCTTGCCCTCCAGGGTGGTGTAAGCTCTGCCAAACCTGCTGGATGCACTTCCCCTTCCCCTCCCCATCAGTGCTGGGAGCTTTCTGGGCTCTCTGATTTTCCTGTAACTTTCATGTCTCAGACACATCCTTGGAGACCTCTGCTATCCATGGGCCAGGAACACTTGGGTGAGGCTGGTCCTGGCAATGTGATGCTTTGGCTTTGTCTGTCTCCTTCCTGCCAAGGTGTCCAGGGAACCCAGGGATGCTCTGCAGGTGCCAGAATGGATGCTTTCGGTCATTCGTGCCTTTGCACTCCTGGCTTGCTCTGGACCATGGCAAAGGTGATCTGGTCAGTCGTGCTCTGCTCTAAACCACTCCCAGCTGGCACTGTGAGCCCAAACAGTGGCTCCCCATTGCTGTGTGACCGTCCCTGTGATGGCAGGACAATCTCATGGCACTGCTCGGACATGAGGTTCAGGGCTCTGACTGTTTATTTGCAGCTCCTTTTTGGAGGGAAACACCAGCAAGGGTAGAGACAGGGACAAGGCTGAGACAGGGCTGCAGCATCCCATGGCTCCAGGACATTTATGGATTTGCTCCTGGCCAAGGTGGAACTCATGAGCTGGTTCTCACAGGAACTGTGCGCAAAGGGAGGAGCAGGAGAGGGTGGTGGAGCATCATCCTGGCAAGGCATGGGATGTGTGGATGAAAACATGGGAGAAGCAGCTGAAGGAGGCTCCAGAAGCATGTGGCTGAGGATGACTTCATCAGCAGATGGAGGAAAGACAGGAGCAGAGCAGCTGAGAAGCAATTAATGCTTCATCATTCCCAAGGCTTCCCCTAAATTAACAGGCCATGAACAAATGGCACATCCAGGGTAAACCTTTTATAAGCAACCTAATGCCTGTAGGAACTGTCCCCAAGCACCTCCAAAGGCTCCAACCTGCCTGTTCTGTCTCAAACATACGCAATTATTTTGCTGGTCCGTTGAGTGGTCTCTTAGGACAGATTTCTTTGGGCTGGCAAAGGCAAAACTGTAAAGACTTTACTGCCAGTCCCTGCATCTCAGAGCTGCATCTGCTCATAAGAAACCCACAGCACATCTCGAGGAGCCTGCTGCTGTCTGGGCTCTGCTCTCATACGTGCACTGAGCTCAAAGGCAGCTCCTGGGCCCTGGTGTGGCTCCTTCCTGGGAGGGAGGGGTGCTCTCACCTCTGTGCACCTCACTCACGATGTGCAGAGCCCAGCAGGGGAACAAAACGGGAAAGATGCTGGAAGGAGACCTTCAGTCGTGCTCCAGCCAACCTCCGTGACCATCTGTGCTCCCCCACAGCAGGGGTGATCGTGCAGACTCCAAATCCAGGCAGGCTCCAGCTGTGCCTGTAACGCAGCCTGAGGCGAGTCAGCTCAGTGCAGTGTCACCAGCGGTGGGATCCTGCCTTGTGCTGCTGGAGGGTCAGAGGGACCAGAAGCCCTGGAGAGCAGTGGAGGGATGGCACTGCCAGAAGGGAAGCAGTCAGAGGAGCCTGTCTGCACCCAGTCAGGAGGAGAAGGCTTGGCCATGGTGCAGGAACCTGATGTGATTTCTTGATGTTGAGGAGAGCTTCGTGAACACCCAGAGCGTGCAGAGAAGCTGGGGCTGGGCAGGGCTGATGTGACCTTTCTGATCCAGAGGTAGTTAATGAGCTGCAGAAATCTCTGCCTTCCTGCAGGTTTCAGGAAGGCGCATCAGCAGGAGTGGGGGAAATCCGTAACTCCTGACGAGGAGCTTTGCTTCCCAGGCCTTTCCTTCCTGCCTTTCCTCAAGAGCTGGGTTTTCTCAGAAGACACCAGCTCTCTGATTTCTAAGGATTAACACTCCTGAAGCCTTCTGCAGAGCTAGCAGGCATCACATGTTCTGTGCATGGCTGCTCCCAGCAGTGACTCATCGTCCCTGCCCACCTGGGGCTGCTGGAAAATCTGACTGAAAGGTCTGGGGAGCCTTTCGGGAGCCAAAGTTAGCTCTGAGCGTGTGTGTGCATGTGGAGCAGCAACTCCTCTGGCCATATGGTGCCAGATCTGCTCAATGGACAGACCCACCACGTCTCTCTGCTTCCTGAGAGCAGGGAAGGAGGATGATTTCAGAGATGACTGAGGTTGTCAGTCAACCTGAGCACCCCGTGGCTTCCTCCTAAAAAACTCGCACAGTGTTTGTTTTGTGGGAGCCACGTTGTATTTCTCCTCCTGATGGGGGAAGGGGTTTTGCCTGTCCCTTGCAAGGTGTTCCTGGGGCAGGGACTGTGCTGTCACACAGGGACAGCAGGGCTTGCAGAGTGCCAGACCCTTGGAGCATCCAAACCACTTTGTCTGCCAAAGTACCAGATTAAAGAAATGAAGTATGTTCCTGGTGGGTCATTTTGGGCCTCCAGGAGGGATGAGAAGTGTGGAGGGAGTACTGCAAGGGCTGTGCTCTCTCCCCCATCCCTTAGCATAGAGATATGCCTGTCACTGCCCATCCCCTGCCTCAGCCCATTCCTACTCAAACACTTCAGTGTATTCCCATCTCGCAGGGGTTGAGCAGGGCTATGGGGAGGGGGTTCTGGTATGAAGAGAGGTTGTTAGCATTTTGAACAGGCCCTGAATGCCTGTGGAGAAGAGCAGGATGTGAGAAGCACTGCAGACTATCCTGCCCCGTGGAGATGGACACATTTGCCATTCCTAGACGAGCTCTTCAGTCTGGTTTCTAGAAAACAGCTTGTTACCCTCAAGCAGGTCCTTGCTTCAAGTCAGTATCTCTTAGGCAGAACGCTTTAATTTAACATGTGTGGTGTTGGTGAATCCCACCCAATCCTCAGTAAATTAGTTCCAAATCTCCCTGTTAAGGCCTCTGTGCCCTATTGCTCGGTGCAAGGTGGCATCGCTTTGTATCTCCTTAGATCTGTGCTGGTTTGAAGAGCTCGGGGCTATTGGATTTCTGCTCCCTGAGCAGCAGCTGCAGATAATGATCCAGTCACTCTTGACCTTCTCCCTGATAAATGAAGCAGAGTGAGAGTCTGCCACCCGTTTTCCTGATTCCCTCCTGGGCCTTCTTGGGTTTATTGGTGCGATCCTGGCATGGGACTCGCTATTCCAGCAGTGATAAACTCAGAGGCACAGACTCTGCCCTTTCTTCAATAATTTGGAGTAGTTATTTGTCTCTTTGGCTTGATGTGCTGAAATCTCTCTGAACTTGTTGCTTGCCCCATCTTCTCTAACATGTGGCTCCCAAAGATGGAACGCCCCACTCCTACACCCCCGATATTCTCAGCTGGAATTATTAATTCCTAGGTGGGTGCTTTCACATCTGGTCACTTTCACAGGCTCACTACAAAACTTTTGGGGTTGCTGTGTTTACCCAGCCTTCTGCTCAGTGTGCTGGCTGTGTACTTTGGCAAGGATGGTGTCCAAGTCCAGCTTGGAAAAGACTTGGAGCAATCTGGTCTGGTGGAAGGTATCCCTGCCCATAGCAGGGAGTGGAATGAGATTTTTAAGGTCCCTTCCAGCCCAGACCATCCTGTCATTCTATGATTCTATGATACTCTCTTTTTCAGATTATTGCTAAAAGGTTAAGTTGTAAGGCTAAGAGGTACTCTCATTTTCAGCCCTTAAGAAACACCCCTGTCCTGTGATGCCTTTTGTGCACATTTACACCTTGGGACCCCACTCAGGAGTCAGGGTGAAGATCAGTGTGTTTTTTCTCCGTTCATTTCAGGAATGTGGAGCAATCGTGGCTCCAAGGCATCTCTGATAATGCTGTGGGACATGAGGGAATAACTTGAGCCCATCCTGCTCTGACAGCATCTTATGCTCTGTGCTGGACTCTTGTCCCATGTGTCTGCTGAGGGGCAAAAGTCATTTGAGAGCACGAGGCAATGGGAAGTGTTTGATCATTAATGCTCAGTCTCTGTCTGAACATGTGCTTCTGCTTCCAAACAAGCAAGTGGGAGAAAAACCTCATCATGAAATATTCAAATACCTTCCGAGCTGGGAGTGGGGAGGGCTCTCGCCCCAGTTCTCTGCTCCTCCCAGGAGCTCACCATCAAAAGCTTCTCAATCATCAGGTGATGATGAAGGGCACGGGTGCAATCCCTCCCTCTCCGAGTGAGGAACGTGACGGGCGTGTCCTGATTTGGAGGGTGCCAGTGGGAATCTGAGGGATTTGCCTTTGGCTCCGAGCCTGCTAGCCAATATTACAGAAAGATTAAGGAATTGCAGTAGGAAAGATCTAATCCCCTCTGCTGCTTTCAAAGACAGCCTCCCTTCTGCAAACAGCAGGGAATCCCTGCTCTGCCTTACCAGCAGTACTCCAGCTGTGTCAGGAGGCAGGGAGTGACTGTCAGTCTGGGTGACTCCTCTGGGCCAGGTTGGACAGGGCTTGGAGCAGCCTGGTCTAGTGGAAAGTGTCCCTGCCCATGGCAGGGGATGAAATGAGATCAGCTCTGAAGTCCCTGCCAACCCATCCCATTCAGGGATTAAGTGACTCTGGGATTCTCTTGGCCCTGACCACAACCCTGCTCCCCAGTCACACTGCTGGCGAGTTGTCACATCTCATGGGCCAAGGTTCTGGCAGCCGGATACTCCCTTTACACCCAGCAGTGCAAATAGCAGAGATGTGCTGCGCCCCAGAGCACCCCAGCATAACCCCTGCACCAAGGAGCTGCACAGGGCTCTGTGCTTGGCCAGGCTGGGTGGGGGAGAGTCCTGTCTGAGCATCCCTGAACCAGGATACCTCAGAGGAGACAGATCAGAACTGAGCAGTCCACAGAGGGACACTCCAGGACATGGACGCACCTCAGGGCACAGCCAGCTCCTCACTCCTGGAAAGAGCCCTGCGAAAAGCAGGGCAGTCGGCTGAGCCTGCAATCCTTCACCCTCAAACACATTCCTTGGGAACACCCTCCTGCAGGTAATCTGCATGGAGCTGCTCAGGATTCCCAAGATATTTATAGGGCACAATGACAGGTCTGCATGCAAGTGATGAGATCATAAGGGGCCACCTCCTTTCCCTGGGATTGCCTGATTTTTGATGGTTGGACTTGATGATCTTTGAGGTCTTTTCCAACCTTAATGATTCTGTGTTTTTATGATCTGATCTGAGGGCACGTCCTGGTTATCGCCCAGCCGAGATGCTCCAGGAAAGATGCTGCTTCTACACCCCTTTCTGAGGTACCTGTGACCTGCCTGATGCCTGTGGCTCAATATAGAGCTGTTTTGGGATAATGCCTTGGATTTTTGCTTCATTTTGACTATCCCCGGGTCTGAATTACATGTGGTTCCCTGCATCATGGTTTGAACCTAAGTACTTATTTCCCTCCAGGAAATGCAGGTGGACAAGGTCCCTCACGGCCAGCGTTCAGAGCTCCTATCCTGAAGCTCCCAAAATGTGTGAAAATTTGCCCATAGAGCACTGCAGGCATCCAAGTGGATTTTCTTGTTCAGCCTGAACACTGGCAGAACCTCCCCAGCAAATATTAAGGGATCATCTGTTTTCCAGCAGCTGAGTTTGATCACAGAATCACAGAGTCACAGAATCACAGGATCAGAATCAGTTGAGCTAATGACAAGAGGACATCCATCCCTGGCCAGGGCTGACGACTCCTGCAGGTGGTGGAGGAGGAGGATCTAGTGTTATATGAGCTCAGCCTGCAACTCAGGAAGAAGCTGAGAAGTTTGAAGCTTTTTGTGAGAGGAGGAGGAGGGTTTCAGCAGAGTGTCAAGAGAACATGAGCTCATATCACTGCACTTATTTATATCCCCAAGCCGGCATCTGTTGTGCCCAAGCTCGCTGCAGTCCTCAGCATTAAACATTTCATTAGCCCACAGCCCCTCTGGCAGTGCTCACACCCGCACACAGGCTGTTTAGCAGTCAATCCATCCATTTAATTTCTCATTAAACTTTAGATGTAATGAATTTTTTAGTGGTCAAGTGAATAAAGCAGTTAAAATAAAAAATGGCTGGATAGCAAAGGTTTGGCCTTTGCTATTTTCAGCCTTTAATGATGCTGTGGTGAAGCCAAGAAGTGCCTGTGCTTCTTTGCTGGGTGAGCAGGTCCCTTCTGGGGGAGGTTCTTTGGAAATACCATCCTTCCAGCATGAGCTGGAGGCTTTGATCTGAGGAGGGGAAGCCAGGGAGTAGTCAGACCCATCAACAAACATTTTGAGGAGGAAAATGTTTGGAATCTTTAAAGGGCCAGTTTTCCTTTTTTTTTTTTTTTTTTCTTTCCCAAGTGATTGCAGTTTTCTAAGAAATTATGCTGAAGATAAAATAGTCACCATCCACCTTCAGCCGAGCTGACAGATCTTTAGATGATCAACAGCTGCTGCCTTTAATGAGCTGAAATGTTTCTGTGAGAGCCAGGCAGGAGGGAAGTTTGGAGCTGTGCACAAAAGCCATGGGGTGCCCGTGGGGCTCTCATGGCACCACTCTGGCATGATCCTGTGTTTGGGTCACGAGTGGGTGTGTCACTGCTGGCTGTCACAGAGGTCGTGCTGTGAATGAGGGGCCTCTGCCATGGCCATCCTTTGCTTTTGGCAGAAGACTCTGTGTGGAGCCCACTCTGGTGAGCTCTCCAAGCAGTCTGGAGCTGAGCCTGGAAGTGGCTCTGCCCTTCTTGGATCAGGGCAGCAGAGAGGCAGCTTTGGGTGTTGCTCTGCGCCTCTGTGGCCGTGAACCCTCCTGTGCTGCATGGCCTGGTCCAGCCCTGATGCTCAGCCAGGACAGTGGCTGTGGGGTCCAGGGCCAGAAGGAAACACATTCATGCAGGTTCTACTGGAGTGTGGCTCCGTGGGAGAGGGTGTCTGAGTCCCCCCGTGCTCAGTGGGGCAGTTCAGAGCTGCAATGCTCCCACTGAATGCAGGTCCTGCTCCGGGTCTCTCCTGCCACCCTGGGATTGCTGACCTGACTCACCCATCTGGCACTGCAGGTCACAATCTCCATCTCGGTTTCGGAGGGTGTGATGAGATCAAGGATGTCCCAAAGCAGCCAAAAGCAAAGGATCAGCAGGAGGAAGAGGAGGCCTGCGGTTTTGGCCATAAGAAGGTGGGAACAGAGGCACCAGATCAAGGAGTGCCAGGAACCTGAGCTAGGGGAGAGAAGCACCCTGCAGAGGACCTTGATGGACTGTTAGAGCCTGGAAGGGCTGAGGAGAAAGATGAAGTAACAGCAAAAAGAGTGATAAACATCCCTCCTTTGGGAAAGACCAGACACTTCGTTCTGGGAGAAGGCAAGCAAACATTGAAGGGGGAAAGGAGAAGGTGCTGCTGGAGAGAATGGGGAGGTCGGTGCACATGTGGAAGCAGGAGGTGGAAATCTGCAGGAGGAGTCAGGATGAGGGAGGAGTCGCCCTGCAAAGGAGCACTGGGTGCTTGTGAGAGCAAATGAGGTGCAGGGAACACCTCCGAGTATTTCCCTTTTTGTTGTACTCCCTCAGCTGCTCTTTACATTCGCCTTTGATGAGTACTTTTTTATGAATAAGAACAGGGCCTGAAGTTGTACTACAAGGAAGAGGAAAAAAAAATGTGTTAACAAGTTTCCAGCTTCAGAGGAGAGGTTCACGCCTTGTCAGCTGGGACAGGAAGGAATCAATGTGTCCTGAAGATCCAGGTCTGCACATTCGACCTTGGATATGAGGTGACTCCCTTCTAGGGGCCAGGTTTGTAGGAGTGGTTTCTTAGAAATCCCGGAGTTATTGTATTTATTATCATCTCTTCCATGGTTTCCCTTCAGAAGCCAGGCTAGAGAGGCACAGGCAGCAGCTCTGGGCTCCCGGCACGAGCAGTGGAACACGGATGGTGCTTCCAGGGCCGGATCCCAGCCCCTGGATTCCGGCCACTTCCACCACTGCCACTGGTAATTGACAGCTCTTCATTCCTGTGAGCCAGGAGTCTAATAAATAAATCACTAGAGATGGGCGAGGAATGAATTATCCATCAGCTCTGAGAAGCTGTGGAGGTGGAGAGGGAGACACCACCTCACCTTCCCTGGCTTGGCCAGCCCAGGGCTGCCTCCCCCAGTGTCCCCAGCACTGGGATGCACACAGTGCATCCCCTGCATCAATCACTGAGCTCAAGCCCAGCATGTAGAAGAGAGAAAACATCAAAAGGACACTTTGACACATACTTAACATTTTATATATTTTGTATAAAATAGAAAAAAGGAGTGTTTTAAAATATTCATCTCCTGGGAAGGCAGCCGAGTGGATAAAAGGCTCCCAGTCTGCAGGGAAAGAGGGGGGAGATGGGGCTGATGTCTGTGTTCTTCGGCTGGTGAAGGAGAGAGCAGGAGATTCCTGAGAGTGCGCAGGGTGTCCTGCAGGTGCTGAGGGTGAGTGGAACAGGAAAGAGCCCCCAGGCTCTCCCTACCAACGCCAGGCACGTTTGGTAACTCAGAGGTGCCAGTGCCACCTCCCAGGAGTCCGTCACAAGCCTTGTCGTGGGTGAGATTCTTGTCAGAGCGCCAGGGCCTGGAGTCTTGATGGGAATTATGGTTCTCAGGTTGGATTTCACAGAGGAACATTTAAAGCTTCTGCCCTTGGAGAGGTTTGGAATTGCTGTCACAGGCCAACTCAAAGGTTTGGACACGGGGGGATAAACGATTGGTTTTTTGGTTCTGTTTGTTTATTTGCTTTATTTTTAGCATTCGATTGCTAAGCCAGCCCCAAAACTCAGGGCAGGGGGAAGGACTGAATGTTTGAGTTTTCATATTGGGTCCAGTGGTGCAGATACTCAGAGACTGGAGGGACCACACCACAGATCCCTAGAAAGAGCACAGCTGAGAGCAGATGTATGGGACATGGCATATGGGATATGGGATCAATCTACATGCACCAGCCTGTATCTCTTTTTCCTCCATGTGCAGCAACACCTGGCACACAGCAGAGCAGGACAAAACCTATTAATAACCCCCAAATTCATCCTCTCATTCCACCCTTTAATATCCATCTCTGGCCCCATAGGTGAGCCAGTTCCTCCTAGGTTATGTATCTATCTATATCTCTATATCTATATCTATATCTATATCTATATCTATATCTATATCATCTATATAATCTATATCTTTATCTATATATCTCTATTTCTATATTCATTTCTGTATCTCTCAGCTGTCTCTATCTGTATATCTGCAGAGCTTGCTGTACTCCCTGTTCCAGAGCAGACCTAAGGGTTTTCCCTCCGCATTCTGCTTCCTTCTCTCAAGGGGCCAAACAGGGCCCTGGGCTGTGAGAGGTGTTGAGCTCTGAAGGTCTGGATTGGCTTTTCTTTTCCCTGCTCTCCCATTTAGTCCTGAATGTGTCCACGGATGATAAAAACTTCCTCTGCTCTAGGCAGAGTGCTGCAGGGTGGGCAGCGGTTCACCTGTGCCCGCTCCTGTCCATGGACACATGGGGTGACCGCTCTCCTCCCTCCTTTGCTGACTAGGAACCCCAAATTCCCTCGCTGGCTTAAGTGACATCCCACTTCTTTCACTCCCTTGTCTTGTGGGATGTCTGTCAATGGAGGGTCACACTGGGGACAAGGACAGAGTCTACGGCAGGTGCCAGGCACTGGGACAGCTAAAGCAGTCCCCCTAGTTAGTCAGAAGAATAACATCTCATTTTTCAAACCATTCTCATTTCCATTCTCTCTCTTGTTTTCTGTGAAAAATGTGAAAGCACTAATAGAAAACTTCCCATGGAGGTTTCTTGTTTTGACAAAAGATCAATTTTCCATTGAGCAGATATTTTAAACCAATATTCCTGTCTGCTGTATGAGGGATCAGTCACACTGCGGAGAGGGAGGGGAGTGCCATGGCACAGTGACTGTCAGAGATACTTGGGGTGGTGACACAAAACATCTGCCCTGAGCTCGCTGGGCAGCACTGTGTGAGCTGGGACAGGCCACGCTTCTTTTGTGTCCAGCCCTTTTCCTTGATGCTGGAGAAAGATGAGGTTAATATGGTTGATTCACCCAGGAAGGGTGCCCTGAACAGGGTGGATGCTCTGGGACACCTTGGTTGGACTTGGTGATCTTAGAGGTCTTTTCCAGCCTTATTGATCCTGTGATTCTGTGGCTAAGGAATGGCAGCACTCCCCGGGTGCCAGTGAGGTGCATCCCCTCTCCATGGCCCCATACCCATGGGGCAGCAGCAGGGCTGTGCCCTTCCCTCTTGGAGCAGCAGGGTTTGCCTGCTTGGCTTGTTCCTTCCGTGTCTTGTTCCTCTGGAGGAAGGATGCAATGGTTCAATGGACCCCATAGGAGAGAGGAGATTGCTCCTGTCCCAAGATCAGCTTGGGCAGAGGCACTTCTGACCTGCAAGGCAGGAGGAAGAGCATAAAGAAGCCCCAAAAGGGCCCCAGGATTAACAGCCAGACATCCAGAGAGCCAGAAGCTGAACTATCTGTGGATAAAACTTCCAGGAATGAAAACTTCCCAGGACTGTGCAGAGTCTGCTGCAGCTCAGAAAGCCTGAATTGGCTGAAAGGGAGCCTGGAAAGCTGGACCCACTTGCTAGGTCTCTGTAGGCGGGGGAGAGCTGTTAATGAGCCTTTTCATGTCTGTTCTATCTGATCTAATTCTATTCTGTCACTTTGATTTTTCTTTCTGTGTAAAGTTAATGCAGGTTATAAATAATACCTGTCTCCAGAACTGACTGATCTTCTTTGGGGAGCTCATTTGGGGAAAAAGGCAAGGCAGAGACACCTCAAAGCTGTGTCTAAATTGGGGTCCCGTCACAACTGCACAGGGTGCATCACACACCGTCCAGTGCCGGTTTCCAGGCTGGGAAGAAGAAAGGATTGAGAAGGGGTTTACAAAGGCACAGGAAACCTGTGCAGGATGGGAGGTTAAAGGCCATTTTGCCTACTCTATCTTTTAGAGGATCGTGGGGTGCAGCTTGGGCTGTTCTTTCGGGCCTTGTGTGGGAGAAGGTTTCTAACACCGAAAAGATTTTCCAGTCTCTTGGACAAGGGCAAGATATTGCTGAGGAAAAACAGTCGATGAAATCAAAATATAGAGAAGCTCTCGGAGAGGGAGACATTGGTGGCAGGTGGAAAGCTCTAAAAGCCTTTAGAAACCTTCTTCCAGCTAAAGCTGGTGCCCGAGTGAGTAGGTGCCCTCTAACTGTGCCATTCTCCACCAAACTGAACGTGCAATGCTGTGAGGAATCGATGAACCCAGCACTGGGGCCAGCAGAGCCCTCAGGGCTGTGTGCCTGCGAGGTGCTGCTCCACCTCAGCCATCTTCATTACTGAACCTTGTCTCCCCCTTTACTTCTGATCTTCTCCTGCCCAGACTCTGCCCAGTTTGGACACTGTGACAGCCACAGGCTGAGCCAACGCTTGAGGTTCCACCCCAGCCAAGCACACAGAGCAGGTTTAGCCTGGGGGATCACACCCCATGGTCCCATTGAGCAAACACTGAGAAGAAGCCTGAGGGTGAGGACAGCAGAAAAATAAATGAGAGGGAATCCTGCTCTGCAAAATCTTGCTCTGTGCACTTACTGCATGGCTAGGCTTTTGGTTCTGCAGAGGAAAGCTGGAGAGCGTCTGTCCACATGTTCATGGGATCACAGATCCATGGAATGGTTTGGATAGGAAGGGACCTTAAAGCCCATCTCATTCCACCCCGGCCATGGGCAGGGACACCTCCCACTGTCCCAGGCTGCTCCAAGCCCCGATGTCCAACCTGGCCTTGGACACTTCCAGGGATCCAGGGGCAGCCACAGCTTCTCTGGGCACCCTGTGCCAGGGCCTCCCCGCCCTCACAGGGAACAATTCCTTCTCAATATCTAATCCAAATCTACCCTCCTTCAGTTGTTGTCTCCTTTTATGCCTCCACTGGCAGTTAAGGGGCACAAATCTTCTCTGTCCTCTGCTCCTCCATTTGGACATAAAAGTGTTTCGCTGATCAATCAGCTACTGCAAAGTCAGGGAAGGAGAGCTCTAGACAGGGAAGAAGGGTGCCAGTCAGGAAAGTGCTCCTCTGCACCTTTGGCTCAATACCAACAGTGCTGGGATTGGAAAGTAGGCACATGGGGAGTGCTCGTGGGAGCCTCCTCCTATGGGAGCTGGAGTGCACATGGACAGAGCTGAGTGGCTGATATGGATGGGGTTAGTGCTAATTGAGAGTGTTAATCAGGTCATGGGGGTGGTTCCCTGCAGGTGTCCCTTCCCGTTGGCCAAAACAGGCTGCTGGGTTGGAGCCGGCTGGACAGGCTGGGCTGAGCAGGAGTGGCCAGGGAGGGGCCTTGTACAGAGGGTGCAACCTAAAATCCTCTTTGTGCGTTTGTGCAAGGGGAGCAGCACATGGCTGGGCTGTAAACGTTGGCAAAGGGTGTCAAAACAGGGCCCTGGTCTCACTGATGACAGGGCCAGGAGCATCCAGAGAAGGGAGAGATCCGGGATGGGTGACCCTGGAAAATTCCATCTGAGTGAAGGAACAGTTTGCTTTTTGACCTGGAGGCCTCAGTGCCTGGGCACACCACGAGGGCCAGGGTTTGGAGTTTAACTTGGTAAGACACACATTAAGTCCTTGATGTTTAATAACCTGCTAGGTTAGCCTGTGGGTTTTCACAGAATGGCAGAATAGTTATGGTTGGAAAAGCCCTCTAAGATCACCAAGTCCAGTGTCAACCCAGCATCACCACAGTGTTCACCACTAAACCGTGTCCCCAAGTGCCACATCCACATGGCTTTTAAACACTTCCAGGGATGGTGACTCCCCCCTGCCCTGGGGAGCCTGTGACAATATTTGCCAACCGTTTCAGAGAATCTTCTTTAATATCAAATCTAAACCTCCCCTGGTGCGACTTGAGGTCATTTTATCTTGTCCTGTCACTTGTCAGGGAGAAGGCATTGACCCTCACCTTACTGTTGGGGTAACCAGCCATGCACGGGGTTAGCAGTCATTTGGACAGGACCATCCCCAGCACTTGCTCGAGGTCTCAATCAGCTAATGGAAAAATAAAACTAAAGCTGGAGATGTTGTCTCTGAAGAGCTAAAAATTCACCGAGAACAGCAGCCCAACAGTGTCACCTGAGCTTCTCAGGTCTGAGTTAAACCTGGTGGTGTGAGGGGGAGCCCTGGCAGTGAGGTGGGCACTGGTGGGGCAGAGCAGAGCAGAGTCAGGCAGGGGATCAAACTCCCTGAGGTCCTTTGGCAAGGAGCAGTGGAGCCCATGAGCTTTGGGCAGATTTCGGGTGTGTGGTGGGGTAGAGGGGACATGGGGACAGCTCTGCCATGTCAGTGGGTCTCGTGCTGTGAACTGGCTCTGGGTTAGACCTCCTGTGGACTCAGGTATCCCAAGAGGTTCTCCTCTGCCCTCCCAGCACTGCTGCCTTTCTGGAGAAGATGCATTGAGCCAGTGGAACCTCTTGGAAAATCCACGTAATTCCCTCAGCACTCTGGCTCTGCTCTGAGCAGCTGAAGGAGCTCTGTGGTCTCTGCCTGCTTGCCATGGCACTGAGAATGCTCCCTGTGTCCTCATTGTGCTGCTCTGTCCCTCTCTGCAGCTCTCTGGAATTACTCAGGGTTTATTTGCAGCTCCCCTGGCAGTGTTGGACAAGTGCTGTCTCTGCTGCCCTGGCACTCCTGAGCTCCCAAGGACCTGCTGGCTGAGGACTTTTCTCCTTCTCTGCACTCACATCAGGCTGAGAAGCTTTAATTTGCTGCCCTGCAGTTCTTGCAGCCTCTCCCCTTCCCTGCTTGGTTGCCTTTCCCTCCTCTTGGCTGTCTGTTTGGTTGGATGAGTCTTTTTCCCAAACTGTCCTCACTTTTATTTACGGGGCAATTTGCATTTTATTATTTCCTGCACACACTTCAGAGCTTTCTCCTGCATTTATCTTTCCTCTCTGGGGTTCCTCGCTTCCTTCTGTTCAGCATCATCCACAGGGCTCTATCCTTGCAGCCCTGCTTCAGCTCATTTCCAAACACTTTCCTGTCTCCTGCCTGTGTCTGAAGTCTGGACCACCTGGAGGCTCTCAGCAGGTGCCCTGATTTACTGCCTCAGACCTTTCCACTATTTAAATCCACACACAGCAGCTGCTTCTATTCTTAGCTCTGACCTGTGCTCCTTTATCTAGCCCTGCCGCAAAAGTGGTTTGTGGTTGCATTTTCTTTTTTTTTTTCCCCTTTGTTTTTATTTATTTATACATTTTGAAGATTCTTTTTCCATGTGGGTGAAAGAAGAACAGCTGTTTCCCACTGGATTCCCACTCTGACCATAAAGGGGTCCTGGCTAGAAAGATGCCCAAACACTTCTGGCTTTTTGGATTTGAAGCCTTTGACAGATTCTCCTTTCCACATTTTCCTTAAATCTGTAAAGTGAAAATGCTCTGCTCTGCTGCATCCTGAGCATGTGGGGAGTATGTCTTCCCCAGCTCCTGCCTGTCAGAATTTCTGTTTCATTCCCTGACCCTTCACTGAAGGGCAGCTCCCAGCTCCCCAGCTGGCTCTTCGGATTGACGGGAGAGAGAAGAGGATAAGCTGTCGGGATGCCAGGACTGCCTGCTGGGACCAGCCAACGTTTGGGACCCCTGGGCAGCTCCTGGCCTGCACTCCCTTGCCAGAGTGGTGGGATTCTAACTTGGAAAGGAACTTTTAAAGCAAACTTTCCATCACTGAATTTCCCTCCCTTGGAGAGGACTATGGACCACGGGATTCCTCTTGGGCAGCAGTAAAGCGGCAGATTTGGGAGCACATTTTGCCTGCTCCAGCCCAAGGACTAGGTTAAAGGTGGGTTCAGTTAACCCCGTGTGACTCCTGTGGCTCTGGGTCTCCATCACCATCAACTCCACTCACTGCAGGGGAGGGAACAGCTCAGCCCCTTCCGAACCCCCTCCAGAGCTGAAATCTGTACTACTACTACTACTAATAATGGATTTAACAACAAGATAGGAGGATACTGGTGACTTCCCACTGAGACTGAAATGTCCCAGGTACAGACTGGTCCATATTCTGTGTTTCAAACAGAAAGACCACATTTTTTTGTGGCTGTAAATGCTTCCTATTGGAAAAATAATGGTTTTTGCAGCATCTTTCCTCCTCCCCCCTCACCCCCCCATGTTCTCCTCTCTACCCATCCCTTCCTCCTCAGTTCCCAATACTATTTTACGATATCATCACAGAATATCCTAAGTTGGAAGGGACCCACAAGGACCCTCCAGTCCAGCTCCTGCCCCGATATGAGCTCCATTTTCAGCAGTAGGTTTAAACCAAAAATTTTGATATAGATTCAAGTGTATAATTTTTATCTTTTAATAGTCTTTCTTTATTCAATTTTTTATAACATTTTTTTATTAAGTCTTTAAACTTATGGGGTTTATGTATTTTTCTTCCCTTTCTAGCCTGTTTCCTAATGACAAGACATTTCTTTGATCAGCCTTTTCCCAGACTGTCTATCTGCCTATTTCTCTATTTGCTTATCACTCCCTCCTACTTTGACACCACTCCTCCAAAACCCCCACCCTTTTCAAACTGTTTTACTGATTTCAAAGTATTTTGAGGTAGGACAGGATCTGAAAGTTCAATTCTTGATTAAAAGGCTGCAGTGTGCACTTGATTATTGCTCCCTCTTTTGTCCTCTAGGCTGAGCTCCTGCCTGGATAGGTTTGGGAAGGGTCATGGCTGTGGAGGGATTTGGAAGCTCTGTCAGAAGAGAAATGTGAGTAGAACATGAGGAAGATCCAGTGAGATGCAGATAAGGAGGGATTAGAAGCCATCTATAAAAATAGATTTTAATTCTGATGTTTTCTGAGCAACTTTTTCTTCCCGCCCTTTTATTTGTGCTGAAAAGGGAAGCAGGCAGGCCCGATATTGGTGATGTTTTTTTCCTCCATGAAAGGATGTGGAAATGAGTCCTGAGCAAAATGATGGGGAGAAAAGTTTATTCCTTCTGTTCTAACTGGTCAGTGAAAGGTGTTTAATTTGATTTTTCTTTCTAATCCAAAAATGTGCTATTTGTAAAATTGATATGGTGCAGAGTATAGAACCTCACAGATCCAGCACTTGTCCTAAATTCCAGTTTTAACCATCTTTCCGTAGTATTATTAAAATTCCAGATATTAGCAATCCATTGATTCATTCCCATTAGAAGGAGCATTTGCATTATGCATTTTCTCCATTTCCCAGGTGAGTAAGTAACCAACCCTTAGAACAAAACACTGTTATTGAGTAATATATTCCATGGTCAGAAAGGAGGCAAAAGGTTCCTGAGACAAATATGGGTAATTCTTTAAATGGCAAAAGGAACGAAATCACAGCTGAGATATTGCCCTGGCTGGATTTCCACTGCAGGAATGGTTTTATCTCTTGATCCTGAAAACCTATTTCAAATAAGAAAAAAACCCTCCCCAAACAAAACAAACCAAACCACACAAAATCAAACAACCAAAAACAACAACCCCAAAACCAACCAACCAAACCAGCAAAAAAACCTCCCAAAAAAACCAACCCCATAACCTGTGGGGACTCATTTTAACCTTACATTACTCCCAATTCTCAGATACTTCTCAGATCAAGGATGATTTTGATTAAAGAGTCACCCATGGATACATTGTGATTGATTTAAATTCCACCCTATCCACTTATTTTAAATTTACTTTCTATCACAGAGGATTTTTTTCTCCAGCGTGAAATTTTGGCCAGTTCAGTTTTAAAAACCACTGGGGATTTTAGGGAATTGAGACAGAAAGAGTTTAAACATTAACGCTCCTGCTTCAGGCAACTGGTGTGTGCTCTGGGTTTGGAAGGAGCCCTCCAGAGCAGGAATTACAGTTCAGGTGGAGAAGGAATGTCCACCCCTCCCAAGTGAGACAAAATGAAGGGGGTGAAGCATTTTCCTCTGTAATTACCCATGAAAAAGCCTCTGCTCGCAGATTGATTCCTTGGCCCTGTTTGGGTTGGTGTACTGAACTGACCCCACACCAGTCCTGAGCTGCTCAGCCTCTCCCTGCCCTCCATCCCACCCTGCCAGAACAGGATGGAATGGGAAAGGGGAGCTTGCATCTGCCCTGGAGCTGGGGACAGGCTGGAGCTGGGTCACTTCCCTGCTGCCCTCCCTGCCCCCAGCTGGCTCCTGGTCCCGATGTCGGCCGGGCAAGGTCGGCTGTGTCTGTGGCTGCCTTTTGTCACCGTGTCTGGGTGTGGCCCTGGTGAGGCTGGGGCACCCTGGAAGCAAACAGGCCACAAGAAATGGACAGATGAAGCACAGCCGTGATGGACTTCTGTGCTTCTGGTTGGACTTGCTGATCTTGGAGGTCTTTCCCAACCTCCAAAATTCTGTTTCTCTGTGACACTGCATTTCCAGTTCCTCTTCAGAACCCCTGAATCCCCTGGAGGACCCTCAGCTCCTGGTCATTTCTTTTGGGCTTGTCTGAAAACACCTCCACCACTCCAAATCAGAGAATCCTGGAATATCCTGAGCTGGGAGGGACCCACAAGGACCATCCAGTCCAACACCTGTCCCTGCCCAGGACACCCCAACGATCCCACCCTGGCTGGACCTGGGTTATCAATCAGCCTGGGCTGCTCTGAGCAGGCCAGGGCTGAGCTGTCCCTGCCTTTCCCACAGAGAAGAACCAACAGCATCGAATTCTCTTCCTCAGCTGCAGGTTTTTGGAACACCTCCTGTCTCTGAGACCTCTCCCCCCTTCCCAACGTGCCTGGAGCTCACTCAGGCAGAGGGGCTGGCAGACGAGCTCGTGTGATCCTGGCAGTCTATGTTCTTCATGAACCCAGGCTAAAAATGAGTTTTGCTCAGTGCAAGCAAGTTCACATTCTTTCTAAGGGTTCTTTGATAATCAAATGTTTTCTTATTTTATGAAGCTTTATACTCCCTTCCCAAAATAAAGAAATTCCTAATGGAATCAGCCAGGTTATTATTTCCGACAGCCTCTGCCATAACCCAGTGGTGTTTGTTCTCAGTCTGGCTTCTCAGATTCGACCAGACTTATCCTTGCACAAGGCAGGAGGAGCTCAGGATCCTTAGTGGCCAAATCTACCGCAGAATCACAGAATCTCTCAGGCCAAAGCCACATTTGGAGATGCTCTAGTCCAAGCCCTGCTTGAGCAGGTTCACCTGAGCAGGCTGCCCAGGACCATGTCAGGTGTTGGATATCTACAAGCTGGAGAGTCCACAGCTTGTCTGGGCAACCCATGCTTGACTTTCTTCATAGTGAAAAAAAAAGTCTTTTAATCAACTTAATGGGCTTTTGCTGGACTTGTTCCATTAAACCCGTATTTTTCTTGTTCTGGGGCTACAGAACTGGGCCCAGAACTCCAACTGTGGCCTCTCCAGTGCTCAGCAGAGGGCAAGACAAACCCCCCTGAGCTGCTGGCCATGCTCTGCCCAACACAGCCCAAGGACGGACTTTGGCCTCCAGCACTGTGAGAGTGCATCCCCAGCTCACGGGGAGCCTGAGATCCACCAGAGCCCCATAGCCTTTCCCTGCAGAGATGGCTGGGCCCCACCTGTGCTGCTGCCTGGGGTTATTCCTCCCCACGGGCAGGCGTTTGCATTCCCCTTGAGTTTCCTTCATGAGATTCCTCTCTGCTCAGTTCTCCAGGGTGCTGAGGTCCCTTGAACAGCCTACAAGCATCCCCACCATCATATGGGGTGTCAGCCGCTGCTCCCAGTTGGTGTCATCCCAGACTGGCTGGCTGATGGGGCACCCTGTCCCAGGCCATTAATGAAATTATTGACTAGGATTGACAACATCTGTGACCAGGGTGCACCTTTAGTCGTTTACCCCCAACGGGACCTTGTGCTGCTGATGGCAATGCTCTGGGCGCTGTTCCTGAGCTGATGAGACACTGGTAACAATTTCATATTGATTCTGAATCAGTCTCTTCTCCCAGGGAACAAGCAACAGGATGAGAGGAAATGGCCTCAAGTTGCACCAGGAGAGGTTTAGATTGGATATCAGGGAATTTTTTTCACAGAAACATTGGCACAGGCTGCTCAGGGCAGTGAGGGAGTCCCCATCCCTGGAAGTGTTCAAAAAATGTGTAGATGTGGCACTTGGGGACATGAGTTAGTGGTGAATGTGGTGGTGCTGGGTTGATGGTTGGACTTGATGAACTTAGACGTATTTTCCAACCTTAACGACTCTGTGATTCTATGATTTAAATGCTCATTTTTCATCCTCTTTCATATTTCATCCTCCTTCTGATCATACTTCAGGAATTCCAGTCCATTAGTCTATTTTACCTCTTTTATTTAAAAAGAAAGGAAGAGAACTGTGACTAGTAACCAGTTAAACCAGTGTGAGACAGTGAATCCAGCAGGATAACGTGCACTCCTGCTCCTTTGGGCACGGATCACTGCTGGAGAACAACCCTAGGCTCTGCCACTCAGGAGCTCCTGCCAGGAGCTGTCAGAGTTGGTAGCTGTTTGACACCGTGGGCATTTCCTGGTGCCCGGATAAGAATTTATGGGAATTTGACTGAGTGCGGGATGCAGCCTGGCATTAAACCTCCCTGAAGAATGAGGTTAGCTGAAAATTACTGCTCCGTAAGCAAGTCAATGAAAGATTCACTTTCTGTCCACAGTGACTAATTATAAAATGAAAATGAAGAGGGAAAACGAACATTCAGGGTGGATAAAAAGGAAATTGTTTGGGGAAAAATAATCCACAATGCCTCAACATATGGGTTTCCTAATATTGGCTTGATAACTCTGATGTTTAATTTGTTGGAGACCAAGAGGGACATTTCTCTTGTGGGTCTGACCTTCTTCTTGCTCTTTTAAAAAGATGTTTCAAATACTGAAAGTTAATATTTCTTGGAGAAACATGATGTCTAATCAAAATCCAGAGGTTTTTAGCCACATGATATTGTAGGACATGGAAGTGTATCGGTAGTTATTCGGCTCTGTCTCTCATGTGCCTTTCTCTTCTGTGGAAAGGCTTCTTTGAAAAAAGCTCTGCTTGAATTTCTCAAGATCCTGCTTCCCCAGGCTTGGAGAATTTCACCTTTTGAGTTGGTTAGCACAATTTGCATGAAGCAAGAAGGCTTAAATTTGGGTCATTTGGTTTCACCAGATAATAGGTGGGACCTCTCAAGATTTAACTGGATAGCCTTGTGCATTTAATGTAAAGAGGAGCAGATATTTATCCTCACTGAGTGTTCCCAGCTGTTTCCTCCAACCCGTACCTTACAGATTGGTCCCCAGTGTGGGTGACATGAAACCCTGAGGATTTCTTCTCCCAGAGCCATGGGTGCCTTCATGCATGAGGAAGCATCATCCAAAGGCCAAGGTGAGGTACAGGAGGGACCTGTTCTGTTCCAAGTACGGCCAATGTCACCTGATCAGGCCTTACTGAGAGTAGGAGAAGCCACTCTGCCCTTTTCTGTGGGCTGGCACCCTGCAGGAGTGTTCCCTCCATACTGGTGGGACAGATGTCGCTCCTGGGCAGGAGGACTTGGGTTGCTTTCCCTTGGTGAGAAAGGAGGGCGATCACCCACCTGAGCCAGTGCCAGCTGTTCTCCCCTTGGGCCGTGACTTTCCTACCCTCAGATCCATCTCAAGCAGCACAATTGCAGTTTCTTTCTCTGTGTGATGCTTTATTAAAGCCCAAGGGCCCCCTCCTGCTCTCACCTGCGTGTGGGAGATGAGTCACGTGGATGTGGCTGAGCCCGTGTGCTATGTCTGAGAGGAGGAGCAGAGCCCACTTACTCTGCAGCTTAAGCATGCAGTTTATCTGGGTTTGGTTTTTGTTTTGGTTTGGTTTGCTCATAGGTGCACAGCCATCTGCCCCTCTACTACAGAGCTGTCTGCCATCTGTCCTTGCAAAATAAAATAACTGTAAACTCCAAATGCTCATGAGCTGCAGAGTTAACAGCTGAGATGTTCCTGAGCCTGCGGAACAGGATGCGGCAGAGCCATCATCTGCTCCAGCAGCTTTCACTGAGGGGATTGTGCTGACCCAGGGTGTTTGGTCACATTCGGCCAAGGGACGGTTTAAAGAATGGAACAAGCAGAGCTGCAACTTTGGGCTGTGCTCATGGCACAACCCCTGCCTGGAGAGAGCTCTGCTACCCTCAGGGAAGGGCCACAAGGGCTTCAGTGACAGGGAGCTGCTCCAGGTGCTGCTGGTACCCAGGAGCTGGTGCTCAGACAGCAAGGATCATAGAATCATGGAATTATTAAAGTTGGAAAAGCCAGCCCAGACCATCAAGTCCAAGCTGTGCCCCATCCCCACCTCACCAGCAGCCCAGAGCACTGAGTGCCAAGTCCAGGCTTTCCCTGGACACCTGCAGGGACTCCAGCACTGCCCTGGGCCGTCTGTTCCAATGCTTGACCACCCTTTCCAGGCAGGAATTTTCCCAATATCCACGCTGACCCTCCCCTGGCCCAGCCTGAGGCCGCTCCCTCTCCTCCTGTCCCTGTTCCCTGGGCGCAGAGCCCGACCCCCCCCGCTTCCCCCTCCTGACAGGGAGACGTGCGGAGCCAGAAGGTCCCCCCTGAGCCTCCTTTTCTCCAGGCTGAGCCCCTTTCCCAGCTCCCTCAGCCGCTCCTGGGGCTCCAGCCCCTTCCCAGCTCCGTTCCCTTCCCTGGACACGCTCCGGCCCCTCCAGGTCTCTCGTCAGGAGGGGCCCAGAGCTGCCCCCAGGGCTGGAGGTGCCCCAGCAGGGCCAGCTCAGGGACGGGCACTGCCCTGCTCCTGCTGCCACCCAGGGCTGGCACAGCCCAGGTGCCCTCGGCCTCCTGCCCACCTGGGCACCCCTGGGCTCGTGTCCAGCCACTGTCAGCAGCACCCCCAGGGCCTTTCCCACTGTGTAGCTTTTCAGAAAGATGGATTTGAGGGTAGCAAACAAGTCCGTGTCTAAGTGTAGTGCTGGACTCCTGCTTGGAGAGTGCTGCAGGTGACCATAGCCATCCACCACGTGCGGAGGGGCTCCCTCTGGAGGGCTGAAGCCCTAGGCAAGGTCCTCTTCCTCTTGAGGTTTTCCTCCTCCTGGGTATTCTCAGCTGCCCCAGGACACAGGACAGATACCCCACAGGAGAGGCTGTACCACAGCTGCTCATAGTGCTGGGAGTGCTGCTGGAAGGAGTGGAATATGCTCCTCGGAATATGGAGTGGGGGTGGCATCTCTGGGTGAGCTGAAGAGGTGGCTGGAAAGAGGCAAAGAACGATCCCCAACAACCCAAAGGTCCAAGCTCCAGGGAGAGAAGCTGGACATGGCCCAGCGGTCCTGCTGGGTGACCCTTCTATCCTGTCAGGTTGTGCTGCAGGAGAACACCAGGACAACCCCATGGGGCATGGGAAAGCCTGTGATAGCCACTGGGAGCTGCTGCTGAGGGAGCTCCGATGCCCTGGAATATAAACCACGAAGCTGCAAGGACAATTCCCTTGACTCAACAGGCAAAGCAGTTTCTTCCCATCATGTTTTCTCTCTGGCAGCTCCCTTCTTTGTGTTTTACCTTCAAATCAGCACAGGGAACACCCTGACCATGTGTGTGCCTTCATCCCGTGTGGCATGGGGGGTGACGTGAGGCTGCTGGCCCCACTTTGATAGTGACTCACGTGACTCTGCTCAGGGCAAACTCTGGAGGGAAAGCAGCCCCTGAGGAGATTCCCTGTGCAGGGACTTCTCATCTAAAAGTGTCAAAATGCTGAATCAAAACACATTAATTAACCCAAGAATTTTAATGAGAGATAAAACAAGATAAACTCTTAAGGCAGAGAGAATTGGGATTATTCAGCCCGGATAAGAGAAGGCTCTCAGGAGACCTCAGAGCCCCTTCCAGTGCCCAAACGGGCTCCAGGAGAGCTGGAGAGCGACTTGGGACAAGGGATGGAGGGACAGGACACAGGGAATGGCTTCCCACTGCCAGAGGGCAGGGATGGATGGGATATTAGGAAGGAATTGTTCCCTGGGAGGGTGGGGAGGCCCTGGCACCGGGTGCCCAGAGAAGCTGTGGCTGCCCCCGGATCCCTGGAAGTGTCCAAGGCCAGGTTGGACACTGGGGTTGGAGCAGCCTGGGACAGTGGAAGGTGTCCCTGCCCATGGCAGAGGTGGCACTGGATGGCCTTTAAGGTCCCTTCCCACCCAAACCATTCCACGGTTCTGTGTTTCCATTGCTCAGGCACCCACTTCCCGCATCATGGGCCGTCCCTCAGGCTGGGAATCTCCTGTGACCACTCACACAGGACTGGGATTTTTTCCAGTTTTTCTCCGTTTCCTGTTTGTGTGTGAGGGGCAGCCAGCAGCAGGTCCTGTCCTGCTCCCCACACCCCCTCAGGGTGGCAGGGGCTCTGTGTGCACCACAGCATTTTCAGCAATGAAAAACTGGCCCTAAAGGCCCTTGGCTGCCTGCTGGGAGTACAGGTTTGGAATACAGGTGAGAGCTCTGTGGGCCTAAAATGCTCAGGGCAAATTTCTGCTTTAATTTCACTCCACCAAGGACTCCTTTTCACTTCCTTTCAGTCCCAAGGTTTTTAATAGCTCTGGCCTTGATCTCTGCACCACCACATGAATGACAGCTGCAGGAGAACTATAACATTTTAACTGACATTTGTGTTTAGAAGCTCATCTATAATTAGAGACAAGTGAATCATCTGCACAAAATAATTAATTCAGGCCATGTTGCCTTTCTTCCTTTCTGTGAATTTTCCAGGAACAGGTTGCTGCACCCTCGAACCTGCTCTCCATTCAGAGCTGGGGGTTTCCTCAGGCAGGTTTCCCTTGCTCTGCTGCTTCAGCACCAGGCTAGGATTGCCCTGCATCGTGGTCCCTGGCACGGGGACGTGCTGCCATTCCCAGCCCTGGGCAAGGCAGGGGGCCGTGGCATAGATGGGAATTCTGTACCCGAGTGCAGGAGCTATGGTTTGAAGAGGCTGTGCTGAAGCAGAGTGTGGTGGGCTGATGCTGAGAGAGCTGAGGGGTGGACCAGCCTCTCTGGGCTGTTTGGCTTCAGACCTGCTTGGACCATGTTGGGCCTCTCTGAAATCAGAATCCTGGTGACTGTTCCACCTCCTTCATTCCTGCAGACATGAGTGACATGCAGCCCCACAGATCTGCTCACCACCATCTCTCCAACTGCTGCCTGGAGAAAAGGAGGCTCGGGGGCACCTTCACAACTCCCTGGCAGGAGGAGGCAGCCGGGGGGGTCGGGCTCTGCTCCCCGGGAACAGGGACAGGAGGAGAGGGAACGGCCTCAGGCTGGGCCAGGGGAGGGTTAGGCTGGATGTTAGGGAAAATTTCTTCCTGGAAAGAGTGCTCAGGCCTCGGAAGGCGCTGCCCAGGTAGGTGCTAGAGTTCCCATCCCTGGAGGTGTCCAAGGACCAACTGGAAGTGGTACTCGGTGCTCTGGTTGAGTTGACAAGATGTTCAGTCCCAGGTTGGAATCGATGGTCTGGGAGGCATTTTCCAGCTTTCCTGAGTCTATGATTTGTGCTCTGTGACTTGGTGTCACCCTGGGGATTTTCATGTGCAATTGAGGGTGCTGCTGTGGGCCTTGCCTTGGCTGCAGTGCCTGGGATGGACCATCCAAGTTCCTGAAACGCCTGCAGATCCAGGTGGTCCAAGCAGCTCTGGTGTGGACCCACATCTGAGCCTGCAGCACTGGTGAAATGTGGGGTGACCAGTCCCCGTGGAGAGATGGGAGCTGTTCCTGAGCACCAGCATGGCCCGGGCCTGTGCCCTGCACCCAGCACGGAGTGGGGGGACAGAGCCAGCTTCTTGTACAGTGAATTTTACAAACAATTACTCTTTCTTATCTGGACTTCAGCACTTTTTATGTACATTTCTCTGCTTCCTAACATTTCAGTTTTAAGTTCACTGTTTTGCAGTGAAGTTTAATTCTTCACGAGAGCCTGACACAAAGCCCAATGAAACCAAATTTGCCCTGAGTAATTCTTATGTCTTTAACAATCTTAATACAGTTTCTTAACCGGGTCCTGTGGTTTTCATCTGGGACTGTCAATAAGTGAGTGCTGACAACTATTTCAATTTTTATGAACTTACTAGTAGTGGCCCAGACAAAGAACTTGCAGTTTGTGCAGAGCTGTGGAGCCTCCCCTAAGCCAGTCTCTCTGCTCCACTTGCCTGGGCAGTCAGCCACAGCCTGAGAGCTGGGAGGGGATGAACTTCATCTGCCAAAGAGCTGAAATGACAGAAAAGGACAGAAGCTGCAAAGCAATTATTAATTGATGTGGTTTTGATTGAAGTTCTCTTGTGTTGATCATCATTTGCTGCAATGAATGATGCTCATAATGCTGAGCATTGACATCCCTGCTCCGTCCCCATTGATCATGTACATGGCAAAGTTATTTACATCCTATCCCTGGAAATCGATGAGGAGATCAGATTGCACATCTGAGTCCAGCTGTGGCACTTGTATTGAGACATGCAGTACACTGCCAGCACCCCAGAGGGATCCATCCCCAGGACTCAGGAGACACCAGTCTGTGGGATACACAGGTGTCTGTGTGGGTATAAAATCAAAAGCACTAGCTGGCACTCTGAAATCCTGGTCTACCAGCCAATGAGGGCTTTGATAAGATATTTTCTGTTAAAATCTGCTGAACTGCTTTTCTAAATCCTTCTCTGTCTTCTGTGTGAATTTGCTGTAATTCATCCTATGGAGGTTTTTATACTGCACCATATGCTTTCCAACCAGAGCTGTTTTACACAGTTAACAAAACCGGGGGATAAAATTAGAGCAAGGTCTTGCTACACTGTCCTGTCATGGTGCTTTGCCAGCTGACAGCCAAGCTTGGAATCAGCTGTGGGCGGGCTGGTGCACGCACCACCCAAATTCAGAGCAGGGCCTGTGAGGAGCAGCTCTGCTGGGCTGGCACCACCCAAGCTGTGGCACTGCCTGAGCTGAGCTCCTGACCAGCAACAACTGGGAAAAACCCCTGCTTGATGATGGATATTGGGTGTGGGAGTGGGGAGGCCCTGGCACAGGGTGCCCAGAGCAGCTGTGGCTGCCCCTGGATCCCTGGAAGTGTCCATGGCCAGGCTGGACGGGGCTTGGACCCTGGGACAGTGGAAGGTGTCCCTGCCCATGGCAGGGGTGGCACTGGATGGGCTTTGAGGTCTGAGATTGTATGAATACATTGCCTGGCACAGCCATGGTCCAACCTACTGATCTCCCTTTTAGAAGGACAGTTGTCACTGCCCAGGTGCCTTTGGATTTTCTGTCCATCCCACCATCTACTGTGTCCTTCAGGAGCACCGTGAGAGCAGCTCTTCCTCTTTCTTCTACCTCCCTGCCCATCTTCCCAAATTCTTCTTAATCCCACTTCAGAAATTTGTTCTATGTAAATCTGCTTGGAAAGGGTCATCCCTGCGCTGTCAACATCTTCTTTCTTTGAACTTTTTTGCAAGGTTTCTAAAACTATCAAATTATTTCCTGGGTAATTTCTTGACTTCTGGTGAAGTACCTCCACTCTATATGTTGCTGGTTTGTGGATAACCAATTCTGAGGCTGCAAGACACACATATTGGCTTTCTGCAGTGATCTCTGATCTGCTGAGCCACTCGCTGCTCCTTTAGTGGGAGATTTTTATGTTGGCAATGAAGGATGTCTGACTGTTTCCTAGTTGTGATGAGCCCACTTTTGTGCTGAGTTGCAAGTGGAGCAGTTTGGGGTCTTCAGAGTAAGTTTTAATTTGAATGAGAGAAGAAAGATGTGTTTGTTTTCTACAAATGCCTCATTCTGTTAGAGCATCTCACTCCAGGACAGCCTTGGCTGGGATTTTTTCTCCTTTGTAATTGGTTCAATTACCCAATGAAACTGCAGAGTATAATTCTGCATTTTTGTATCATACAATTCTCTAAAAGTCCTCTGTAAATACCATCACTTAAAAGAAAGACAGATGTTAGATTGGGTATCTTCTTGCTTGTGTGTCTGCCTGTCCATTCATCCATCCATCCATCCATCCATCCATCCATCCATCCATCCATCCATCCATCCACCTCTCTCCCATCTCTGTGGGTAACTAAACCATTCCAAGGCAAATCCCATCTGCTTTCCAATGGAGGCTCCCTCATTCACAACAGCCAAGACCATGAAAAGCAGATTCTTGCCATAAAAGTCATTTGCTGCCGGGGGTGAATTATCAGCCCTTGTAAACATTGTGCTTCTGATGTAATTTATCCTCATTTAGCTCCTGTTGTCCCATGTTGTCTCTGAGCGAGGCAATCCTGGGAGCGCGGGCTCAGGCACAGTGCTGCATACGGAATGCTGGCAGGGCTGTGCTTGCAGCTCTGCTTCTCTACCTGGTGACACTTCAAAAAGAGTTGTTTTGTGTTGTCATGTTCTCACTAAATAAGGGTTTTAATGTCTGGGGTTTTTTTTCCCCAAAAATGATATTTTAGCAAATAAAAGTTAACAGTACTGCATTATTTTCTAGCTGGAGACAACTATTAATTTGGGGGCAATTTTTAGAAGCACTGGTTAGGTTGTTCTGACACTGACTTTCCACATCCCACCCACTCCGCAAATCTGGGCCGCTCCTCCCTGCACAGGCCTGAGGCCCTGAGGAGCAGCATCCATCCCTGCCTCAAGGTACCTGCAGATGCTGGAATTCCAGGTAGGAGCATCTTGGGAAGACATTATTTAGCATCAGTGTCCTGCTTCTTTCCCCTGGGAAGGAACACCACCTCTAATGCCTCATTAGCCATTGGCGTGGCCTTGGGTGCTGGAGTTTAACCCAATGAGCTGCCTGTGCCCAGAGCAGGTGCTGAAAACAGCCATTTCCCAAGGGAGCCCCATCCTTGGGTCAAAAGCTACTTGGGAATGTCGCACAACTCAGGAAGCCGTGACAGAACTGCAGCTGGACGAGCCAGAACCCCAATGTCTCCCTGCTGCTGGATGGGACAGAAAGGGGAGGCTGGAGTGTCACTGGTCTGAAACGGTGGCGGTTCCTCTTTTAGACACATGAGAAGGGGCAGTGTGGGAATCAGGCTCTTCCATCTGTTGGATGCCTTCTGTGGCTCAGCTCGAGGCTCCTGAGGTTCCCAGGATTCCCAGGAGGTATTCCATGGAGCTGGACAGTAATAGGGGCAACTTCCTGTGAGGTCCTAGAGATGACCCCAAGTTCAGTGGGTGATGGGTTAGATTTGTTTCACTGACTGGGAATAAACCTTGGCAGGGGACCCTGGTGCTGCTGTGCTGCCACAGGGGGTCAGTGGGTGGGTACCTGTGGGATCTTCTCGGTTGGTTTGGACGGTCGGGACGGCTAGAGACGAGAGATCTCTGTGGTTGGGTCTCAGAGTGTGTAGTTTATTTATGAAGGGCGTGGATACAGTGGCCCTGCTTGGAGCTGCCAGATGCAGCTCGAGGCAGGGCAGGAAAGTAAGAG
>VWPU01013757.1:45770-110130 GCA_013398955.1 Callaeas wilsoni
TGGACCCCTGCGGCCAAGCCAAGCCAGGCTGCTCTGACCCTTGGAGCTGTCTGCAGGCAGAGGGTATTGTTCAACAGAGAGGGGATTACCTTCTGCCGGCCATCCCATTGTTTTCCAGTTGTTCAGTAACTAAGGCTTGGTATCTCAAAGCTTGCTTTCATTTCAATCTCACTTATAGTTTCCCTATTCTCAGCATCTTTTGCCAGGCAATCATATTTATAAGGCTTTCCTGTTTCATCTTCCCCAATAGGTACCCTCCTGCAAAGGCACCAACCCAGAGATCTCACTCCTGGGCTTAAGATCCATCACTCTGGGCCCAGCTTTTCCTCTGCGTGCCATGGGCCACTCTCATGGAATCATATCATTGACTCAGAGAGTGCTTTGGGTTGGAACGGACCTTAGAGCTCATCTTGAAACCTCCCCACCCTCCCAGGGAACAATGCCTTCCCAATATCCCATCTAGCCCTGCCCTCTGGCAGTGGCAAAGCATTCCACTCATCCTGTCCCTCCATCCCTTGTCCCCAGTCCCTCTCCAGCTCTCCTGGAGCCCCTTTGGGCACTGGAAGGGGCTCTGAGGTCTCCCTGGAGCCTTCTCTTCTCCGGGTGAGCACCCCCAGCTCTCCCAGGCTGGCTCCATAGCAGAGGGGCTCCAGGCCTTGGAGCATCTCCGTGGCTTCCTCTGGACCCTCTCCAATGGGTTCCATCCTTCCTGTGCTGGGACTCCAGGTCTGGATCCAGTGCTCCAGGGAGGTCCCACACTGGTCCCAGACAGGCAGGGAAGGAGGTTCTGGGCTATGCTGAAGTCTGGGATGCCATGTGGGAGTTTTTCCATGTTATTTCAGGGGATGTGACTCCACTGTGACACCAGACATCACCAGCACACGAGCTCTGCCCCGTGGGTTTCCAGCAGAGCCCGGCGGTGGGAGCTGCACTGGCTCCCAGGTGCATCCGTGATCGTGATTCCCTCCTGCAGAAACTGCAAGGGACCGTCTCCAGCTTTCCCAGGGCCCCTCTGAGTGCCTGTGATGATGAAGGCAGCCCCACAGGGAAGTGTTGGCACACTGGAAATGGCTTTCCCAGGTGGATAAGCCGCCCAAGACTCTTCGTACCCCTCACCTTCCTCACTCGGCTGTGCCTCACCAGACTGGAAGTGCACACTCAACTCTTACCCTGGGATCTTGCTGAGCTCCCTGAGGTTTTCCTTTGCTACAGCTCCTGCCTGGAAACCTGCAGGTTCAACCCTGCCTCAGCTGACCCCGCTTAAGTGTCACTTAAATTACCGGCAGCAATTTGGAGCTCCCGTCGCTGGTTATTTCCATGTCTTTGTTCCCGCGTATCGCGCCGTGCTCCAGCCGCACAAGGGGTAACAATTAAGAAAGAAAAAATAACAGCCCGGGGCGATGGGCTGGGCTGGGGTCCCCCCTTCTCCCTCCGTCCTGGGCAGGGTCGGTTGCGGGGTCGGGGCTCTCAGGCGAAGGCATGCAGCGAGTCCTGCACTTTCACACCGCTTCTGCTGCCAATACTCCTCGCTTTGGCTGCCGCAGATGATCCACAGCCAGTGTGGTGTGGGAATGGGGAGAAAGGAGCGTTATCCTGGAGGATGCCGGTGTAGGAGCAGAGTGAACCGAGCAGGACCCAGGCACGGCTCAGCATCTGCACATTCAGGGAAGGGAACGGAGCTGGGAAGGGGCTGGAGCCCCCGGAGCGGCTGAGGGAGCTGGGAAAGGGGCTCAGCCGGGAGAAAAGGAGGCTCAGGGGGGACCTTGTGGCTCTGCACACCTCCCTGACAGGAGGGGGCAGCCGGGGGGGTCGGGCTCTGCTCCCAGGGAACAGGGACAGGAGGAGAGGGAACGGCCTCAGGCTGGCCCAGGGGAGGGTTAGGCTGGATCCTGGGAACATTTCTCCGCTAAAAGGGTGGTCAGGCACTGGCACAGCTGCCCAGGGCAGTGCTGGAGTCCCTTCCCTGGGTGCCCCCCAACTGGCACGGTGGAGATCGGCCAGTGAAGGAGAACAGCTCAGCTCTGCTCTATGGTTTTGTGGCTGCTGTGGTGGCCACAGAGCTGGGGGCTATGACCCCGGGGCCAGAGGGGTGTGGGGCGTTCAGTGTCCAAGAGGATCTATGGGCTCCTTGGGAAGGCTGCTCTGCATTCATCACCTGAGGCTCTGATGTGGTGACCTTGCCTGAGGAACAGGAGGGCTGTGACAGAATTGTCATCCCATCCCCACCAAAAGAGAGCTCTCTAGATTGCTGCACCTCTGCAAGTGGGCAGAGCCTTCAGCACTTGTTTTTGGGAAAACCAGCACATTTGTTAAATCAGAAACAGCTGCCCGTGCCTGGCAGGGCAGTGGGGGCAGGACACCCCCAGGCACTTCTCCATTGGTGTGACAGTGACAGGGCTGCACAGTGGTGCAGGATCTGCCCTAGCTCCCGACCACTGAGGACACTGGCCCTTTCTCCTCCCCAAAGCTTAGCCCAGCCTTTTGAGCCAGACCAAAGCCTTTGTCAGGAGAATAAATGGCAGTTTATAGCTTGGTTATTTCCAGACCACCATGGAGGGATGGTTTGGTGTGAAGGTAAACCCAAAATGGTAACACTGCATGGAATCAGGAGATCCTGAGCTGGAAGGGACCCAAGAGTGGCACTGAGTCCAACTCCTACATCCACAAGGACTGAGGACATTCCCAGGAGCAGTGTAAGAACTCTCCCAAACTGGCCTCATCACCATAGACAGCTTCCAGGTGGGAAGAGGTCCCAGCCCGTCCTGTGTATCCTTCCCTAGGAGCAGATCAGCTGAGGGAACTCCTGGGTGACACCTCCCAGCTCCCCCCAGCTGCCTGGGACACAGACAACACTCCATGTCCTCATCCTGGGAACACCCAGCTCCCAGCCTGGCCTCTCCCTGTCTGCCAGCAGCATTCCCATCACTTTGGCTTTGGCTCTTCCTCATAAGCTTTCTCTAACAGCAAGGAATTTGGGAAGAGGCATTGGAATTACCCTGTGCTGGAGTTCCCTCCAGGAAAAGGAGCCTTTTCACTTCTCTTTTCCATTCCTGGGAACTCTGGGCTTGTCTGGTTTGGATGGAGCAAACAAGACTCATCCTCAGCCATAGGTGCCATCTCCAGGGAAGCTTTTAAACCTCCAGGAACTCTTTATACCAAATACGTTGCTACTTTTATCTGATGTTTTTCTGATCTGCTGCTAGCAAGGAATCCTACATGTATCATTTCCTAGCTCTGGTTGCTCTAATATGCTCAAAAAAGAAAGCAGAAGGCATGAAAGCAGTTCTGATACTTGACAAACCGATCTGATTCTTTATTTACGTGAGGCTGAAGCTTTTGGCTGACATTTTTCACAATAAAATATGATAGAAAATATTCATTTGGATGCCATGTTCCATTTTTAAACAGGAGATTCTAAAGAAAGTCCTTAATTTCAGCTCAGAAATTTGCTGTAATCACACATCCCAACTGCAGAAATGGGAACAGAGGCTGCAAAGGAGAACAGAGCTTTTTTATAACCTTTCTCATTTCCGCTAGGGTGGAAAACTTGTGACAATCTTCCTTAGACTCATTCTTCTGCATGGCTTGAGCGATGGTCCCCCCTGAGCTCGGAGTTTGTGCCTTTATGAAAACAGCTCACAATGATTAATTTTTGTTGTATTTCTCAGTGCTCCTTGGTTGGGGTTTCATTCATGAGATGATGCTCAGTCCTGCAAATGGATTAATTATTCATATGGATGCTAGAGGTGCAGGGAAATAATTTTTACTCTCCAATGTTACCAAAGGCTGTTTGTTGTGATGATTGACTGTTAATTAACCATTCCCTGCATGTGCTGGGCCAGGCAGGACAACTTCTGTACCTTTATTGGGGTACTGAGACATTTTACCAGGAGAGCAACAATTAAAGGTGAATGAAAACCATCATGATTTCCTTCAGCATCCAAAAATAGTGAGCTGCACGCTGAGAAAGTACTGGGAAAACATCAAAAACCCAGAAAAACCAGCAGAAAATAATCAACAGTTACCCAGTGCACGTGTGTTGATGGACACTGGAGGGTTTCTGCAATATTCCATGTGTTTTTCAGAGAAAGGAAAGGTTGGAAATCTACTTTTGATATTCTGAGAAAACTACACGGATTCAGCAGCTGAGGCTTGACGAAAAAACATGAGGCATCAGCAGACTTGAGAGGGAAGTTGTGAGAGTTACAGACAGCAGGCATTCCCAGGCAGGCAGGCAGCAAACACGCCAGCTGTGAAATCCCTGACACTTCCAAAAGCTGCCTCCTTTCCACAGATACTGATGGCATGGAGAACAAAGAGCTCTCCAGGCTCAGGGTGGGTTTCACTGGCACTCGGTGGCTTCGCAGGAGACACTCCTGCCTGACAAAGTGAGGGAAGAGCTGCCCGTGTTCCACACAAAGCGGGCTTCATTTGGATAGAAATGAGCTCCGTGCTGCAGATAATGGGTTATTATTGCACTCCCTGGATCCCCATTCATCCCCAGCCCATGTGACTCTGGCTACAGCCAAGTCAGTTTGAATTAATTTTTCAAGTGTGGCTTCGTGAGACAATGCATCAGATGTTTTAATAAAACTCAGACAGGCTGCTGCTATCACGGGCCTTTCATGCACTAATTAGGGGCTTCTATTATTAAAAAAACACAGCAATCAGTCCTTCCAGTAATGTCTTTTTGCAATTCTGATACTCACAGTTCCATCTTCCTGCACGTTTACAGATTCCTGCCTTTAATATTTAACATGTAGTACACTGGTTTGCCCAGGATTAGGGATGTATCACAGCTGGCCCTGTGCCAGCCCCACTCGGCTGTGCTTTGTTTGAGGGGGCTCTTGCATCTGCTCTGCTGCCGCCACTCTTGCCTTGCCTCTGCTCTCTAACGGAGCAGAAGGAAATGTCAGTGGGTTTGTTCATTCCTGAAATACACTCTGTGCCCTTCTGGCTCTGTCAGCTGCATCCCATGATTTGCTGGAGCTCTGCTTTTGCCTTAGATGCTGTTCATTAATTTTTTTTCTTCTTCTTCTCATTCTCAGTATTTTTCCAACCTTACAGCCCAATTTCCATACGGGTTAAAGCATCCCTGGCATTTCCAGTCACTGGAGCGGCTCCACAATCCACCTGACCTGTCCAAATCTGGACATGAGGCTCTCAGCGATGCCTGGCTGCCACTGTTTGATCAGGCTTGGGCAAATGGAGGAGGCTTCATTTTGCCTTGTCCTGTGGACAAACCATGATCCCAAATGTGTTGGGATGGCAGAGCTCACTCCCAGGGCACTGCTGAGCAGTGGGGTTCAGGCTCAGGGGCACTGCTGAACTGCCCTGGAGCTGCCCTGCTGGGATGGGGCTGAACGCAGAGCTCTGCCCGGGTGCACCAAACCCCAAACAACAGGCCCGGGACCTGTTTCCACTGTGCTGGGAAAGGTTCCTCACCTGGGCGGGGGCAGGATGGAGCTCTGGGATATTCGAGGAAAATGTTTCAGTGGGGGAGGAAGAGTCTGGGCTGGACAAGGAGACAGAGGCAGAAACGGATGCTCTGGGTCTGGTCAGGTACATTCTTTATTCTGTGCTGGGCTTAATCCTCACCTGGCCCAGGACATTAACCTGACCTGGGAAAGCAGCAGTGGTGCTGTGAGGGAGCCCCAGCCTCGGATAGCCAACAGACAAGTCCCAGGTGACATTCGTGGTTTGTCCCCACCCCTGGACATGCTGAGGGCAGGACGGGCTGTAACACAGAGGAACTGAGGCCCACAGAACTTCCCAGACCAACCAGGTTGCTCCAGAGCTGCTTTGGACATTCATACTGAGTCCATCTCACTCTCACCTGAGGTGCGTCCAGCAGCTTTTCACGTCTTTGTCCAAGGGGCTGCAATGCTCCTTGGGCACTGCCACTTTCCTGCACATCCTTCTTAAGAGCAAAAAATTTCCTGGAAATTCTTGCCAAGGCTGGGTGTGTCTGTTCCAGCTTGGATGCAGCCTATGGGCTTCTTACAGGAGCTGTGGACACACAATCCTGGCCAGTCGCAGCACTCTCCAGGCTCTCAGGCACATCGGTCTGGTTGCGGATCACAGCAGCTTGCTGTGAGCAATGACCCATGGAACCATGGAATCAAAAAATCAGGGAATCACAGGCTGGTGTGAGTGGGAGGAACCTTAAAGCCCATCCCATCCTACCCCCTTCCATGGGCAGGGACACCTTCCACTGTCCCAGGCTGCTCCCAGCCCCAGTGTCCAGCCTGTCCTTGGACACTGCCAGGGATCCAGGGGCAGCCACAGCTTCTCTGGGCCCCCTGTGCCAGGGCCTCCCCACCCTCCCAGGGAACAATTCCTTCCCAATATCCCATCCATCCCGGCCCTCTGGCACTGGGAAGCCATTCCCTGTGTCCTGTCCCTCCATCCCCTGTCCCCAGTCCCTCTCCAGCTCTCTTGGAGCTGCCCTTCAAGAAGACAAATGTGACAGAACCAGGACAACTGCTGTGACACGGTGACAAGAGGGGACACCTGTGCAGCTGAGAGACCTCCTGTGGCAGATGCTGTGAGAGCACAGTCACAGCTGCTCCTACCACGCAGGACTCGGTTATTTGGGAAAGTTTCAGTGGGAGAAAATTAATGACTCAGCATTTTACCAGTGAGCAGCAGAACAGCTCCGTCTCTAATAGAAACAACTCAATAAATCAATTAACAAATGCAACCCTGAGTAGCTCACTTGCAGGTATTTAATATGAATTGCTCCATGGAACTGCTAAATCTTTAGAGAAGAGGCAATTAGCTCTACTGCAGCTCAGTAATTACTGACTGTAACACTCTCCACGATATTTCAGTGGAAGCTGGAGAACAGAACTGCCAGAACTGGCAACAGCGAACGCAGCAGAACCTGCAAAAGCAGCTCAGCCTCGAGAACAAAACCACCCAGCTGTAAATGCGTGTCCATGTGCCCAGGACCTGTATTCTCTCCTTGGATGCATTTTGACCTGCAGGAATCAGGAACACACCCCCCAACAGAGGATTTTACCACTAAATGCAGCTTTTTAAAATTGTCAGACCGGATTTTCCTACCAATTTTTTCTCTCATTGAGAAAATAAAATTAACTACCCGGTGCTGGTGGTAACATCTACCACCCAGATAAGAGCTTTCCCTTGGGTCTGTGTGAGGAGGCTTGTCCTGGCAGCTTGGTGGCCAGGATTTGTGTGTGAGCAGAGGTGCCAGCGTGGAGCTTTGCTTACAATCCTGTGCCACGAGCTCCGGGATGAGCAGGAAGGCTGACCAGATGAGTCACGGTGAGCCTTCCAGCTTGACCCATCCTGGGATTCTCTGAGAGTGAAGAAGGTGCTTGAAGCTCAGCCCTTTGGTCATGGAGGAGCTGTCTGAGCTGGCCAATGGAAATGCAGGAGAGCTTCCAGTGCTGGAAAACTGCACAGGATTTTTTACCTTTTCAGCCCATCTGGAATGGACAGGCAAAACTGGGGCTACTGTGGGAAAGATGCTGCATCCAGCTGCAGCCCGAGTACGCCATCTCCCTGCTTGGAAGATTTCAACTACTTTCCTTGGAAGCATCTTATCCTCAGGCAGCTGTCGTGCTCCTGGCCCTGGTCTGGAGGTCACAGGCTGCCCGTGGGTGGTGGTTTGTAGTTCTCTCCCAAAGAGAACCCTTACCCAGCGCTTATTCCCACACAGTGGGAAGTGGCCCAGTTGAAGCACTGGTTGTGTTCCAATGTTTTGTTTGTGGTTGTCCATCTTCTTTTGGGTCTTTTGGAAGTTGCCCTATCAGTTTCTCCTTGCTCCTGTCTCTTCAGGAGCACTGTGAAGAGTGGAGTCTTCTCCATCCAGTCCCGGTGAGTGTGTCCAGCTCTGCATTTGCAGGGCACCTATGACACTGCAGGAAAACAAGTCCTGGAAAAGCAGCTTGGCTTAGCCTGGGCTGTTGCAAGGTGCATCCAGGATGGTCCATGAGATCCCTTTCCCTGGAGTCAGTGTCACCTGAAGGACTTGTCGTCTGAGAGCAGTGTCTTTGGCAGATCTGTGAACCAGCCTGAAGCTGAGCAGGCTGCCATGATGAGCTTGGTAAGGATCATTTTCCTGAGGGCAAATGGGTCCTGCTGCTGCTGCAAACACCCCTGGAGAGTGTCCCCTGTGCCAGGTGTCTCTGTGAGCTTGGCCCTGCCTCCATCCAGCCTCCTTGGACAGCATTCCCAATGCTGCTGGAGAATGGGGATGGCCGCAGGGAGGGCAGAGCAGCAGGGCACTGTTTGCACCACATCCTGTACATGCTAGAGCCATTCCCAGGGCTGAGGAGAGCTCTGCTCAGGCTTGACCTTGCTGTTCCAGCCCTGGCTCATTGGTATGCTGCGAGCTGGGCACAGAAATGAGTGGCTTAAATGCAGCACCATGCAAGGAATACATTAGAGAGTCACCATGGAACGATGTCCCCGTAACTGGGCACCGCAGAGCGCACAGACCTCACCCCAGCCTGCTGCACTGACTCCTGAAAACCTGCCTGAACTGGGTTTGCTCAACACAATCCCTGAACTGCAGAGGGTGAGAGACCTCTGTGATGGGCATGGAGGGCACCAGATTTACCCTGGGTAGCCCTGGGGCACCAGGATTATGTCCAGTGTTGGTGCCAGCACTGGCAAGGCACAGCCTGCAGTGTGAGAGCTCTCCACACACAACAACAGGCTCTGGTTGGGTGTTGTGTGTCTGTGAGCTGGGCAGCCCTTTGTGCACAATTCCTTCCCAACAAGGAGCCCTGGGCTGTCAGAGCTGTGCCTGTGCTTTGGGCACACTTTCACACTTCTCCAGGGAGTGGAAAGGGTTTCCCCCAGCCTTTGGACCTGGGAACAGGAGAGTGGCTGCCAGGATCCAGGTCCAGGCCCTATTTAGCCAAGTGGGATTAGCTGAATTCCATGGAGGAGACCCCTGCAGCCCCAGGGATGGCAGCACCCAGTGCTGAGGCAGGGGAGTGCTGCCTGCACAGAGGGAGCAGGAGCTCGGTGTCGTGGGGGAAGGTGCCAGGGAGGCAGAGGAGGGAGCTGAGGGTGCTGCTGGGTGCAGCTGGCAGGGTTTGTGCATCAGGACATGGAGGGGCATGGCAGGGAGCTGGCTTGTGGTGACGTGGAGTTTCATATCATGGGGACAGTGACAGTTTCAGCACGGAACAGTGGCAGGGATGCTCAGGTGTGTGCAGCCAAGCTCCTGCAGGAGGAAACCGGAGGGGTGCAGGGGCAGAGCTGTGTGTGAGGCAGGGTCTCAGGAGCAGAGGCATGCAAGGAGCCATGGGGTGAGTTGGAGGGCAGGGGGGAAGGACCCCCACATGCTGTGGCTGTGGCCAAGGGAGGCAGGGGCTGCAGGGACAGGGCAATGTGTGTGCTGTGCCTCAGCCAGGGCACACGAGGGGCACAGCACCTGCTTTCCACATCTGGTTTGCTCTGGTTGTATTTATTAAGAAGTCAGACAGTCATTTTTTCCTTTTGCATTCCCCGCATCTGCACTCTAACAGCTTCCCCCAGTTCAGCCACCTGTGACATCCTTACACACCAAAGGAGCTCCTCAGAGGAACTGGAAAGCGCTGCATGAGTCTGGAACTGCAGGTCCTGTGGGTCCCAGAGATGTGGGTCCAGCTGGCTGTGCCTACCAAAGGGAGCTGGGCTGTAGGGCCATGGTCTAGGGGGTGACTCCTGTAGGGTTTGGGTGATCCATCTGAAATGCATTGTTCATCCCTGCACATGTCCTAGAAGGAAGATGCAAAGTTGAGTTGACTAAGGTCCTTCAGAAAAAATGTGCCAGTTTTCCCTCCCACAGCAGCTGGGCCAGTCCAGATCTGCCTCACCTGTCCCAAACTCTGCTCATGCAGCTGAGGAAGGTCCTCACGAGGGCCATCGCCCCGTACACACAGGTGACAGATGGCAGAGGCATTGTGGGCCTGGCCCAGCTCTGCCTCTTCCCATTCCTTACCAGCCCATCTGTCTTCTCCCAGCGGGGGAGCAGCTGAGGGCACTGGGTTTGTTCAGCTGAGCTCAGACCCCACCAAGGGCTGCAGCTCCTCCCGAGGGCAGCTCCGATCTCTGCTCCCGGGGACAGGGACAGCACCCAGGGAACGGCTGGAGCTGGGCCAGGGCAGGCTCAGGCTGGAGATCAGGAAAGGGTCTTCCCCCAGAGGGTGCTGGGCACTGCCCAGGCTCCCCAGGGAATGGGCCCTGCCCCGAGGCTGCCAGAGCTCCAGGCGCGTTTGGACAGCGCTGCCAGGGATGCCCAGGGTGGGATTGTTGGGGTGTCTGTGCAGGGCCAGGGGCTGGGATGGATGGTCCTGGTGGGTCCCTTCCAGCTGAGGGTGCTTCACAACTCTGGGTCTCACCCGAAGCTGTGCTGAGCAGTTTTGTGTTCCTGGCTCCGGGAAAGGGGATTTGGGCCATTGATTGGTGTGAGAAGCCACTACCGACTTCAGCGTGGGGTTCCCCCGCTGCGGAGCGGCGGCTGTAATGAGACACAGTGATGAGCTTTTTACGGCCACCCCGGGCAGGTGACACATCCCTGCTCCGATCCCGTCGCATCCCTGGCAGCGCGTCCCGCGGGAGCACCGCGCCGTAATGAGCCCCCGACGCGCAGAGGGAGTGACCCCCAAAACAGCCTCGAAGGGGGCAGCGGGGGGGGCTTTGGGGCTGAGGATGGGTCTGACCCCCCGGCAGGGATCTCCCGCCTGTCCCTGCCGCCGGCTGGACGCTGCTGCCGGGCCGTCCCTGCAGTCCCTGGTGGAGCGGGGAGCGAGTAAAATCAAAACGCAGCCCTTGGCCGAGCGCAGGGGAGGCAGCGAAAGCGGAGCCGCTGCCAGCAGCACAGGTAGGTTCTAATCAGCGAGGTGCCGGCTCCAGCCGCCGGTTCTGTCTGCGCGGGATGAACGCTCCTGCGGCAGCGCGGCTCAGTTGCTGGAACAGGCCAGAAGATGTAGCTCTCTGGCACCTTTTGTGACTCCAGATGTCTCTGAAGCCCTCCCTCCCACTGCTGCAGCGCTCCCTGATCAGAGCCAGGCAGCGCAGGCTACAGAGACAAAAATAGGCTGGGATCGTGAACCTGGCAAAAGTTTCCAGGTGAGTTTTACTCCAGTTTGAGAGATCTGGGGCTGAGCGCTGAGAGGTTTCTTTTCCTATCAGAGGGGATTTAAACTGATCCCATCAAGCCCTCCCATTAGCCACCAATGTGATTAATGCCTCCTGTATTGCTACAAAGTGATTCCACATTGTAGATCTTTCCGCATGCCCCCTGAATTTATTATTTCCTTTTCCCAGTTGCTATTGGTGACGGCCTTGGCAAAATCCCTAGCAACATATAGAATGCAACATACATGGAAATTAGTTGAATACTTATCAGTATTATAGTCATAAAAGGACCTATTTATTAAATATATGGCTTAAGTGACACCTTAACAGCCAGAGGTACTAAATGACATGGGTAACATTCATTTGTATGTTGGTACATTGGTATGATAGTGCTCCAGCTACACTGAACTTTATTACCAACATCAAATTAAGATATATTGTGGGTAACATCATTAGGGCTGCTTGGACTGAACTGAATTTAAATAATGTCTTTAAGATGCAGATTTTTTCCACGGCTTCAAAACACTCCCCAGCTAATCCTCTGTGGCCCAGAAGTGCCAGCCATGACCAGGAGCCTCCACTCAGAGGAGTGCTCTGATTTAATGATGTCCTTCTGCTGACATGAGCTACAGTCCTGAGCAAGACCTGGAAGATGCCGCCGCACTGAATAAAAATTTCTGGGGTGCAAGATCAGTGTTTTTGCAGAGATGAATGGAGATCTCAGTGCTTAACTCATCACAGGGAAGGCACCAAGATCACAGGGAGAACATTTCTGGTTTGGGCAGCTCTTTAATGCCACAGCCAGAGAGAAAACATTGGGACTGGAATTAGGGAAGACACTTGTAGCAGGCAGTGGAGAGAACTGCTGGAAGTCAGGAAGGCTTTTCAGCACCCAAGCAGCAATCAGGTGGTTTTCCTACAAGAACCACTGTACCTGAGCCAGGAGTTACGGAGTGTGAGGCAGGAGTTACGGGGTGCGCTTCTTCAGCTGAACTTACGGGCTTAATCTTAAAACTTTAGATTGCTCATAACAGTCACCAGCTCATGACAGATGTGCTGCAGCCATGCAAGGTGTGTCTGGACCCTGATCTTCTCTGTCCCTATGGAGAAAGAAATCGGCGTCTTCTTGCAGGGGAAAGAACGAGAATGTCTTCATGCAAACCTGGCGTCCTGGCACCCCGAAGCTGCTCCAAAAGCCTCTTGATCTCTGCACGCTTCCAGGGAAGGTGACTCCACCACTGCCCTGCAGCCTGTGCCAGTGCCTGACCACCCTTTCTGCAAAGAAAATTTCTCTCCTAGCCACCCTGGCACAACTTGAGGCCATTTCCTGCAGTTATGTCAGTCGTTACCAGGGAGGAGAGAGTGACCCCAAACTAAACCCCCGGAAGGGTTGAGAGCAGTGAGGTTGTAGAGAGCAATAGAGGGTGGGGTTCCGGGTTTCTGCTGGCACTGTGCAGAGGCACAGAAATGGGACAAGTGCAGCAAACACACTGTGTCTGCTTGCTGGGATATGTCTGCATCCCAAACTTTAGAAACCCCTGGCAAAGCTGAATTGTCATCTCCTTAAATATTAAGATCTTCTTCCAATTGCTTTTCACATCTGGTTTTGGCCTGGCCTCCTGAAACCTGGCAGAAGTACCCTGGAGAGATGAAGGTTGAGGAGGCTCAAGCCCTGACTGTCCCAGCAACGCCCAAATCTCAGAGACGCAAAATTCAACAAATTAAATCAAACAGACCAGGTATTGAAGAATTTTTGTTTCTCTTCTGGAAAAGTTGCCTTGGACCTGAGTTTATACATAACCCTTCTCCATTCACAGCCTGGGCCATGACTTGGATGTGTCTATAAAGGTTCAATGCTTTTAGGACACTGAAATGGCACCACTCATCCTGACCCTTTCCAGAGGAAAGGAGCAGGATCAGAGCCTTCCTCTGCTTGACAGCTTTTGAAAGCACTCTGGTTGAACAAAGGTCATTTTGAAGGCACACACATTGCATATGGCTAACATTACTTGGGATTTTCTGTACTCAAAACCAGGGTTGTCAACCCACAGAGCCTTATCACAGCCCACCTGCCTTTGCCTTCAGCTGCAGCAGGAGCCTTGGAACCTCCCAGCTTCCAGATGGGCTTGAAGCAAGGCCCGATGGGCTAGCTTTGGGAAGGGATCCACAGCAAGTCTCAGCTCTATGTCTGGCTTCTCACAAGTATTCCCAAAGAATGGGAAGGATCTGGGCAGGGGCTGACAACCCATCTCACCTGTGTCCTGCAGCAGTGGACACAGTGGTGTGGGTCCCATGGCACAGGATTGTCCATTGTTTGTTCAGGACTGCACATTCCCTGGAGCAGAGCTGCTGCACGTTTAGGCATTGCTGTTCTGAGAGGTTCTGCAGCTGAACAAGCTCACCTTGCTGCCCTTTGATGTGAGAGGGCTGCCAGCGAGATTGTGTTGCCCACAGGAGCAAGGAATTCACAAGGAGAAAAAGCCAAATGTTTGTAATCCTTGTAAAAGCAGGCTTTGCACTTCGAGGCTGGGTTCAGTGTTTTCAAGGTCCAGCCTCTCTTTCGAAGCAGTGATTTTGCATTCCACAGCTGGAGTTTCTGATAACATCTCTCAAGATTGTTGTTGAACTTCTGCTCCCCATCATGTTCTGCAGCCACAAGGGCACCGACCTGAGGATCACGGACTCATTAATGTTGGAAAAGACCTCGACAACCACAGAGTCCAACTGTCAACCCTTTCAGCTCCACACCTTGGTGCAAGGGGGAGCTCTGTGAACCGGGTGTGGGATCGCTAATAGGGCTCCTGAGGACTTCCTGCAGCAATACCTGGGCCTGTTTGATCAATGTTTACAGGAAATCATCTTTAAAATGCATGTCCCTTTCTCTCTGTGCCTGGCTGCCAAGCAGCGAGGCTGGGGCAGGGTACCCAGCTGGCCCCACACACGGACGTGGCGCGGGGCTGGTGCTGCTCATTCTGCTCCAGGGTGATTATTTGTGTTCCTTATGCCAGACCTCATTGCATCCATGAGCTGCTCTGCCTCTGTTTATTACATGGCCATTTGCACTTTCTGTTAATGTGCATTTGTGATGCAAGAGGCGTCCCTGCCCAAATTTGAGGCTTCTACTGGTGTGTCTGTCAGCCGGCGTGTGCAGGGACGGGGACGTGTGGGATATGTGCAGTGGCTGCTTTGCCTATCAATTTGCACTAATTGCAGAGGCCTAAAAGCACAGTGAGCTGTGCAGTCCTGCATGTCTGGCTCACCAAGAGCAGGACAGCAAAATGTCGTTAACATCTGGTGTGGAGATATTCACCTGTAAAAGTCAGAGGATCTGCAGGGTCCTGCCCCAAGGAGCTGATGGAAAACCCCATTGCTGAGTGTAGCACCCTGGAGGGAGTTAGAGAGCGGCTGTACCTCAAACACCGATGGCCAGGGAAGTTAGAACACGATGTGCCTGGAAAGGGGCTGTACAGAGGTGGCACAGCTCCTTTCCGGAGCCCATTTTCCTGCTCAGGTCCGGGGTGACCACACAATGCACAGTGCTAGTGCAAAAGTGAGGTCAAGGAGTGCACAGGATCAATAGAGGGGCGTTGAGACCACCAAAAAACCCTCAAAGCCACCTAATCAATTCCCAGACAGGAAATCCAGAAGAACAGGATGTACATGTTCACCATTTACACGACAAGTGAGAAACCCAATCCCAGGGCAGGCAAATCTTCCCTATAAAAATGTACTGTACAGAGCCCAGGTGGTGCCCCTGGACTCCCTGTGGGTTGGGCTGATGCTCGACCCGGGGCTGGTGATCTCCTTTCCTCTCCTCTCTGCTCTCTTTCACTCTGTCCTTCCTCCCTTTTTTCCTTTATTCTTTCATTTCTCTTCCTACTAAAAACCAGGGACACAGCAGACCGGTTTCTATGTCTTGTTTGCTAATAAAACTATAAAACTTTGTAAGCTTTTTTTTTTTTTGGCCCTTTCTGGCTTTTGCCATTCTTTTTCAGCCATGGGCATCTCTGAATCTTGGGTTCTCCCTTCCTTGTAGAAGTGGGACGTGGCACTGTGACATAGGAGTGTCACAGGGTGGCACAGACACAGAGTGAGGGTTATTCTAGTAGAGGTAGCAGCTTGGACACGCTGTTCTAATGTTGGTTTTTCTCCCTTACTCTTTGAAAATACACATCTCCCAATCCAAGCCTAGGCATTGCCTGTTGTCCCACAATTTTCCACACATTTCAGTTCTCAGGAGTTTTGCACAAATTAAAGCAGCTTGATTATTTCACAGGGGATGAGGCAGAAATCGTTGACTGTGACTTTATCCCTGTAAAAGTGGTGAGGTCTGTGTCCAGCAATGCATGGACAGAGCTCCAGATATCCCCGTCAGTCCTCCCCAACAGCTGCAGCTCTGGCAATGGCATGTGGGAATGCAGGAGCACAGCTCTGGGAAGAATGGATGCCTGGGATGGGATATTCACCTGACACCACCAAAGTCATCCCGCCCCAGGCATGCTGGGAGGCCATGAGATCCGGAGCTGCTCCCTACAGTGACCTGAAAGGAGGCTGGAATCAGGCTCTGCTCTCAGGGAGCAAGGGACAGGACAAGGAGAAATGGCCTCACGTTGTGCCAGGGAAGGTTCAGGTTGGACACCAGGAAGACTTTCCTCACCGGAAGGGTGGCTAAGCCTTGGCACAGGTGTGTGGTGGAGTCACCATCCCTGGAAGTGTTCAAACAACACACAGATGTGGCACTTTGCATTGTGGTTTGGTGGGCCTGAGCTGTTTGGTCAAAGGTTGGACTTGATGATCTTGGAGGTCTTTTCGGACCTGCATGATCCTATGATTCCCACAGGCAGGAGTGGACACAGGGAAGTGTATCCTGGAATCAGGCCCTTGTTATTCCAGAGCCCTGGAACCGCTCAGCCACAAACCTCCCGATGGCTTTCTGATTATATGAATATAAACAACATCCACAAACTTGCACTCATTAATGAAGGAGATCTTAGAGACGGGCCATTCAATGCACAGAGCAATTAACACAGCAGTTGATTAAGGCAGCTTGAGGATAAGTTCTATGAAGAATTCAATATTGCTGCATTGCTTCATGTAGGGGCTTGGCAGAGGCATGAAATCATGACAAATGTGATCTGTTAGCATCAGGAATTCAGGGCCCCTGGAGAGGCAGGGATTGCTCCGTCCCTGTGGCTCCCCCAGTCCCCAGTGACATTTAATCACTGCTGTGCAGAAGGGCCAAGTGCTGGGGTGATCCCCTGCTTGCAGATTCACAGCACCTTAAACATGTCCCCCCAGCCCTGTCAGGTACCCAGGAGGTGCCATCTGTGGGGAGGCAATTTATGCTAGGATGAAGCAGCCCATGGAATTGGGAATGTTTCCCAGAAAACAGAGTGAAACCACTCCCAGGCCCAGCCATGGTCTGGAGCTGCTCAGATGTGCAGCCACCTACAAAGCAGAAGGAAGGCTCTGCACTCCCCCCATGGCCTGGGAAAGAGAAAGGGATTCGGCCCTAGCCAAGGAACAGAGGGAATGAGCGACCTCCATGAGGCTGAGCACAGAGGCACTGCCAGACCTCAGCATCTCACACACTCTGGGGTTTCACCCTGGATTAAAGCAGCCAGACACGGGCAGAGCTGCTTGGAAAGGGGGGACATCCCTGCCTCGGGTCGGAGTATACAAGAGGAGAGTGAGAGAAAAGAGTCACAGAAACATCAAATGGTTTGAGTTGGGAGGCATCTTAAAGCTGATCCAGTTCCACCCGTGGCAGGGGTTGGAACAGGATGAGCTTTAATGCCATTTTTAATCCAAACCATTCCATGATTCTGTGATTCTCCATGTCCCCAGGAGTGCTGCAGGTTCCAGGCCATCTCTGCCTCACACACCACCTCAGCACAGCCACATCTTTGGGAATGTGGCAGGGATGCTCTACGTGTGTAGGGTGAGCCTGTTCCAGTAACCACAGGCACGACAGCCTTGTTGGGCAGGACAGACACAGCAGCTCCAGGGCCTCAGTTTCCCCTTCCAAAGGACGGAGGTGGCATTTGGTCCCTGCCCTTTGCTGAGTGCTCTGGGTCCCACAGAGGCTCTCATCAGCCCTAAGCTTTGCTGCTACTATGATTGCTAGGAAGGAGAGGAGTCTCATTGTCCTAGGAAAATACTGCTTTCATTCAGAGCCTGGAGCATATCCCAAAAGTAATTAACTGAGAGAAGCGGTTAATTAAAAGATCTGGTGCCTACAGAAGTGTTTCGCAGAGATGGGTGTCACCTAGCCAAGTTCGATGTGCTCAGATACAACATTTGAGCTCTCAGGTGCCACCAAACCTGGCCTTTGCTGCTGCCCGGTCCATCCAAGCAAGGTCTGAGCTGCACAGACTGGGCCCCAGGACAGCACCTGCAGGAGCCTGGTCTCCCCTACCCTGTCTGGGAACAGGCTGATGTCTGGCTGTTGAGCCATGCGCATTCCAAGATTTGTCTTGGTGCAGATTTATCACCTGATGTGAGGTTGCACCATGGTCCTCTTGGTCCTGGGGAGCTGGTCACCCATGCCTCAGCCCCAGCCTGTACCTGGGGCTTTGGTCCCACACTTCCGAGCAGGACCAGGAAGAACATTGTGCAGAAAAACCTCTTCCTCAACCCAGATGTGTTCTGCTGAACAGCAGCTGCTCGAGGAGGCAGGAAATGTGCAGCTCTGGGTTGTGCCCTGGCCAAAGGGGGTGTCGGTGACCAGCTCTGCTCTGGTCCCTCTGAGCCAGACAGTTTTGAGGACACAGGGTGGGAGCTGGGCCTGGGTCAGATGCGGCACTGCTCGTCCCCAATGTGGTTACCTCTTACTGCCCAGGCTTTCAGCTAATCTCTGAGTTTTACAGCAGCAGTCTTTCAAAGGGGCCTGGTGTTTGGTTGGTCAAAGGTCAAAGGTTGGTCAAAGGTTCCATATCCCTGAATGGGAGAGCCAGGAATGCCTTCTGCAGTGTGAAGAGATCCATTCTCACCTTTCCGGCTATGCCAAGCCCTGTCTCCTGGCCTGGGTGGCTGTGGCACTGCTGGACTCAGCACGGACCTGTTTAGCTCCAAGCACACCTTGGCTTTGCACCACTGAGCTTTCCCCAGGACCAAGCTGGTAGGAAGGAAGCAGTATTCCCTCTCTGAAGCAGCAGCAGAGCTTCAGGGGCTCTCCAGGGAAGCAGAGATTATGTCTGGCAAAGACCGTGTGGACACCAGGGAGGTTCCACAATGCTCTCACCCCCTGCAGGAAGGTCCCTCTGATGCCCGGCTGAGCTCAGCTGCTCACAGATAATCCAGCCAGGAGGGAGGGAGGGAGGAAGGGAGGACCTGAGGCAGGAGGATCTTTGGGATCACACAGAGTTACATTCTGCTGCTCTGGTGTGAGCAGCAGGAGCTGCTTTTAGCAATCAATAAAGTGTTAATTTGCATTGTCTTTAGTGTGACTGCGGGTGGGCTCATTGTCACCCACCTGCTACAGCCAATAGCCTGAGCTCCAGAACACCCGGGGACAGGGTTAGGCTTCTTTTGTCTGGTTTGTTTTTATAACAACAAGCAGTTTTACAGCTCCTGAAGTGAGAGCGCTGTGCCAGGGAGGGGGGAACGCTGGTGTCGGAAGGGTGGGCAGGGGTGGCCCTGGAGGGGATCTGCAAACACTTTCCAGAGCAACTAGTGATGCTGTAAGCACAGAGCCCAAAGAAATCCACCGGTGGGCAGGGAGGGCACTTCCACCCAGGGGGGTTTGTCCCAGACTTCGTGTGCCCCTCGGGAGCAGCTGCGGCCCCAGTGAGCTCTGAGCTCAGCCCTCAGAACAAACCCAGTGCCCTCAGCTGCTCCTTAGTGGCTTCCCCTTGAGACCCTGTGGCTGGGTAACGCTCTCCCCGTGTCACACACTGCCCTTGGCGTGGCTCTGTTGCCACATTCCTGCTTTTCCTGGCTGTGCATGGATCACTGCCAGGCATGATGAGCATTATCCTCTGCACCGTGTCCAGCAACTCTGTCGTGTCAGCCGCCATCTCTGGGACAAGTGTGACCTCCTTGGGATGCAGACAATGCTGCCGGGATGCAGGAGGGGCTGCTGAGGTGTCTGAGGGAGCTGCTCCCCTCTGCTGCACTGGGGCTGAGGGAAGCCCCCGCCTTCCTTGGTCCCCCTCTGCAGCTGTTCCACGCACTGTGTGTGAAATCCCCGTCTCTGAAAGCTCTTCCCAAGGCTCTGCCAGGGCAGCCGAGCTGTCCCGCCTGCCTAGGCAGGAGCTGGCAAACCCCAATCCCTCCTAAAGGCTCGGCCTGAGACCCCGCCAGAGGGATTGTCCCATGGAGGACTCCCAGCACGAGGGGTGAGCACACCTGGGACTCGGCAGAGCTCACTCCCTTTGCAGACTCGTGGAATAACCTCATGACTGAAGTCCCAGAGAAGTCTTCTCCACTGATATTTTCTTTGCTTAATGTTTTTTGCTGCCCAGGGCTGAGGGATGTTTTGTGCCTGTGGAGGGAAGGAATCCAAGCAGGGAACACCAGTGGCTCTGGGGGTCCTGGGCAGGGAAGTGTTCCCTGAGAAACCCTCATGGACCTGTTTTGGGCATGGCTCCCACAGCAGAAAGGCTCCCTGTGGTGATGCCTTAGGATTTTAACTTTTATATTTTCCATATGTTTGTAATCCTGCAATTCTTTAGTGTGTAACTCTAAACCCCATATAGAGTGTTAGCTACTGCTTTTCCCATTTTGGTCAGACACAACAATTCCTCTCAAGGCCTGGGAATCACGGACACTTGACTGTCTCAGGCCCCAAAAAGTGTAAACAGAAGTGAGTTGGGGGGCGGGGGAGAGCAAACTTGGGGTAAATGACTTCTTTACCTGAAGCTGTAATTGGAAGATTAACCCCCAATATGCAAACGGACCAAACTAATAGAAGCGTGAAAACCCATGACCCGTTGGCCATTTTTGGGTGTAGGACCTGGGGGAGCTTCGTCTGCCTGAAATGTACCTGAAGGCCCTTCAGTAAATATAACCGCTTTTCGTTCCCTTGGTTTTGTCTGGCCTCTGTTTTTAGGTAGTCCCGAAACGCATCAGTGGCAGCCACCAGCCTGATTGTCTTCTCTGAGTGACAAGGAGTTGTGAGGAGGGAAGACTGTTTCCTGTGGCATGGGAGTGTTTTCTTCAGGGTGCCATCTTCAGGGATCCTGACTCTCTAAAACAGTCCAGAAATAAAATTAGGATCATTTGAATTGAACCTTGATGACTGGGCTGCTCTGAGCTGGGTTTTTTTGTGCAAGCACAGCTAACACTGCCCTCCACGTGGTCTGTATGCACACACCTCTCTCCTGTTCCTTCTCTCTCCTCTGTCCTCCCTCTCTCTCACACACACCTGGAGCCCTGCTCAGTTGTTAGAAAGATCACCTGGATCCCTCAATCCAGCCTGAGCTTCATAAGTCACGGATAGAGCAGATTATCTCCTTATCCCTGGGAAAGACCTCAGAGAATTCCTGCCTCCAGGAGCAGAAATCAGCCTCATCCCTTGGTCCTTTCCCAAGTGATGTGGTGGTTCCACGTTCTCCTCTCCAGGGCATCTCCCTGCTCCGCTGGTGGCAGGGCTGTGCTCCAGACACGCTGGCACCGGGACACTGGAAGTGTTACTTCCTCTACCTTGGCATTAATGATTCCCAAATGTCTCAAGTGATAAAGGGGATAACTCTGTGGTCACACACGGTGAAAGCTGGAGTGGAGTGTGGGAACGGCAGAGGAGCTGTTTAGGACTCAGGAGCATGACTGGAGACTCTCTGTGCCTGCTCTTGGGTGGGTCTGTGTTCTTCCAAGGTGGAGTTGCCGTCCCAGAACTGCCCAGGTGAGGCTGCTCAGCACGGGAAGCGGGAGCTGCCGACACCTTTGGGATGTAGCTGTGCACAGACAGGGCTAATCAGGTGTCAGGAGGGATTATCTGGGCCCTCCTCCCCTCTCATTCTCTCTGTGTATCACTGCAGATTCCGCTGAAGTGACTCCAGTTTACTCCTGATCAGGGACGGAAGAGTCAGCTCTTGCATTTTGAGCTGTAGTAAACTATTTTTAACAACCACGGCATTCATCATGAAAGGCTCTCTGTCTCCTGCTGCAAGGAAGGAAGGAGTGAATAATGAATGAACACAGAGCTGTGCTGATCCCTGCGCTGAGCCGGCCAGGGGAGCGGGCTGGGCAGGCTCAGACACTGCAGGTGTGCAGGGCAGGCTCGGGGGAATCACATCCTGAGAGCTCCAGCACGTCCAGGAGCCCTGACTGCTCCCTCCAGCCCAGCACAACTCCAGCCTTTAATTGTTCTGCCCCACCTGCTTTGGAGCTTGGATCATGAGGTGCATTTAAGCTCAAAGATGAGGCTTTGGCCTTGGTTCAAGCTGGGTTTGGGGTTGTTTTGTCTGCCCTATACCCTGGACATCACCATGGGCTCACCAAGCATTCTGGGCTATTGGCCCTAGTTGCCATCACTGCATCTGCTCCTCTTGCTGGGGTACTGTGGCACTGTCACATCGTCTCCTTGGCTTGCCTGCCCCCAAAAACAGCCCCACTGGACCCCCCATCCCTGACAGCTCGGGATTCCTGGAGCCCTGAGGTGAGATCTCTGAATCTGTGCCCCCACAGTGGCCCAAGGGTGACCTCCACATCCTGCAAGACCTTGGGACAGGTCACAGCTGTGACATTCCCTGCAACCATAATGACCCCCGAACACTTCAGTGGGGTTTTGGAAAGGCTTTGGGGACATTATTTATCAGATGTGGCTGATCTTTGCTGTCTGCCTGGAAGGGCTGTGCAGAGCCAGGAGCTGGACTCCATGGTCCTGGTGGGTCCCTTTCAGCCCAGGGTGTTCTGCCATTTTATGGTTCTATGATTATGTTTCAAATATTGTTTGCTCAATGAAAATAATGGGTGGATGCCCTAGTAAAGGCAATTAGACTCTCTTGATGTGCTTGGAGTCTGAGCAATTTGCCCTTTTTAAGAACTAGGAGAAGTTGCTTGGGGCAGAAGGCTTTGAAAGGCACTTCCCCATGCCCTGAATCCCTGTTGCAGCCGCGCTCCAGGTGCTTGGAACACAGACCTTGCAGAAGTGCTGCCCGTGAGCTGCGGCCATGCCCGGTGTGTGGCACTGGTGACACAAACCCTGCTGCACCCTCGAGGGTGGTGCCCTGCAGCCAGGTTGGACTGCTGAGCTCTGCAGGCCCGTAACTGTTTCAGGTCAGGTACTGATGGGTTTGGCACCAGCTCCTGTGCAGGGAATGATGAATGGCCACACACTGTGCCTAACGAAGGCGCGGATTATTGGGCTATAAATCAATTAAGTGGTTCTGAGGAAGTCACAAACCATAAGAAGAAGCCATGAAGAGAGAGAACAACCTCTGCTGTCTAAGGAAGAGTGGGAGCCATCAGGTGCCCTCAGCCATCAGGTTTTCCTGGAGAGGAGCAGGACCACCCTGTCAGCTGTGATCCTCTCTGGTGTGACAGTGGTGGCTGAGGGGGGAACCCATTGTGTTCTGTGGGGTTTAGGGGTTTCCAGCTGCAGGCCACCCTTTCCAGGAGATGAATCCTGTTCTGCCTGTGCAGTCTGGATTGGTTTAGCCAGAGCTGGCTGTGATGACTGTTCCCAGGGACTGGCAATCCAGTTGCACATCCAGATGTGTCCAGAGAGAGAGGAGACTTCACCAAGGGCTGCAGCTCCTCCCGAGGGCAGCTCCGATCTCTGCTCCCTGGGACAGGGACATCACCCAGGGAACGGCTGGAGTTGGGCCAGGGCAGGCTCAGGCTGGAGATCAGGAAAGGTTCTTCCCCCAGAGGGTGCTGGGCACTGCCCAGGCGCCCCAGGGAATGGGCACGGCCCCGAGGCTGCCAGAGCTCCAGGAGCGTTTGGACAGCGCTGCCAGGGATGCCCAGGCTGGGATTGTTGGGGTGTCTGTGCAGGGCCAGGAGCTGGGCTGGATGGTCCCTGTGGGTCCCTTCCAGCTCAGGATATCCCATCATTCTGTGATTCTGCAGCACCAGTGTTTCCCTGTGTGACAGATTCCTCTCCTCCAGGAGAATATTGGAGGGGTTCATGGGCACCCTGTAAGCCCTGGGCACAGCAGGGTCAGCTGATGGGTGCTGGTGCCAGCTCAGGGGGTTGGGATGGTTTGGGCTCTTGTGACCAATTCCCTCTCCAAGTCCCTGTGTCAGAAGGACACCCCCAGCCTGTGCTGCAGGGGCCAGCTGGGAGCACGTCCCTGGAATGCTGGATAAGGTCCTTTCCTGTCCCACCACACATGGCCAGGCCAGGAGAAGCCTCAGGCACCTGTGTTAGTCCTACCCACCCACCCACGGTCTGACAAAACCTCAGTTTCTGGGACTTTTCCTGTGTCCAAACTCAACATCATCTTTTCCTGGAGAAGGCAACCTCACTTATGAGAGTTTGATTCCTGTTTTCTTTGCAAGAGGCTCCAGCTGCCCAGCGTGACGTGAGGAAGGTGGTGGGAACAGAGGAAAATGGACACAAACACCATTCTTGGGCAGAGATGTGGCCCAGCCTTGCTGTGGTGCTGTGGGGAGTAAAGGTGACAAGAACACGTGCATCTCTCAGGCTCCCTGTGTGCAGCAGCTGCAGGATCATCACTGCCTGAGCCACCTGCAGGGTGCAGGGGCAGGCAGGGAAATCCAGCTCCCCTCATCAGGTTGGTCTGTGCACCTTGTATCCATCACAGGACAGATCCTCCCACAGCACCTGCAGAGCCCAAGGCTCCCAAGCAGAGATGAGAACATGAAGTGTGCAACCTTTCATTCCTGAGATGGTTTTCAATCCAGTGCTCTTTAGAGCAGGGCTGGAAAAGTTTCCAGTTTGGGACTAGTGAGAGATGGCAAGGAACCATTTCTCTGGGAGTCACATGGCTCCCGTGCTACTCATTGTCCTCCAAGTTCTTGTTTTGCTCTGTGTGAATAAACCTCCGAGAAAACAGCAATGCAGCATTTTCTACATTCTAATGAGCTGCTTCCTAATAGTTCTCTAATGAGCTGTGGCAAACAGCAAGGCAGCCTTGTTTGCTTTAATCTCTTTAACTACAGCGTATCCTAGAGGCAAAGCAGCTCAGGGGACAATGAGTGGACTTGAGGCTGGACAGACACCTTGGAGATCAGGGCTTGTCCTCTGGTGTCTTTGGTGCAGGCCTGGAGATGCCAGCATGGGCATTAAACCATGGGGTGACTGAGCTGTGGTTCAGTAGGAATCAACCTGCAAAGCTCTGCACCCTGCTCACAGAGGAGATCCTTCTCTTGGCTGAGGTTTGGCTCCTCTTGAACAGTTAAATTTTGAGGAAAACAGAACACTTTCAGGGAACAGATGTGAAATGAGGAGCAGACATCAGGGAGGTCTCAAGGAGATCTCACTGCAGCTTCCAGTACCTTTAGGGGCTTATAGAAAGGAGGGAGAGGGAGTTTTCATACAGGCAGACAGTGACAGGACAAGGGATGGTGGTTTTAAACTGCCAGAGGGCAGGGTTAGGTGGGATATTAAGAGGAATTTCTTCCCTGTGAGGGTGGGGAGACCCTGGCACAGGGTGCCCAGAGAAGCTGTGGCTGCCCCTGGATCCCTGGAAGTGTCCAAGGCCAGGCTGGACCAGGCTTGGAGCAGCCTGGGATGGTGGAAGGTGTCCCTGCTCATGGCAGAGAGTGGCATTGGATGGGCTTTAAGGTCTCTTCCCACCCAAACCAGTCCCTGATTCCATGATCTGGATGAGTTGTACCTATCTGGGCCGGGTGCTTGGCCCTGCCCTTGAGCCTGGCACAGATCATCACATCCAGACAGCTCCAACCCTCGTGCTCTTGCACAAACAGAGCTGCCCCTCCAGGGCAGATCTGGGACAAAGACCCTCACAGGAAAACACTTTGATAGAGGCACTCAGGTCTCTAGCCACATCCCAGCAGGGCAGAGACTTCCCCAAAGTACGTTCCGTGCCTGTTTTTGCCCCTGCCTGGCAGCTGGTGGCAGCTTCATTGTGCTGTCTGAGGACATCCATTTATAGCCACTGGTTTCCAAGCTGTGGTCTGCAGAACCCAGCAGGCTCCTTTTGGCTCCAGAGCAGCCTGAAGGGCCCTTCTAGGAGGAGAGGGTGACAGTGAGAGGGTGGCATTGAGAACCTTGATGCATTTTGTCCTTGCGGGTTAATATAGGATCAGTCTATTTTATCCTCTGGAATGTTAAGGAAGCCTCCAGAGAGGGTGAAGCCTCCAGAAGAGCTGAGCTGTGCCTCTCTTTGCCAATGTTGATGAACAGTAAGAGTTCCACCTCATCACCTAATCCTCCAGAAGGCAATTTTTCTCCTCCTGATGGGGGCACATCCAGCCAGGATACAAGAAATAAAGTGCTCGGCTTTCCTGCATCTGCACAGAGAGGCCCAGAAAAGGACGCTCCACCTGCAAAATCCTGCGGGAAAGCCTTGAGGAAATGCTGGCATCTTCAGTATTCCAGTGCTGAACTTCCCACCAGGGCGAGTGCTCAGGTGATAACTCTTTGCTTTTGATCTATTGGATTTTGCAGTGACTTTGGTATGGTGATGAGACTGCAATATCCCATAATAGATGGCTGTTTCTAGCAAGAGCTCTGCTATAATTGTATTTATGAGCAGAATACTTATAGAGGCCTTCAGGGAGCTTCAAGTGTAAAAACATTCCTATAACAACATATAGACAGCCAACAGCCAAGCAATTAATTTCTGGGCTGAGAGTGGTATTGGGGGCTCCGTCCTGTTTGAGAACATCCATTAAAGCTGCAGAGGCTCTGCTGGAGGCCATGGGGAGCTGGACCCTCACTCCTTCCTCTGTGCTTTGTGTGCCTAAAATTGGCTTGAAATAAAGTTCACTAAAGCTAAAGGAGACCACTGAAGTTCTGGTGTGTTCTGGGGGAACCACAGCATTTTTGTCACAGAATATCCTGGAAAGGATCCACCAGGACCATCCAGCCCAGCCCCTGGCCCTGCACAGACACCCCAACAATCCCAGCCTGGGCATCCCTGGCAGCGCTGTCCAAACGCTCCTGAGTCGCTGGAGTTTATGCAGCAACAACCCTCCCTCCCAACTTGTCCTCCCAAGAGAAGAGGCAGGGACAGACTCCAGAGGTCCAGGTACCAAATTGGGCAGTGGGATCAGTTTTCCACACCTGATCCTGACTTGATGAATGTCCTCATCTCTGTTTTCCTCTTTGGTCTTTCCCTCCTCCTCCCCAGTCCCAGAGGCCCAGGTGATACCACGGTGACCTAGGTCTGGTCATGGCTCCACATCAATAAAGTAAAAAAAAAAAATCTATATCCCTCGACAGAAATCTCAGTGCCTGCGTTTGTCACTGCTTTGGCTGAAATTACCTTAATAATGGGATATCTCACGCGATGCCAATCCCCCATAGAGTGGCATTAATCAGCCTTCTTCTGCAGGGGAAGAAATTATATTGCTGTTAAAGATCACTTATTTACAGTTTCTGATTAGTAGGGTGAGAGGAAAGGAGATTGTTTTCATCATTTTATGGAAAAAAAAACCCAAACCAACGGGCTTTTCAAATAATTATGAAATTTTAAATTAAAACTGTTGAGGAAAGTTTCCATTCCGTGGATAAACTTTGTCTTGGAAAATGGCAAGAACTTAGAAGGTGGGAAAGGGCCCCAAAATGCCCATAGTAGGATTAAAAATAAATTCAGTTTATATGGACAGTTTATAATATGGACAGTTCCAGTATTATAAAACAAAATGTATTAAGAATTGATTCGTATCCTCCAAACACCTTGGAAGGGGTTCAAGCTGGCAAGGGCAGACTCCAGTTTGAGCTGCAGAGCCCCTCCCAGCGCAGATGTGCAGAGCTGAGCCTAAGCTGCTCAGTTTGGGTGCAGAGCTGAGCCTAAGCTGCTCAGCTGGGTGTCAAACTCAGGAGTGAGGACTTCGCTGTGCCCTCCTGGTCTCCCACATAGCCCTGCCTCTGGCAGGATCAGCTGGGGGAGGAAGGCACAGAGATAGAAAGGGCTGGTTTAGGGCTTGGGGCTGAGCTGCTCATCCCCAGAGAGAGAGAATTAAAGGCACCTGGCCCCAGGTGGGCACCTGAGCCATGCTCGATGGCTTTCTCAGCTCTGTTTTGGGAAAATATCTCTTCAATAACCCCAGGTTCCTGGGTTCAGCTGGCCACCTGCAGCTGCCAGGATGAATCTTCCTGGTCTCTTTAGGGGAGGGTTTCTCCTCATCTCCTCGTTGCACCAGGATCACTGCAGCTGGAGATGCAGTGCTCGGGGTGAGCTGCTCCCTGGAGCCTTAGAGCCCCACCAGAGAGGAGTGTCTGTGTTTATCTCTGAGCCTGGCCCCTGGCAGAGTTGTCCAGCTAAGCAGAGTATGCTTTGCAAACCCGTGTTGTGTTTTCGTTGTGTGATGAAGAGACACCAAACGTTCTCAGGGATGCTGGGAGAAACAGGAAATGAAGGTTGAGAAGAGAACAGCTGCTGCTGGTGCTCACACTCTCTTTGGACTCCTGGTCCCTCTTTGCTGCCCCAGTGACCCTCATGCAGTGGGTGAGCCCAGCTCCACCTCAGCAGATGGAATCCCATGGGATGGGAGCTCCCACCTAGATCTACAGAGCCCTGGACCTGTGAGTGCTGACCTGAACCTGAGACTGGCGGCAGGACTGAGTCGGGAGGCAGGGTTGGAAAAGGCCAAAAAGGCTGTAAAGGGGATATTTGGAAGCCAAGAAGGTCTAAAGCTACTCCTTAAAGCAGAGGGCCACGCTCCCTGCCCAGGGAAGGCACTGCAGGAGGGGAGCTGGGGAGGCAGGGGAGTGTGGGGCACTGAGGGGGGATGGCTCTGCTGGCAGGGGGAGGGAGGAGGAACAGGCTATGGGAGGGACCTGAAATGCCAGCTGGCCTCTGGCATTTCCCTGAGTTTGGTGGCATTTTAGGAGCGCCGGTGGCAGAATGGCACGAACTGGAGAAATGGTATGGAAGCAGTGATGTCCAAAGCCCAGCCTGGCTATGAATGCTGGGGAGATTGGAGGGGACAGCAGGTGCCGTCCCACCTAGAATAATAGCTTCCAACCTTGTGGAATAATGGCTATAAATTGATTTCTTTTTTTCTTAAATAATAGGGCATCTTGCAAAATTTCACTGAGCCCACAGCAGGTACTGGTGCTGAGCAGGGCTTGCCAAGAGCCAGCAGGACCTGGGTGTTTGCTGGGCCAGTGGAGGAGCAATGGCCACATCAAAGCTGATTGGCCACACTGGAGGTGGGGTTTGGGCAGCCAAAGGCATGGAATGAGACATCTCCAAGGGTGAGAGGGAGCTTGGCTGAGCTGGGAACTCACGGCTGAGCTCCAGTGCTGAGGGGAGCCCAGGTGGGACAGGGGATGCAGAGTGAGTAACACCCAGACAGGGATGGTGTTGGGAAGGGCAAAGCTCAGCTGGAAGATGATGTCAAGAACAAAAAGAGGAGCTTCCACCAGTGTGACAGCAGCAAAAATAGGTAATAAGGAGACTGGTTTTGCTGCTGAATTAGAAGGGGGTGACTCAGTGGGGACAGAGGAGGTGGAAGGACTCCCTGTCTCTTTTTTGTCTTCTCCGCTGATGTCTTCCAGATCTTTGGGATTAGAGAAAGGGTTCAAAGAGAACAACTCCAGTCATGCAGGAGGGCTGAGACAGGGATCTCTCGAGAAATATGATCCCTTTGGGGTCCTGGGAGAAAAGAGGATTCAACTGAGGGGTGTCTTCCAGGAAAATAAGATGTTGGTCATGGGGCTGGTGCTCGTGTGACAGCCCAGGAGAGGCTAAGGGAATTTGCTTATTCAGCCTGGGGAAGGGAAGAGTGAACATAAATACCAACCTGCCAGTACTTATAAGGAGGTTTTGAGAAGATGGAAACAGGATCTTTACTGAGAAATTTGGTGGGAAAATAAGAGTCTGTGGTTAAAGTCTAAAGTAAGGGAGGTTTTGGCAGAATATAAGAAAAGAAATACCTGTAAAGAGAGTGCAATATTGGAATAGAGCCACCAGCAGGTCATGGGATCTCCTCCTTGGAGGATTTCAAGCCGCAGCTGGACAAAGACCTGAGCAGCCTGGTCTGATACAGGATTTGGGTCTGGAGATGGACTGAGGACTCCTAATGTCTTCTCCTGAATGAGTCCCTCTGTGAGGCATCTCACAGTAATCAGGGCAGTCTTTGGGTCTCTGATCAAAAGTTTAAATGTGAGCTGTGGTGTGGGGCTGCTCTGTGCCCCTCCTTTGGTGCATCTGGCTCTGGCCTGGGTCACAGACACCCTGGGACCCCCACGCTGGGAGGCAAAGCCTCGTGCAAGGCTCTGCCCTGCGTTTGCTGTGAGTGCCGGCACAGCTGAGGAGAGTGCAGGTTGTGGAGGTCACTGGATCTGCAGTCTCGCTTTCCTTGCCAATACAACCTCCCCAGCACGAGCAGAGCATTGCAAATACTTTGGAAAAGCTTTGCCTCCTTGTGCCTCTCTGAGATGGCCCCTTGGAAATGGAGCTGCTGTCCTCGTTGTCCTTCTCTCCTCCTGGGTGTTGGCCCAGCCATTGACTTGAAATATGACTTTGTCCCCAGGAAAATGACCATCATTCCCTCCCAGGGTGGAGGATTTTGCCACACCTGTGTCAGTGCAGCTGCGCCAGGCTGTCTGCAGATCCTGGAGGGAGCCCACACCCACCTGGCTCATCCGGAGGGGATTTGTGCCTGCTGGGGTTGGTTTGTGGCACTGGAAGTTCACAGCTTGATGGAGCTTTTCTTGGGAAGCTGCTCCAGGGCAGCCTGGGCAGCTGCTGCTCAGCCAGGATGCAGTGGGACATCCCTGTGTGTCACAGCTGCCTCCCATCCTCAGCTCCCAGCTGCCCGTGGGGAAGCCTTGACACGCGAGAGGACCCCTGCACATCTCCAGGATGCTGCAGAGCCTGGTACCCACCAGAGAGACCCTGCAGGCACCTGGGAGTCGGGGGGCCTTCACGAAGGGGCTCACCGAGCTGCTCCTGCCTCCTCCTCGGAGGGCTGCTGGGAAGGTGCAGAGCTGCTTCCACTGGAAACTGCCACTAATTGGACCTTATCAAAAATTTACTTCTGTTTCACAATAAAGCTGAAGCATTAATCTTCCCCCAGCCAAGGCATTAATTACCAACACAAATGGGCTGCGCTGCCAGGGGAACAGCAGAGCTGGGGCTGTCGATTCTGTGACCTCAGTGCAGCCCTTCCCGCCGGCTCTGCGGGAAAAGCAGCCGCCCCTGCAGCCCCGGACAGCTCCACCTGCACATTCTACTCCTCCCTCAGAGGATTCAAGCTGTAGGATTTCCCATTTCCTCCAGGAAGGAGCTGGGATGCAAGGATATGCCTTGGAAAACAATATGTACTTTTTCTTAGTAAGAACTGATTACCTGATTGAAGCGAGGTGCCCAAAGGCTGAGAGTATTTAAGGGTAATGGAAACCTCCAGGTATCCCTGCAGGATACCCTGCTGTCCTGGGGGAATTCCCTGTGGATAGTTTGTCTCAGGGGGCTGTCCTTCAGCAATACCACACTTTCATCTCTGGTGGAGATGTTGAAGTTTTGACACTGATATTTTTGCAGAGGTTTTTCTTTTGGGTAAAACTGCACAGTGCCAGTGCCTGAGCTTGGGAGACCTGCAGGATTTGGGACACAGACACAGGACTGGAGCATTGGACCAGGAAAAACAGGTCTTCATGAAATCATGGAATGGTTTGGGTTGGGAGGAACCTTAAAGCCCATCCAGTGCCACCCCTGCCATGGGCAGGGACACCTTCCACTGTCCCAGGCTGCTCCAAGCTCCAATGTCCAGCCTGGCCTTGGACACTGCCAGGGATCCAGGGGCAGCCACAGCTTCTCTGGGCACCCTGTGCCAGGGCCTCATCACCCTTCCAGGGAACAATTTCTCTCCTCTTTTATTTTCAATATGTTCCCCCTTGTCCTGTCACTCTCTACTTGAGTAAAAATTTGCTCTCCTGCTTTTTCATAAGCCCCCTGAGGCACTGGAAGGGGCTCTGAGGTCTCCCTGGAGCCTTCTCTTCTCCAGGTGAGCACCCCCAGCTCTCCCAGCCTGGCTCCAGAGCAGAGGGGCTCCAGCCCTGGGAGCATCTCCATGGCCTCCTCTGGATCTGCTCCGACAGCTCCATGTATTTCTTACGCTGAGGATTCCAGGCCTGGACACAGAACTGCAGGTAGGGTCTCAAGAGCATCTTCCCTTTGGCTGATGTTCCTTCCCAGCTGTCCGTGGCATTGTGGTGAAGCAAAACGTGAGTGTGGGTGTGGCTGACTGGCCACCAGATGGTTTTGCTGAGTGGGGTTTGGCACTCCCTGTTCCTGCATCATGAAAACCGTGCCTGTTCTATTTCCTGCAAGAATCTGAGCTGAATCTGCAGCAGCTGCTGGGGCCAAACCTTCCCCACCCCCACCCCGTTCAGCCTGGGCTGGGGGATCCCTGTGCCTGTGGAACGGGGCAAGGGAGCAGAGTCTTTTTACTGTAGGAAGCTGTTGCATCCCAAACTCTCCACTGACCTGGTAGGTGGTTCAGTGACTGGAATGGCACAGCTTCACAGAATGATGGAATATCCTGAGTGGGAAGGGTCCCACCAGGACCATCCAGCCCAGCCCCTGGCCCTGCACAGACCCCCCAACAATCCCAGCCTGGGCATCCCTGGCAGCGCTGGCCAAACGCTCCTGGAGTTCTGGCAGCCTCGGGGCCGTGCCCATTCCCTGGGGAGCCTGGGCAGTGCCCAGCACCCTCTGGGGGAAGAACCTTTCCTGATCTCCAGCCTGAGCCTGCCCTGGCCCAGCTCCAGCCGTTCCCTCAGGGATGCAATGGCCCTTTCCCAGGAAGGGCTTCTCCCTGCACAAACATTCAGCAAAGCCTCTGTTTGCCTCCCCACAGGAGCCTGGTGTCCCTTGGGACCTGGAACACTCCAGAAGAGCAAAGACATCCAGGACAGAGGTGACAGAGCCCTGTGAACTCCCCAGGCCAGGTTAAATGACAGAACACAGGCTCTGGGCAGGGGGTTGTGGCATGCATTGCTCTCCTTCATCCTCCATCCCATTTCCCACCTGCCATTGCTCTTAGAGCTGCCTCCTGCTCTGCAGCCGGGGGTGGAACCACCCAGTGCTCCACTGCATCGAAGACCGCAGCCCTGGCTGTGTCTGTCCAGCCTGGGGCGGAAGGGAGGAGAATTCCTCCAGTTACACTCGTGCGGGAGCAGCTGTGGGAGGGACGCTCCAAACCTGGTTTCCAATTAGGAGCAGAGCCGTGGTACCTGTCTGGATGTGACAGGATAATGCACTTGCTAAACATTACAAGAGGCTTCTGAGATTCAATGTGACACCAGCGAAGCAGGAGCTGCAGTTTAGTCAACACTCCATCAGTTAAAAGTCTATATTCCCAATTATCTGCGGACAGTTTGCCTTCAAGGATAATTGGCTTCCCACAGCTCCTAGAACAGATGTCAGGGAGCTCCTTCTCCTCCACTGAGGAAAACCTGGAATGGTTTGTAGCATGCACTACATGGAGGTGTCGGTGTCAGGGATCTGGGGACTGTCCTGGGGCAGAGCTTTGCAGAGGCAGCAGCCCCTAAAACCTGAGGGGTGCAGGCTACCTCATCCTGCTCCTGAACCGGGGGGCTTGGGAGCCCACACAGTGACACAGACCTGGCACAGTGTCCCTGCCCTGAGGACACTGCCAGGCGGCTTTGGTCATTTGGTCAATTGTCCCCTTGGCAGAAGAGGTGACATCCTGGCAGGATGATTTGCCTGTCTCCCTCCTGGATGCCACCCATGGAGGCCTGGGAGAAGAAGAGGATGTTTTATTTGAAAATGGGTATTTAGGGAGCTGCTCCTAACAGGCATCCTGTGCCATGGGTGGGGCAGCCCTCAGGCCACCAGGACACAAACCCAGCCCCACGGGCTCTGCTGGCCCCTCACCAGCTCCAGCGTGCTCCCAGTGACACCAGCACTTGTCACACCTGCACGGATGGGCTGCACAGCCCAGGCAGAACTGGTAGAGGAAGCGGGAAATCACAGCAGGACCACAGAAAATCCCAACCTCCAGTGAGGAACCGAAGCATAAGAATTTTCTTGCAAAATTTAAATATCTGAGTGGGAAATTGGGTTTTTATTACAACAGACTGCTGCTGTGTCTGATGGGAATTGTCATTCACCACTCCAAGCCCTGGGTTTTCTCTGTGAATAAGATTTGTTGACTGATCTGCAGCTTCCAGGAGCTCCTGGACATCTTCTCCAGACCATGTAGGGGCAGCCAGTGTCACCGTGGCCTCTGGGAGTGGTGAGAGATGTAAATCTGCTCCAATGTGATTCCCAAAAAACTCCAAAGGGGAGAGAGGGCTGAAGGCGTGCCAGGAAGGCTCTTGTGCAGTGCCTCAGCTCTGTTTCTGAATTACAAATTTTGATCTACAGTACCTAGATTTGTTTTTAAGATGAAAAGTGTGCAGTTTCCATGGGAAAAGAATATTCCCTGGTGGAAAAAGTCCACAGCCCTTTCTTTTTTCCCTTTGGGAGTAAATGGCAGGGTTTTGGGGTTTTTTTCCTAACCTACAAACAGCCATTTATACTGTGATGTCTGAGACTGCTCCTCCACAACAGCTGGAGAAGGATCATTTCTGGATGTGAGGCTTCCCCAGATGGTGCTGGGAAGGCTGGGTGCACCTGGGAAGGGGGTGCTGCAGTATGGGCTGGGAGGGCTGTTGGAATTCTGGGGGACGGTGGAGGCTCCTGAGCTGCAATGGAGCTGCTGTGGCCATGGGAAGGGTGACACGAAGGGCATGGGGTACAAGGAGGAGCCCAGGCTGTGCACGTCCACAGGGTGCTGGAGAAGCCCTAAACATGGCCTGTATTCCAAGAAATTACCAACTCCTTTGTGAACCATCTCTTGGCACGCCCTTCCCCCAGGCATGGGGGTTTGGCACAGCACAGAGTCTGTGACTGCCATCCCTGAGGGGTTCTGGGCTGCTGCTGGGCTGTGTTTTCCTGGAGAACCTAGGAAGAAGGAGGCGCCTCAGGCTCCAAATCCACCCATTCTTAGTGGTGCTTCCCATAAAGGGGATGTGGGGTAATGACCTGAGCCACGGTGAGCGCCATCACAGCTGTGCAAGCAAAGCAGGGGCAGGGACAAGCATTCCTGAGTCTCTCCTTTTCCCTGGCCGGGCTGGCCCCCAGCTGGCCCCTGACCTGCTGCTGTGTCCGAGGTTTGCTGTGGGAGAGCTTGGTCTGAGCAGCAGCTCCATGGTGTCCTCTGCAGTCTGAGAGTGCCCTGCCTTCAGCAGCTCCATCCCTGCCCTGGCTGCTGCTGACTGCTAATGAGCCACTAATTGGCTCCATGTCGGCCAACAGCGGTGCCCAGGGACCAGGGGCTGCAGCTCCCAAAGGAGGGGCAGCGGCAGAGCAGCACTCTGGGCTCTGGCCATGGCCTACAGCAAACCAGAGACCATTATTATTTCCTCTGCGTGGCTTCCTTCTGACCAAATGACCAAATGTCTCCCACCAGTAGGAACAGCCCTTGGGTGGGAACAGCTCAAGGCTTCGCTCCAAGAGCTGCAGGTCTCCCTCTGGGCAAATCCTTCTCCAGCACATGCTGGGCCTGGGCTGTGGCATCTCTGCTGTCATTTTTCATATAATTTATGGAATGGTTTGGGTTCGAAGGGACTTAAAGCCCATCCAGCGCCACCCCTGCCATGGGCAGGGACACCTCCCACTAGCCCGGGCTGCTCCAAGGCCCAATGTCCAACCTGCCCTTGGACACTTCCAGGGATCCAGGGGCAGCCACAGCTTCTCTGGGCACCCTGTGCCAGGGCCTCCCCACCCGCCCAGGGAACAATTTCTTCCCAATATCCCATCTGTCCCTGCCCTCTGGCAGTGGGAAGCCATTCCCTGTGTCCTGTCCCTCCATCCCTCGTCCCAAGTCCCTCTCCAGCTCTCCTGGAGCCCCTTTAGGCCCTGGAAGGGGCTCTGAGGTCTCCCTGGAGCCTTCTCTTCTCCAGGTGAGCACCCCCAGCTCTCCCAGCCTGGCTCCAGAGCAGAGGGGCTCCAGCCCTTGGAGTATCATTCCCTCCTCTGTGCACACAGGAGCTGCAGCGTGTTGGTGCCCTGACTCAGAGCAGCAGCTGTCGAGGAGCTTCTGTTTGCAGATTATTCACAAACGATTTTTTGCTTCCATCTGCCTGTCTCTACCATCTGGGATGATCTCCATTCCTGCAGGATACCAGCGAGGTTCCTGGGCCTGGCTTTCACTCTGATCCATCAGCAGCAATCCCAGGATCATTAGGAGCAGCTTGCTTGCTCCGGCAGTTTGGCTCCCCAGCACGGAGACACCACACACTATTACCCTGTAAAGTGGAGATGGATGTGCAGTGACTGCACTGAGTGTGCCCAGCCTGCTTCTCATGTGCTCTGCCCGTGGCAATCCCATCCTGCCCATCCTGTGGCTTTTGTCTGCTCTGTCAGAGCAGTGGTGTGGAATTTAAAGACTTTTGTCTCTAAGGAAAGGGACTCATGCAAAACCAGACTTTCTGTTCCCATCTTTTGCCTATTTTTGCACCAGAAGAGTAAAAATTAACCAAGCAATGTGTCCTTAGTTGTGTAATCACACTGTTCCTTGCCTGTGGTCACGTGTTCAGATAAACCCAGGTGTTTCTATAAGGAATATAGAAAATAATCCTGACATGTAACCCAGTGCAGCCCAGATTGGGAAATGAAAAACCACCATTAAAAACCAGGGGGAAGCATTTTGTGGCTGAATTTTCCTGTTTTGGGCATGAGAGCCTGAGCTGAGCTTCCTCTGTCAAATATGGGAAATCTTTATTTGTGATGAACAAAGCTGAGCAGGCTCCGCTTGCCTGTGAATTGAAAGTTGTCTGTGGGCAGGGGTTTTGCACATAACTGATAATTACCAGAGCCAGGACTCCTGATCGGGGAAAATGGAAGCTGTGCATATATACTTCAATACGTGAATATTTTTTCAACCATTTCCCTGCTGTTCTCATTCCTCAGCCCTGCCCCGTGAGCTCTGAGGTGGGAAGAGCAGGCCCTAAAACCCCTAAAGGGCCCTGCACAGAGTCCTCCAGCTCTGTTTTGCAGGAGGCTTCAGAGTCTAGAAATTTGGGCTCTCGTGAGCTGTGGGTGTCACATGAAGCTCTGGAGCTGCTCCCGCAGCTGCGTCTGCCTGGGATCCACCCCTGGGCTCTCTGCAGATGTGTCTGGGGCAGCTGCTCACTTGGCCACTGCCCGGCAGCTTCACTGGCCCACGGGCAGCTCCAACACCTTCCCGAGGATGAGAGGGAATGCTGGCTCCAGGGCAGATGTGTGGCAGTGCCAGAGGGCAGAGACAGATGGGATCTCGGAAGGAATTGTTCCCTGGGAGGGTGGGGAGGCCCTGGCACAGGGTGCCCAGGGAAGCGGTGGCTGCCCCTGGATCCCTGGCAGTGTCCAAGGCCAGGTTGGACATTGGGGCTTGGAGCAGCCTGGGACAGTGGGAGGTGTCCCTGCCCATGGCAGGGGTGGCACTGGATGGGCTTTAAGGTCCCTTCCCACCCAAACCATTCCCTGATTCCATGATGATGATGATGATGATGATGATGATGTGGAATATGCAGTCGCTTCCATGAACTTCAGGACTCCAGGTGAGAAATGTTGACCCTTGAGGACAACATAACCAAGCTGCATCCAGCTTTATGCAAATTTATTTAGGCTTCATCAGTTTTGCTTCTGATTCCTCAAGTCTTGGCCTTCCTGGGATTGTGCTTTTGTCACTGGAAGATTCTTTCTGGAGGATGTAACTAAAAAGGAATTTTTTTTGGAAATGAGAATAAAAAATTGAGCCAAATTGCTAATATTGGTACTGACCTACAGATGAAAGCAACACCATTCCCCAGGTCTTAATTATGCATGGAAAGGGCCAGGTTTTGCTCATTTTTCACAAATCTGATGGATATTGACTTCAATGTTTCTACTGGCATGATATAAAATAAAAACAACTCCGATGTTAATTGCTGCTTAGTCAATCAAAACGCTGTGATTTTGGGAAATAAAATTCAGGAAGTAGCTCAGATTGCTCCATAGTATTTTGGAGTGCTAAAGAGAGCCTCTGGCAAATGTGTAGGGAAATAGGCTCCAGGTTGAGCGTGGGCTGGACTTGGAAATGCCACTGACAGTGGCCTCGTCATGGCTGGGCTGGCGGGGGGACGACAAGGGGCTCATTAGACATTTACAGATTAACTGCCACCATCCCCACTGCTCCAGTCAGCATCAGCACCCGGAGGTTGTCAGGGCTCCTTTGGAAAAACCACGGATAATTCTATTTTTCCTGTTTAGTGAGTGTTGCAGCTGACCTCAAATTGCCTTTGCTTCCTTGTGTGGAGAGTGCCCGGTGCCCAAACACTCACAACAAAAACCAGAGCAAGGATCCATTCACAGTTCATTCCTGCCCTGACCTGGGCAAACAATTCCGGTTTTGCATTTCTTCCAGCAATCAAGCCATAATTTTGGGTTGAGCAGAGGATTTCACCAGCGCATGCCAGGGAATGTTCAATCTGTGTGGTATCAGGGTATTTTTGTAACCAGTTTTTTCAAAGCACTTAAAAATGAAAGAGTGGAAGTTAAGCAAAAAAAAAAACCCAACAAAACTGCCGTAAAGAAAAACTGCAAAATTTTTGATCTTGAGGGTATTTAAAAACTTCATCTTTTGACTGGAGCAGTTTGACAGCTTTGCAAACTGTTTACATTGATAGTTCTATTTTCTGAGGGGAAAAGATTATCCTCAGCCAAAATAAGTAACAGTTCTGTAGCTATGTCACAGATGGATCTGGTACAGCTGCTGCTCCGAGGTTCTCCCGTTTGCAGTGGCTTTTGTCCCTCGGTGATGGGTTGGGCTGATGTTTCCCACATCAACCATCTCTGTCTAGGAGTGTCTGTGTGTTCCTTCTGAGAGTTCCATAAAAAAACCACTTTAGCTGTTCTGAAAATGGGGCCAGGATTTGAAGAGATGGAGCAGCCCTGGGAGAAGGCTTTGGGTGCTGGTGGGTGAGGGCTGGCCATGCCCCAGCCCTGAACCCCCCAAGCCTGGGCTGAGCCCCAGGCTGGGCAGCAGGGGAGGGGGGATTCTGCCCCTCTGCCCCCTCAGGTGAGACCCCACCTGCAGGGCTGCCCCAGCCCTGGGGCCAGCACAGGAGGGACCTGGAGCGGCCGGAGCCAGTCCAGAGGAGGCCACGGAGATGCGCCAAGGGCTGGAGCCCCTCTGCTCTGGAGCCAGGCTGGGAGAGCTGGGGGTGCTCACCTGGAGAGGAGAAGGCTCCAGGGAGACCTCAGAGCCGCTTCCAGAGCCTAAAGGGGCTCCAGGAGAGCTGGAGAGGGGCTGGGGACAAGGGATGGAGGGACAGGATGAGAGGAATGTCTTGCTACTGCCAGAGGGCAGGAATGGATGGGATATTGGGAAGGAATTGGGGGAGTGGGGAGGCCCTGGCACAGGGTGCCCAGAGAAGCTGTGGCTGCCCCTGGATCCCTGGAAGTGTCCAAGGCCAGGTTGGATGGGGCTTGGAGCACCCTGGGCTGGTGGAAGGTGTCCCTGCCCATGGCAGGGGGGAGTCTGGATGGGCTTCAATGTCCCTTCCAACCCAAACCATTCCATGGCTCTATGATTCCATGATTAAAGAATTCCTATACATGCTACCATTGTTAGGAGCACCTCATGGTACCTGTGGGGTATTGGGGATACCAGAGAGCCCAATAACTTTGGATGACCCTGAGGAAACTCAGTTTGCTTTACTCTCACTGGAAATTCTTGAAAAATCTCTTTCTAGACAAATGGAGTAGGAATTTCCCCGTGTTCACAAGCAAAACTCCCTGAAATTCCATTTGAACAAAGCAGGGTGTGTTCCTCCTCTCTTTCCTCCCGTGGTGCTGTGGGGTCAGCGTGCGTCTGTCCCCAGCTTGTCCCCTGTCAGCCCCAGCCTGGCTGGTGCTGGGCTCTGCATGCTGGGGGTCGATGCTCAGCCTGTCCTGACCCTGGCTGTTCTGTCAGCCCCTCGAGTGCAGTGCTGGAGCCAAAACCTTCTGAGGTGACCTGATGCCGAACCTCTCTCCCTTTCCTGTCCCTTGTAGCAGCTGGAGCTGTCCCTTCCAGATCCACGTCCCGGCTCTCTGTGTGGCTGTTGCAGAGCAGGGAAGGCTCGGCACTGGGGGCTTGGCTGCCCTGCCCACTGTGTGGCTGTAACACTCCTCAGCATGAGGAGAGCTCACCCCTGAACTTCCTGGGACGTGGCTGTCCCATCTCCCCAGGACAGTGGTGGAGTCACTGTCCCCGGAATTGTCCAAATAAGCGGTAGGTGCGGCACTCCACAACGTGGTCAGTGGGCACAGTTCTGTTGGATTTAATCATCTTGGAGATCATTTCCAACCTTCATGATTCTGTGACTGTGCCTGAAAGGAGCCTACAGGGTCTGTAGACCCCAGGAGGGTCCTCATCTCTGCACTGCAGCCTGCAGAGGGTCCTGGAGCAGGGCATTTATCCTGGAGCAGGGGAATTGTCCTGGAGCGGGGAATTTATGCTGTAGTGGGGGATTTGTTCTTGAACAGGGGATCTGTCCTGGAGCAGGGCATTTGTGCTGGAGCAAGGCATTTGTCCTGAGGCAGGGGAATTGTCCTGGAGGGGGGAATTTGTCCTGGAGCAGGGGATTTGTCCTGGAGCAGGGGAACTGTCCTGGAGCAGGGCATTTGTCCTGAGGCAGGGGAATTGTCCTGGAGGGGGGAATTTGTCCTGGAGCAGGGGATTTGTCCTGGAGCAGGGGAACTGTCCTGGAGCAGGGCATTTGTCCTGAGGCAGGGGAATTGTCCTGGAGGGGGGAATTTGTCCTGGAGCAGGGGATTTGTCCTGGAGCAGGGGAACTGTCCTGGAGCAGGGCATTTGTCCTGAGGCAGGGGAATTGTCCTGGAGGGGGGAATTTGTCCTGGAGCAGGGGATTTGTCCTGGAGCAGGGGAACTGTCCTGGAGCAGGGCATTTGTCCTGAGGCAGGGGAATTGTCCTGGAGGGGGGAATTTGTCCTGGAGCAGGGGATTTGTCCTGGAGCAGGGGAACTGTCCTGGAGCAGGGCATTTGTCCTGGAGCAGGGGAATTGTCCTGGAGCAGGGGATCTGTCCTGGAGCAGGGCATTTGTTCTGGTTTCCCGGTGGTATCCCAGCCCTGTGGAGGAGAGGCTGCATCCAGGCGGGTTTGGTTCCGGGCCATCTGGGAGCTGCCTGTGCTCCCTAGGCTGGGCTCGGGGCTCCAGCCCCTGCAGGGCGCCCTGGCCCAGCGCGGCCCCAGCTGCCCTGGGGCTCTGTTCTGTACCAGCCAAGGCAGGGGAGCAGCGCCGCGGGCACCGTGTGGGCTCTGGGGTGAATCCAGCTGGGAACTGTGTCCGTGCCCGTGCAGCTGCGGCAATCACGGACAGCCAGGCTGCTCCCACGTGCCGTTTGCTGGGCAGTCCCAGGAGTCCCGGTGCTCTGCCAGGCCCTGCAGGAGCCTCGGTCCTGGCAGGGATGTGGAGCCTGGGGCTGGTCCTGCTGCATCCTCCGAGGTGGGAGCTGCCCTCCGCATCCCCTGCTCCCAGTGAGAGCCCCGCCAGCCCTTCCATGCACATTCCAGAGGGACTGCAGCCACCCCAGTGTGGGCAGGGAGCAGGCACAGAGCTGCAGAGTCTGCTGCACCGCAACATCCCTGGAGAGAGAGCTTCGTAATAACCTTCAGCTTGGTGATCACACTCAAAAGAACAAAATTCAAGAGTAGCAGCATTAATCCTAAAGAGTGAGACTGCAAACGTTGCCAAAGAACCAACTTTCATATGGTTTTAACTCAGAGGCAAATCTGGAGGATCTGCTCTAATCTATATTCAAGAGAACAAAACGGCCCCAAACAGTGCTACATTTTTTAAAATACTTGTCTTAAAATTAACACAACAATTAATTAGTCATTAGAGTCGTGCATTCCTTGAAAACACTTTCTTTGAAGCCTCCTTCCTATGTAAGGAGCTGTTTCGATCCCAGATTTAGCCACAAAACTCAGCCCTGGCCTTAGCTGTGCAAGGGCAGTGCAATACCCATAATATAATATCATTTTTATATACATTTGTGAGTATAAAAATTGAGTACATCCATATTTAAAGGACAGACAATATGTGAAACCCCCTTCTCTGGGCCTATGGACTGTTTGAGCTGCATGGGAGAAAAACATGTGGTGGATTTATTTAGCTCAGACAGAACAGTTTGACCACTGGAAGTCCTTGCAAATTTGGGGAGCTCCAACAGGGTTCCTCACCATCTGCCCTAAGCCATGATCCTTCCCAGGCTCTGGAGTGACCAGGAGGAGCACATGCTGATTTGTCCCTTGCCAGGGACATACCAGGGAAAAGTTTATTTAATGCAGGGGAGACGAAAAGTCTCCTTATCCATCACTGCAGAGTGAAATAGAGGCACCATTGATTTTGTGTTTGAGGTAATTAATTGTGGTGCAAAACCTGGTTTGGAGTTTAAAGGCCACGTTCCCACAGCCAGGACCTCTGGCTGCAGGGCAGCACGTGGCAGCTGAGAAATGCCGGGAAGGAGCAGAGTTTGCCCAGAGCTGTTGGTTTGTGTGTTCCCAAAATGGGCCGAATTCCCCATGAAAGGAAGGAGGATGGAGCAGGAGCTGTAGGAACAGGGTTTTGGGCTTCCTGTGGCTCCGCCAGGCTGCTCGTGCCTCCACACTGAGAGGGGGATTGGAACCCGTTATCCCAGCAGGATCCAGAGCCACGCTTCCCGTGGGAAGCATTTGCTGCTCTTGGTGGCCCCTGGGCTGAGATGCCTTTGCATCCGCGGGTGGAACGGCACAGGTTCTGCAGCAGTGGTGGGAGCATGGAGGTTCTGGGTGTCAGGGATGCACATTTCCCGTCCCTGGAGCACTTTCCTTCAGTTCTGGGCCAGAACTTGGCCAAGGGCACGTTTCTACTGCCGAGGAGATGGAAGGGGAAAGGGACAGACCTGGCAGGAAGGTAAGAGAGTTAGTGATGGTCAAAGAGGCACAGGGAAGCTGGGGCTGAGTATGGAATCATGGAATCATGGAATCACAGAATGGTTTGGGTGGCAAGGGACCTTAAAGATCATCCATTCCAGCCTGCCATGGGCAGAGACACCGTCCACTGTCCCAGGCTGCTCCAAGCCCCATCCAACCTGGCCTTGGACACTTCCAGGGATCCAGAGACAGCCACAGCTTCTCTGGGCACCCTGTGCCAGGGCCCCACCACCCTCACAGGGAAAGATTTTTTCCTAATATCCCATTTAAACTCACTCTGTGTCCATGTGATCCATTCCCCCTTGTCCCGTCACTCCATGCCCTTGGAAATAGCAATGAAGCAAAGGATACCTCATGTCATGGACTTCTGGTGCAAAATACCTTATGGCCAAATGTCAAACCCTTCCCAGGCAATTAAAGTGTTCGTGTGACTGGTAAGGACAGGCTGAAATTCACGGAGTTTCTAAACACTGCAATTAACCTGTTCAAGGTATGGTAGAAAATTAAAGAGCAAACAACAGTTGAGAGGATCTTTAGGTGAAATCTCCTTCCTCCTGCCCTAGTAGGATTAGTGCCTTCCAAATTAGCCCAGATTTTGGCCTCAAAGTATAAATAAGACTGTCCAGCCCTGGGACCCAGCACAGGAGGGACCTGGAGCTGCTGGAGCCAGTCCAGAGGAGGCCACGGAGATGCTCCAAGGGCTGGAGCCCCTCGGCGCTGGGGCCAGGCTGGGAGAGCTGGGGGTGCTCACCTGGAGAAGGCTCCTGGGAGACCTCAGAGCCCCTTCCAGAGCCTAAAGGGGCTCCAGGAGAGCTGGAGAGGGACTTGAGACAAAGCATGGAGGGACAGGACACAGGGAATGGCTTCCCAGTGCCAGAGGGCAGGGATAGATGGGATATTGGGAAGGAATTGTTCCCTGGGAGGGTGGGGAGGCCCTGGCTCAGGGTGCCCAGAGAAGCTGTGGCTGCCCCTGGATCCCTGGAAGTGTTCAAGGCCAGGTTGGCTGGGGCTTGGAGCAGCCTGGGACAATGGGAGGTGTCCCTGCCATGGCAGGGGTGGCACTGGATGGGATTTAAGGTCCCTCCCAACCCAAACCAGTCTGGGATTCTGAGCTCTCTTGTTCCCATCTCTACCTCATGTCTCATCACCATCCCAGCCATCCAAAGAGCAGTTCTGTGCTGCTGGATCTACGGAAGCTGGATTGCCAGGCAGGAGCCCTGATCCTGTTGATATTCACTGGGAGGTTTCCCTTGCACAGTTAATCCAGAAACAATGCTGGCTTCAATGCCCTTTTAGAAAAAGGAAGAGTTCAGAAAATCCTGTTCTGTAGTTCTGGGCTTTGCCAGAACTTTCCCAGGACCATGTGCTGTCCGCAGGTGGTTTCCAGCTCCCTGGCTGAGTCCCTGCAGGAGCTGCAGAGCTGCTGGAGGAACCTGCCACTTTCCAGGCCGGGTGTAGAACTGCCCAACTGTGAAGGTTTGCTCTAAATCCCGGAGTCTGTCACAAAACGTTCTGCCTGATTAAAGCCCTAGGAACCTCAGCTGGAGGAGGCCTCCCCCACTCATGCCTGTTTTATAAGGAAGTGAATTGGCCCCGATTCCACCCCGGAGCCTTTGCACCTTGGTGGGCTCAGGAACTTGCAGAGCTCAAGGACTTAAGCGACCCTTCAAAGGCAGAGGTGTGGAGTGTCAGGGAGTGCTTTAGGTTTTCCTGAGCAGGGGCAGTTCTGTAGGACAACAGGTCTGACAATAATGTGGTTATAATATCTCAATCATTCAGGAAATTAATTCCTATCCTGCCTGGCTCTGAGCTGGGATTTTGGCTGTTCAGTGCAGCTGCAAGGGGAAGAGCAGAGCGAGAAGGGCATAGACCTGTAGGTTTCCCATGCCAGAGGCACAGCGATCTACATTCTCCTTTCCTGTGAACAGGATATTTTGGATTAGGAACGTTCAGAGCAGCCACATGTCACAGACAATTTACCCTCCGTGTGCCCTGGGGTGTGCTTGGGAAAGCAGCCTCAGCCAGGCTCTGCTGGTGTGCTAATGGCCCTACCACTGGTAGCAATGAGATGTCCTATTGATTATTAATCCATCGCTAATAGACTCCTGTATTCCCAGAGGATCACTCGGGTGTGACTGCAAGGGAGGGTGTTTGATGCTGGGCTGAGTGCAGACAGGATCCAGAGCCTCACATGTGATAGAGACCCTTTCCCAGCATACTTGTAAAGAGGGAAAATTAATTTAACTGGGATCAGACTTGGTGGGGCCAGGGGAATTCCCTAAAAAAGGCTCTAGCCTTTTCACTGACACCAGCAAGGTTCTGGTATCCAGTCATGGCAGCATCTTACCTGGTCCTCTGCTGTGGGATACACTCACAGTCCTTGTGCTGTGGACACACAGAAGGAGGATTTCCATAGGCAAAATCTTCCTTCCAGGCAGGATTTCCCTGTCTGGGAAGGGGAATGCTGTTCCTGGGGACAGAGGGGGTTTCAGCTCAGCACTTGCACCTTGCAGTGCTGCATTTCACCTGTTCATAAACCTGGAGGCCCAGCCCAGCCTTCAACAATCCTGCACCTGCTTGGGGTCTGGAGAGTTCATAAAAGAAAAACAGTCATTTTTTCATTCCTTGCTCTCTGACCCAAACTCACCTTTTCCAGCCTTCCTTTGCAATTCTGAGTTTGGAAATGTGCTTTGTTCCTGCAGGATGACATCCTGGAACAGCTCTGAGCACACTGAGAAGGGCACAAAGCAGAGGACAGGTCCCCTGTCACCAGCGGGAGCGTGGCAGTGATGGCAGAGCCACGAGCAGCCCAAGGCACAAGGGGAACCTCTGCAAGCAGGGTGGGTCACAGCCAGCCTGGGGGCTTGTCTGTATTCCACTGCCTTCCAAACACATTCCCTGGCTCTCCAGCCATGTGTGCGGGCCTGGGATGTCACACAGGAACAGTTCCCACCCAGCCCTCTGAGGATCGTGCCCTGCTCTGTGCACACCACGGTGCTGCTTCATCCAAGCCTTTCGGTCAAATGCCAGCAGAGCTCTCCATCCTGGCAGCACCGGGTGGAGATGTCCCCCTGCCCCAGCCCTACGGAAGAGGGATGGCTGAGCAGCTCCCAGTGAGGACTGGCTGGAGTGGGGGTCTGGACAGGGGCACAGTTCCTTCTCAGGCCCCGGATGTGTCTCCAGAGGCACTCCAGCCACAACCCTTTCCACGTTGTTTGGAAGGAACAGTTCCTGGGTGGCCTCTGCTGTGTCCCAGGGGCAGAATGCAGCAGGGAGCTGTGCTGGGGGAGCAGCCCCAGCCAGCCCAGGGCTGTGAGGAGCTGGTGCTGTGCTGTGCACACAAACTCCACCTGCTCAGAGGCACCAGGCTCTGCGCTCCATCACTCCCTGTCACTGCAAGGCTGAGCAGGGTGACTGCAGGATGGATGGATGGATGGATGGATGGATGGATGGATGGATGGATGGATGACCAGGGGAGGGGGATTGGCTCCCCAGGGAATGCTCAGTGCATAGTAAGGTGGGTGAGGAGGATTCCAGCGGGTGGCAATGCCAGGCACTCACCAAGGAGAGCAGAGGAGAGGGGTGGCAGTGCTGCTTTCCCCTTTGATTTCTTTGCCAATCACTTTGTTCAGCCCATTGTGCTGCAAGTGCTGCTCAAGCTGTGTCACTTGCCCAGCATTGCGACGTCCCCTCCATCCTTTGGCTGTTTTGCTGGGCAGAGAAGCTCTGGGTGCTGGAAGGCAAAGTCTGGAGTATCAGAGCTGTAAATGCCCCTTGCCTCACCCCAAAGCTCTGCTGTCCATCCTCTCCTGCTGTGTGCTGTTCCCTTCACACTTGCTGCCAATTCCCCCATCTCCTCCTGGGGGCTGGAGGAGCTTCACTGTGGGGCAGCTCTGGGGCCTCTGCATTTTTTGGGCCTTTTCTGCCGTGCCCTGAGGACTCTGTGGGCTGGTGCTGTCCTGGCAACTACAGGCAAGGGGAGGTGTGGCACAGCAATAGCCCAGGGAGTGTCTGGGGCAGCTGCAAAACCAGGACACGACCCTCATTGCTCTGCTGAGGCCCGAGGACAGCTGTTGGCCATCCCGACTGAGATTCCAGAGGGAATGGCACCCCACGGACAGAGGGCAGGGTTAGATGGGATACTGGAAGGAAATCCTTCCCTGTGAGGGTGGGGAGGCGCTGGCACAGGGTGCCCAGAGAAGCTGTGGCTGCCCCTGGATCCCTGGAAATGTCCAAGGCCAGGCTGGATGGGGCTTGGAGCAGTCTGGAATAGTGGAAGGTGTCCCTGTCCGTGGCAGGGATGGCATGGGATGAATTTTAGGCTCTTTCCAAGCCATGATTTATGGTTCTAGGAAATGGGTGCTACAATTGGAAAGGTCTTGAGGACAAGCTCGTGAAAGGCCACCCGCGGGCTGTGGTGGAAGGAGGGATTGTCCCATGGATCAGCAGAGCTCTGCCTTTGGAAACTGAGGCTGAACAGAGCCAGCTGCTGCAGCCAGAAAGCAAAGAGGAAAGGCAAGTCGATGTTGTTTTCAGGAATGGTTCTGGTTTAGGGAGGGTTTGAGCTGGCGTGTCGTTCCACGAGACCCTGCAGTGCAGAAAGGAACGACACAAAGCACTCACAACACCTGGATGCCACCTGCAGTGGGTCTGGAGGGTGCTGCTCCAGCTGGAACGGGGGAGAATGCCTTCCAGAACTGATTTACAGGAGTGGGAGCTGTTGGGAAATGCCAGGGTAGGAATGGCCTATGTGTTAATAATCCCAGCTCCTTTATCTGTATGTATTGCTCCCTACTCTTAGATGTCACAGCCACAGACTGTTTGTCCCACGAACTCCTGCCTGAGTCCGTGTGCTGCTTGGAAGGTGCTAAAGGAGCACCTCTGGAATACTTTACCTCTTTTGGCTGCCTCAGGCCCCTCTTTGCTGCACACACTGGTGCTGCCCTGCTCGCTGTCCCTGCAGGGTGCTCTGCAGTGTGTGTGGCACCACTGAGGGTTTTGTCCTTCTGTGCCAGAAGTCGGTGCCACTGCCCCATGGGCACAGAGAGGCTCTCCAGGCACCCAGGTCACAGCCTCCCCTTGTTTTTCTGTAGAATCATGGAATCACAGAATATCCTGAGCTGGAAAAGACCCACAGGGACCATCCAGCCCAGCCCCTGGCCCTGCACAGACACCCCAACGACCCCAGCCTGGGCATCCCTGGCAGCGCTGTCCAAACGCTCCTGGAGCTCTGGCAGCCTCGAGGCCGTGCCCATTCCTTGGGGAGCCTGGGCAGTGCCCAGCACCCTCTGGGGGAAGAACCTTTCCCTGATCTCCACCTAAACGTTCCGTGGCACAGCTCCATAGAACAGACATGGAGGATCTCACTCTTCACAAGTGTGTCTTTCAAAACCTTTTACTTATTCAGTGTGCAAGTCTCTCGTGCAGATGGGAGGCTCTCCTGCACACCTGGGCATGGAGCTGGTCAGCCAGAAAAAGAAAGGCACATGCTTGGAGAACACTTGTCTTACTCTCAGTCAATCTCTTCTTACTCTAAGTCACTTGTGAAGGAGCAGATGTGATCCTGTGGGAGGAGCAGGCACAGATTGTTTTTTCCAAACCTTTGTTCCACATCAGAGTCACAAGAATGTTCAGATCCTTTGATGACACAGCCCAGACTAATTGCCAGGCAGGTCCAGCTTGCTCATTGAAAATGAAAGGTGTTTTGTGCAAAAGGCAGTGAATAATCATATGATTAAACTCAGCCCCCTAAGAAGTACTCACGAGAGGCTCAGTGGTGATTAAGCAGCCAGTCTTCGGTTTATCTGCTGATTGCTTTGCCTGGAGTGGATCCTGTCATGAGTGAGGGGCTGTGAGTGTGCCCGGGGCAGGGTGCGTGGGTGAGCAGGAGCATCCGTGTGTGTGTGTGTGTGTGTGTGTGTGTGTGTGTGTTTGTGTGTGTGTGTGTGCACCTCCTCACGCACACCTGCCAATCCACCCCTCCACCCAGGAGCAAAGCACACCATCAGCAGGGCAAACACACCCAGCTCTGTCTGTCAGAACACGTAGATTCAGTTTGAAGACTTTTTTTTAAAATCAGAAACCCATGTAAATCTGTGAGCTTTCTGTTGGTCTTCCATTTAACTGCCATTTCTCAGTTCTTCAATATTTGATACACATTTCACCTTTGGCAGCAGCTCTCCAAGGAGGAAGGTGCATTTGTGATGGCACATTTGGGAGTGTGGCCCCTGCTGTTACAAGAGTTGAATTGAAAAGGATTTATTAAATAGATCAAGAACAATTGATCAAAGTCATTTGGGGGAAGTTTTCCTGGACCGATGCAGAATAAATAGATACAAAATGAGGGTCACAACTGAAATCCAGCAAGTGCCCAGGTACAGACAGACCTTTCAGAGGTTAAAAGGACAGCAAGGACAATTTACAGCTGTGTTGTGCTGTTCCCTCCGGAGGAGGGATCCTGTCCTACCAAGCCGCTGGCATGAACTTTTGGACTTTGCTTCTCATTGGGAAGACAACAATGTGTTTTTGGCTCTAAACCCCTCTAGAAACCAGGGGGTTCTCCACACTTGGCAGGGTCCCACATTGCCATGAGTTCCTGGCAGCTGTTTTGGGGTTGTTCGTCCATTTATCTGCATTTCCCACTGCTCTGCTTGGAGCTCCCGGATGGTCCCCAATATTTAGAGGCAGCTTTTAACAAAATCCCTCTTTTGCTCCTTAGTCTGAGGGGTTTGATAACTTATCCCTTCCATGGATTGCATCCCTTTTTACTTGTCCAGGCCACTAACTGCAAGTCTCTGTTTCCAGCAGTGTCTGCAGACAGGTCAGGACTGGATGCCTGCACCTTTCAACATCATTTTCTCCCTTAGGCCATGCAATTTGTGTCATTTCCAGAATGTAAATCCCATTTGGGAAACAAGCTAAACCAAATTAAACCAAACCTTTCTAATTCCTGTAAATATAACAGCCACAGTTGCACATGTTTGTGTTTTGTCTTTGGGAGCTGGCAGAGGAGGCAGGGGCATTACTCACCCAGGGCTTATCTCACTCACACGGAAATGTTTGACTCCTGGTTTCAGGTGAAGGACACGCTGCAGAACCAGCTCAGTCTGTCTCTCTATCTTTGATTCATGAGACACAGAGAGAGATATTTCATCTTTGAGGCTAAACTCACTGCCATGGCTGAGGAGAACCACAGAAATTTGGCTCAATTAACAAAACAAGCACATCCTAATTATTTTTACTGCAGCAGCATTGTCTCCTATCCCATAGTCTTAATTGAGCCCCACTGTTAAATGCAGAATCTATTCCAGGAAAATGGATATTACTCCTCCTCCCCAGATCAGAAATGGAAGGAATTTTACGAATAGCCCATCAGTCCTTGCCATGGTCTGCAGGGTGCCGGATGGGGCTGGGAGGATGCTGCTTCTTGCAGCTGGTCCCACACAGAGCCGAGCCCAGGGTCTGCACCAGGGCACATTTCTGCTCTGGGAAGTGGTTCCAGGTGGCATGTGATACTGGAATGTGCCTCCTGGCCCTGAAGGACTGGCAGAGGAAGCCCGCTGCCCTGTAACAGGGTCTCAGACCTCTGAATCACAGTATGGGGCAATTTATTGCATGGAAATGGGCTGCGAAGTGCCTCCCAAAGATCCCCAGGGGTACTCACTGCCAGGGGAGCTCCTGCTGCTGTGTGTCACTGAAAATCCGTGGCTTTGACAGGTGAAGGCAATCGGCCAGGGAGGCTCAGGATCCACACAAGAGGAGGAAGGGAAGGGCTTTGTCCTAGCCAGGTAAAAACCAAGACTTCAGCTCTCCTTTTTGCTGCTTTTATTGCAAAAAGGGAAACCTCTGGAGCAGGGTTTGTCCCACCCAGGGCTGTTCTCAGGTGCCAGTGAGATTTTGCATCTCAAAGGTGTTTCAAAGTGACCCAAATCCCAGCGGGTTTTCCACAGTGGAAGGTCTGACTTAGGAGTCCTCTGGTCCTTGTGGTCCCTGCTTTGTCGCAGATCCCAGGTGCTGTGAGCTCGGAGGGGTTTGGCATGGCAAACCCTTAGCAGGAGTGTGTGGAGGAGATGGAGTCAGGATTTGCACAGCCTGGTTTGTATGTGGCTCTATCCCCACCCAGACATTCATGTTAATAGATTAGGGAGAGCTTGAGCTGGATCAGATAAATACATTAACACATCATCTGCATCCAGCATTAGTGCAAAGCTCCCTGAGCCCTCCTAATGCCCGGGATATTCTCATTTTTGGCGTGTATTACACGACAAACATCCAGCTACAAAATCAAATCACAAGAAAGCGAAATGTTCTCTTATCATTTCCTGCCCGGGGAAGTGACTGGATATGAGTGAGGCTTTTTGCTGCTCCTTGGGAGAGAGCAGCTCAAATAAAGCCAGAACCAGAGCAGGGATGTCCCTGGCAGCTGTGGATCCAGGACAAAGCTTTCCTCAGCACGAAAGGGGCGCTGGTGCATTGTGGAGCATCCAGGGGGCTGGCAGGGTGCAGGTACAGGTGGTGGTGAAGTGCCCAGGCTGGGTGAGCTGTGTTCTGTTCTCTTAGTGACCAGTGCCATTAATCTTAATGAATTCCAATGGCACTGGTGTCAGACTTGGAGCTGGTAAATAACACATGGATTACTCAAATGCCTCTTTTTCATTTACAGTGTCAGACACCACCACTGCCACAACTGGATAGAGAGGTCACACCACTGATGTGTCTCTAGATGGAGAATCACGGAATGTTCTCAGCTGGAAGGGACCCACCAGGACCATCCAGCCCAGCCCCTGGCCCTGCACAGACACCCCAACAATCCCGGCCTGGGCATCCCTGGCAGCGCTGTCCAAACGCTCCTGGGGCTCTGGCAGCCTCGGGGCCGTGCCCATTCCCTGGGGAGCCTGGGCAGTGCCCAGCACCCTCGGGGGGAAGAACCTTTCCTGATCTCCAGCCTGAGCCTGCCCTGGCCCAGCTCCAGCTGCTCCCTGGGTCGAATGGGAGGCACCTGAGCCTCCCCTCACATCTGACAGCACTGCTTTGGGACACTGAAAGCAGATGAGGGATGTGCAGTGGTGGGTTATAACTTTTTTAATGAAAAGATTAAAAGCAAAAAATGCAAAGTTTGGGGTTTATCAACACCTTCCCCACCACAGCCCACACGTGCTCCCAGTAAATATCCACACTTCCTTAGAGATGCCTGTTGAGACAAAAAGAACAATTCTTCACTGAAGGTAAGTTTAGGAAAAAGGGAAAGGAGTCACAATACCCAACTCTAGGTTTTGTATTTCTGACCACCAGGTCAGGAGGAGCTTCTGCCCCTGAGGGCGGCTGGGCGAGCTCAGATGGAGCTGGTGGCGTTGGAGGGGTGATGAGTCCCCCGAGGCACTGACCCATCACCTGTCGGTGTGGTGGCACGGGGCACATGGGGCTGTCCGGAGCAAGCGCTGTGCCCTGGGCACCTCCAGCACCTGCACAAGGCAGGTTCTGACCCTTCTGCACCTGCCCCTCCATGAACACCCACGGGCATCCTCTCGAGCAAGAGCCGTCCTTCAGTTGGGAAATCAACCAGAAATACAAATGTTCCGGCAACTCCACTGTGTCCCAACACAGTGAAAGAGGGGTGGCTGAGTGAGTGAACACAGGTGTTAAAATGTGGGAAAACCTGGGAATGCAGAGCCTGAGACCTGTGAAGGTCATGTGGTGAAGGTGCTGGAGGTCCCGGTGGCCCCACTCAGTGTCCCCTCACTGCCCCTGCCAAGGCAGAGGTTGGTGTGACCCAGGTGCTGGAGGCACCGTGGTCTGAGCTGCTCAGGTTTGCTCTGGGCAGAAGCAGAAGACTGGAGAGCCTCTCAGCAAGTGGGAGTTAATGACTTCTGCTCCTGGGCTTGGGTTAACTGACTTTGTCTGCCGGAAAGGCAAATGAAGCCGTCTTTCCAAAACGGGCTAATTAGTGCTGATCTCCGTTGCCACAAGTCAGTTTTGGAAGTCGGGGCCAGCTCCCTTGTGATGCAGGATGGAAGGAATGGCTGTCTCCTCTGCCAGGCACCCCGAGAGGGAGGGGCTGCCCGGGGGTGAGGAAGGGCATTCCTGGGGGAGCACTGCACCCTCCCGAGGGCTTGGGGAGCCTCCCTGGGGCATCCTCCCGGTGCTGCCCGCCCTGCCGGCCACGGCTGGACCTCCTCCCCGAGGAACGTGTCAAACCTTGGCGCACACTAACCCTGGGGCTTGGGAAAGGTGAGGGAGACTGAGCACTGCCCTCCCAGGATCCAGCTGGGGCAGCCAGCTCAGCTGGGTTCCACAGCTCTGCTGCAGCTCTGCACCAGGAAGGGATGGGAATGTCCTTCCCTGAGGGGCACCCGAGCCTGCTCCCACTGGAGAAGGTCCCCGGGGTGCAGCAGGTGAGTGAGAGAGAATAGTCAGAGTTCTCTACAACTCACACAGGGAGGCAAAAACCTGCCTAGAGCTCTACAACCACCATGAGGCAGTTTATAAGCCTTTTTCAATATTCCTTTGCCTTTCCTGATTGCTTTGAAGTTGTTCTTTTAGATGAGTTAATTATTCTTTGTTTATTCTGAGGAATCAGGGAATATTTACGTTTTCATATTGAAAGGCTTTTACTCTTCCAAGAGCCCTCACAGAGGAGATGGCACAGAGAAGCCCCGGAGAGCCCTGGTGAATGTGCTGTCCTTGGTGTGTCCAGGTTAGAGAGCTGGGGCCAGGATTCAGCTGCAGCTTTTGGGAAGTGAAATCCAAGGTCTGGGAGTGGTGCTGAGGAAGAGTCTCCTCTGTCCACAAGCAGGGATAGAGGAGGTTTGAGAGGCCTGTGCCTCCCTTCAACGAGCACAGAGGCTGCTCGGGCATTGCTGTGCTCAGCACCTGAGCCCTGCCTGCCCCTGGAGCTGCTCTGGGGCACAACCAATGGGAAAACCTGGTGAAATCTTCCTTTCCCTGGGCTTTCTATTCAGCTGCCATCTGCCCTCCCTGGGGTTGCCTCCTACATGGCAGTGCTGGAGTCCCAGCTGGGTGTGGAATCCAGTTTGGTGCTGGCAGTGCTGCCCTGGGACACAGCAGCTGCAGCCTGGGCCTGGTGTCACCCCTGCTGCCACACTCCTGGTCTCTCCTGCCACAGAAGATGTCCTTTAACAGGTCTGATGTAACATTTTCCCTGCCTTTAACCTGACCCTGCTGAGAGCAGCTGCAAAGCCAGCAGGGAGGTTCCTTCTGTGACCAACACACACCAAGAGCTGGGTGCCTGTTCCGTGGCCCAGTGCCCTTTTTTCACCTGTTCTGCTGCTCAGATCTCAAAGCCAGACACATCCTCCTGTTCCTTCCCTGTTCCACGTGCCAGTCACATCTGCTCTGGTCCCCTCCCGTGTCAGCTCTCTGCAATCCATTTTATTGCTCGTTTAAAAAGGAAACCTCTCAGAGGGCTGTGGCAGCTGGAAAAGCATCTGGAGGAGTGATTTGCAGTTTCTGCTGGTAGCTTGGAGGCCAGACAGAGAGATTTTTGCTGTCTCATGCCCCGAGTTTGGAGGCTTTTCAGGTGATAGCAGGGATACTGCTTCCATAAAGCCTGGATCTCTGATGGGCAGCTCATCCAAGAGAATCCAGGGTCGGAGCTGAGCTCAGAATGCAGAGCTCAGCTCACTTGCATGGAATGCCAGAGCCAGACATGAGCACAGTGATTCCACAAGTCAGGGCCTCCAAAAGAGGGGACATGAAAGGACGAGGAAGCTGGAGCCTCGCTGGGAAAGTGATGCCTTTCACGAAGGTTGGAAAAGGCCTTCAGGATCATCTGTGCAACCATCAGCCCAGCACCACCCTAACTGCCCCAAACCACACCCCCAGGTGCTACAAGTCTGCAACCTTCTCACCTGTGTGTGGTTCAGCTCTCAAGGGAGGCTGCAAGGACAAGGACAGTGCCAGTAACACCTTTGGCCCTGCTGGTTCTGCCACTTCCCACAGAGGGAACGAGCCAGGCCCGGGTCCCTCTCCTGAGCAATCTGACAGCAGAAATGTGGCTGCACTGGGAGAGGCTGGAGAAGCTGCTTGGGCTCCCAGAGGAGAACTTCTGGAACTCCTGTGGTGTGGCCAAGGCCTTGTTCTGCTCTGACAGATGACATCTGTTCAGGAATGGGATCCTGGTGTCCAGAGAATGTCCCCTCTCACAGGTCACGGGACGATCATTGCCTGAAAGCCATGGGGGCAATCTGGGGACAGTGCTGAGGAGCAGGCTGGGAGGAGGGTCTGACATTCCCCGCTCCTCCCAGGGCATGATTCCATCGGCTCTGCTGTGAGGCGGAGCTGCAGGGTCACTCCAGAGAGCTCCGGGGTGATTCGGCAGGAACAAGCAGGTTCCTTGGAGCGCAGCGGGATCCTGCAGGGAATACCTTCCTAGAGGTGGGAGCTGGTGGTCAGAATGCTTGGAGAGGAGGTCACAGGGAAGGAAAGCAGCTCCCTGTGCCCACAGGAGCAATGAGAGCAGGGGCAGTGCCGGCTCCACAGAGCACAGGTACTGCTGATCAGATCCACATCAGCTCCTGCTGCCATGATTGCCATGGGAATTCCAGTGTTTCTGAGCACTCACCTCACCACATGTGAGGGCTGGCACCAGCCAGAGCTGCCCTTGCAGGGCTCCCCGTGCCCAGCCAGGCTCCTCTCTCTGGGATGGCACTGGAACTGGGATCTCGGGTCTGTCCCAAGAGCTCCGTGTCAGCAGGAAGGAGAAAGGTTTTTCTGATATGGATTTTGGTGCCAGGAGGGAGGCAGTGGCTGCGTGTGCCCGGATTGAGGCCACCGTGTGACAGGGACACCAGGGCGGTGACAGCTGCGGCCGCTCCCGCTGGCACTGAGCGGGTCACTGGTGAAAACCCCACCCGGGGAGGGGCGGCTCAGCAGCGGCTGGCACGGGCTTGGCTGTGACACTGGGCGAGGAGGAGGCTGCCAGCAGTCAGACCAGCTGCCCGGGTCGGTCGGGCACAGGGAACAGCACAGGTGGGGGATTGGCACCACCGTGCCCAGCGTCAGCCGGCACGGGGCTGAGCGGCACGGGGAGCCTGGGGATGTTCAGAGTGTGAGCCCTGAGGAGTCAGAGCGTGAACAACGAGCTCAGTGCAGGGGAGGGAAGCTAATGCAACAGGTCAGGGCTGTGGTTTGTCCTCCCACCCTCAGCTCCCCCGGGCCCCACAGGCTGTCCCTGGAGCTGGCATACCTGCAGCTGGGCTGAGTCTGCAGGTAAGGAGGGCAGAGCCTCTGGCTGAGGAGAGATAAAGGGCCTGGGGCACCACAAAACCTGTCCCTGCTATTTCAGGAGCAGAAATCGATACTCCTTTTCTTCTTCGTCTGGCTGCATCCGGATGATTATCAGTGGCATGTTTTGCACAGAGGGGTTTTTTGAAAGTAAGGATTGTGGTGTCTAAAACACACCCCCGAGAAAAAACTGTCCCTGGAGAGCAACTCTGCCTCCTGATCCGGGTCTGTGCTTTGCCAAATGAATTCCCACTTGCCTTTGGCGGGCTCCAGCCTGGCTGCCCCTCTCCTTCTGCAGCTGTTTTCTCCTGGGAGCAGCTCTGTGGGGTTCAGGAGCAGCCCAGGCACTGAGTGCTGACAGCCATCCCATTCTCTCTGCTGCTTCTGACTTCACTGGGAAATTTGCAGGGCTCAATCCTGCCCTGATTCACACCCTTCTGTAACTACAAGTCCAAACCTACATTGCACCAAGGAGATCACTGCAGGCTCGGTGGGAACACCCTCACCAGAGAGAGGGGAACTGCTGCTGCTGGAGGCACCTTTCTCCGGAGGGGAATGGCCTTTGAGCACGCGGTGGTTCTTTGGGCTGTGCTGTCCACAGGGATGGAAATGCTGGATAAACGGTGGTGCTCCTGGTGGTGAGGGCATGGCCTGAAATCAAGAGATCTGCTTTTGCCAGTAGGATCCCATAAACCCCTCCAGTTCTCTGTGTCACCCCTTCCCTTCTGGCTGTGGCTTCCTGAGAGTGTCTCCTTCCTCAAGTCCATGTGTGTAATTCCACACAGCACACACAGGGCTGATCTTCACGGGGTCAGAGTGTCCCTGGGCCTGTGGGAATGCACACCCAGTCCTGAACAGCTTTACTGGGACACCAGCAGCCCTGAGCCCCCATTCCAGCTCCCAGCACGGACTTGTCCTGGTTCTCCATATCGGAGACAGCCACCCCTCATGGGTGGCCTCCCATGCCATGGCTGGAGATGGGAAACAGGAAGTTCTGGAAATTTCCAGATGTCCTCTGGCAGCCATGATCTGGTGCCAAACCAGGCCGGAGCCCCTGGATTTTGTTGCCACAGCCCTTTGTGCAAGCAATCATGTGCTGCTGGAAGCACATGGAATGCAGGGAAGGTGACTCATCTCCCAAAAAAACCCCTCAGAGGCGGTGGCTGGGAACCCTCCCAGGGGATGTAATTTAGTCAGAGGCAAGCCTTTGGTCTCGAGGCAGGGTGTCCTGGTGGGATTATCTGCCTTGTGCCACACAGGAGCTCAGACCAGGTGATTGACTGACTGCTCCTCCTGCCTTTGCCGTCCGTGAATCAATCAAAGGTGCCACTGAAGTATTTTTGCAGAGGATGTGTGACAATAGCAAAAGAATAGCTCAAAGCCACCTCTGAAAAATGCTGTGTGTTATCAAAGGGGAGAAGGGTTTGGAATAAAAGCTAAGTCAAGCCCTGGAAGTGTGTCACCATCCTCTCCCATCTGCAGCCAGCCCCAGGTGCAGGGGAGACGTGAGAGGCAGCTGAGACGTGAGAGCAGTTTCTCCAGAGCACCATATCAGGTCCTTTATCTCCCCTGTCCAACTATCCTTCATCTCCCTCACCCAACTCACTCATCAGCCCCTGAATCACACAAGGCTCAGAGCTTCATGTGGCTGGAAGTGACTCACAGGCCTCGGGACGTGCCAGCATCTGCTGTTACCTGCGAGAGCTGTGACATCAGCGGCACAATCCTGACCAGACCCTGCTCCTGTTCCTCCAGGTGATCCCTACAATTAGTCCCGCTGAGATATTCCCAGCAGAGCCACTGGTGCAATACAGGAGTGACGGGAAATGGGCAGGAGGCTCTGCTTCCACCTGCTTTCCCAGCAGGAAGGTCCTGAGAGAAAAGCGTGGCTCAAGAAGCTTTAAACCTCTTTGCCCATGGACTTCCCGATTCCTTGTGGGCTTTGCTTCCCAGGGACAGCAGGGTTAGGAGTGCTGGGGAGTGCTTCCATTTATGCATGGGCTTTGCAAGAGTGAGAAATTAAACCCTGAATTTAAAGGACGGTTTTCAAATGCTTCCTTTTAGTGAGAAACAGATTCCTCCCTGGATCATGAAGTCGTGTTGCAGCCGGTGCTCCCAGTGCCTCCTGCACAGCTTCTGGATGAATCAGTCTGGACCAGGATTTATGTGCAGTGTAACTAAAATATACCCAGGATCTGTATCCCAGGGGAGAGAACTTTTCTCCAAGTCCTGAGGAGTTGATTGTCACGACAGCTCTGCCCTCCTGTGCTGACAGAGGTCCCAGCACCAAGGGGCTGCAGTGGCAACATTCCCTCCTCATCCCATGTCCCCAAATGCCACATCAGCCCCTCGGGGTCCTGGCTGACTCCCCAGATCCCCACTGGCACCAGGAATGTGCTCCCCCCTCCCAGACAGCTTTGCTTCTCTGCTTGCTACTGCTCTGCTCCTTGCACTGTTCCCTGAGGATAATTAAGGGAGTTTTATAATGAAGCACCTCTCACCCAGCACACATTAAATAAATTTCAGTTGCCCTTTATTACACAATAATGATAGTAAGATTTAATTACCTCTGGACCCAAAGGGGACATGAATTTTAAGTGATAGGAATAAATGTCCCCAGCAGTGCAATTGGGGTTGTGTGCTATGGGGGGTCAATTCCAGTGCAGCAGTGGGTGGTGACAGAAAAATCCTTCCTGAAGAGCACAGATCCCAAACGGAGACTGTGGGTGGATTACGAGAGCAAGACAGGTAAGGAGCAGCTGATCCGAGGAACCCAATTAAACAATGATGCTTAGTGGAGTTTCTGATCTGTGGCAGAGGCTAAAGATGCAGGAAAATGTGTGAAAATCCAGGAGCTCAGAGAGATCAACAGGGCCAGAGTCTCTGTGGGCTCTGCCCTAGGACTGTGCTGCTCTCCTCACTCCTGCTATCATTTTCCACAAGTTCAAATAATCCCTTTTTTTCTGGGTAAAGAAAACAGAAGAAAAGGCATTCTGTGAGTGACTGTTTCCAGGGCTCTCTGCTGCGTCTGTTTTGATTCCTGCTGAAAACTGTGTCACCCAGAAACACCCCAGGCACAGACAGTTCACACTGTGCTTTTGGCAGTGCAGAGAGGAACAAGTTCTCCAGGAGCAGGGGAACTGGGGAGAGCTGGGAATGCAGGGCTGGAGTAACCCTCATCCAAGCTCCTCTCCAGCAGCCACGGCCCTGCCCTGGCCCTGCTCCCTGGCTGTTGCTGCAGCTAGGAGCAAAGGGCTGGGGCAGTGTTTGGGACACTGCACTTGGTCACAAATCACCTCTCGCCCTTTGCAAAGGCTCAGTTTAAGCATTCCCTGACTCCCTCCCCCAGTTCTGCAGGTGCTGGTGTAACCAGAACCATCTAAGATTCATTCCAAACACTGCTGGTTTTGTCCTGCTCGCTAAAATATGATGCAAACAGATTCAGTTCACTTTCTCCAGGTGCATTTTTCCTGTTTCTCCTGTCTCTTTTCTTTTGCCTTCAGTTTGCATCCTGGCATGACAGGGGCCACGAGCTGAGCACTTCCCTGTGAGGCTCCTGGGGACCTGCAGCCCCCTGGGGACACCTGTCCCAGACTTCATCCCTCGCTGTGTCCGTGTCAGCGCTCGCAGGTTACGCCTGGCTGCTGTTCCTTGGCAGGCTCCCACTCCAGACCCTCCAAGGACTTCCCAGGGAGGCAAAATCATCTTCTTGTGTCAGTAAACAAAAGGACAAGGCTGAGAGGAGAGGGCTGACAGGTTTGTGTGGTGTTTTCTGCTGCACGCTCCGTGGGTTGGGAATGCTGGGTTGCAGCAGGATCCCTGCCAGGCTTGGGGGTCTGTGGCCTGGAGGAGAGCCTGGCTTGTGGCTTTTTCCAAAAATGCAGCTTTTCAACTGAGCCACTCAGAACAAGGAGTCTGTGAGGCCATTTCAAACCTTACACTCGTGATTCAGTTGCCATTTCATGCCAAACTCCATGTCTTCATCTTCCAGTCATTGTTCCTGGAAAAACTGACTTGTGCCTGCTGTTTTCTCCCCCAGGTCTTTCACTCACTTTTCCAAATGGAGTGATAAAGAATGAGCCCATCTGGCAACGGATGGCTCGGAGCCCTGACAAAGGCACCATGTGATTCATGTGTTGCCATTCATTTTGTTCCCTATTTTGGGATGCAGGATCTATTCTGGGCTCCAAACACCCGTCACTCCTCTGAGACACCCCTGGGTGGCCTTTGCAGTGGGACCTAGGGCGGAGGAGGTGGGAGACTGGAATTCCATCCTTGTCTGTTTATCAGGCATTGATTTATGGGATCTGAGCAGGGCAGTGCTGGGCTGTGCAGGGAGATCTGCACGAGGATGTGGGGATTCAGTGCATTTCTTTGGGAAGCAATGGGAAATATCTACATGTTGCAGGCAGAGCTGACCCACCAAGACCAGTTCCACATCAAATATTCCCAGTGCTTGTCCATCCCAGCCCTGCTCCTGTGGGTCAGCACAGCCTGGATGCACTGACCACAAACCAGCTGCTGCTTCTGTTCCTGGTCACTACATCTGTGTCTGTGTTTTAATTCCTGCTGCCCTCCCACTCCTCCACAGCACGTGTGGATAAAACCCCTGATGTTCTCAAACAAGGGCAAGGTCCCATCATTTCCTCTCCCTGCCGCTGCTCAGTCATTACACCTGAACTTCTGGAACAATTCCAAAATTAACGAGGTAGCAGCCACCCCACAGATTGTAATAACAACCCTTTAGGTGGAGGATGAGCTTGTTCCTGGCTAATTCCTGATGGACTGGTAGGGGGAATTGGTGGCTGTCTGGCTGATGGTGGGGTCAGCTTTGCCACAGGAGGACCTGGCTCCAGGAGCATTTTTCCACAGGTTCTCCATGATCTGCTTGTTCCCTGACTGTCCCACCCTGCTGGGTTCTTGCTGGGAGCAAGGACATGTAGAAATCTGCCTGTGGGAGCGTGCAGAGACCCACAGGATCTTGGGATCTGAATTTTCTTCAAAGCAAGCCCGGCCCAGTCACTGCAGGGCGCAGTCACTGCAGCACATGGAGAGGACCATGGAGCAGGGCCTGGGGCACCGGGCAGCCTGCCCTCTCTCCTCAGCAGTGACTCTTGTGGCTCTTGGGCTGCAGTCCTACAGGGATCGAGTTTTCCAGCTGTTCTTGGCACGTGTTTCTGATTCCTGATGGGGAATTACACCCTCGATGCTCCGCTCAAGCTGCACAGCTGGAGGGGTCCAGCTGGGCCTTTATGTCACAGAGTGAGGATGCTCTGGAGGAGTCACAGAGCAGGAGACTGGAGAAGGAAAAGAAAGGCAGAAGGGCACAGCTGAGCAGAGCAGGAGCCTTTGAGCCCTGCAGTGTGCAGCGGCTGCAGGAGAACGCTGTGGAGAACCTGCCTGAAAACCAGGGAGAGGCTTATTTCAGGGGTGCGTTTCCCTCAAATCAGAAGGAACTGCTCCTTCCAGGCCTCTTTACCTGGTCCTGACTATCCTTTAAAGAGCCAAGATCCCAAGTTCAGCAACTTGAAGATGAGAGCAGGAGAAGCAGGGGCAGCTTAGGGGTCCACTGCCCTCAGTGCCAGCAGAAAGAGAGGAGAGAAGGAATCTGGGGCTAAAAAGCTCTTTACAGACCTAGTAAGGATATTTTAGAGTTTCTTGTGTTCAAGTCTGTCCTCTGCGAAAGAATTTCTGTCTGACCATGGCACTGACTGCTCTGGCAGCTGCTCCAGCACCCAGGTAACAGGAAAGCAAAGGGAACAATATGAGTTTTTGCTGGGCCTGTAGCGTTTCCTCCAGCCACTGCTCCTCCAAGGAAGCCACTCCAGCTGTGATCCCTAGTGTCTGCTTTGTGCTGGGACAAGGCATTTGGATGCCTGGCTGTGGTGGCAAAATACAGAACATTTTATCTACCTGTAGGAAATTTGTCTCCTATTTGTCTTGTAGGGAATGCCAGGTGTGGCTGGCATGGGGCTGCTGGAGGATCTGTGCTCAGCCTGGCTCTGCGGGGCCCTTCCTCGTGAATCGTTTGATCATTTTGCCCAGAGTCAGGCTCTGAAAAGATGCTATCAGGGCTGGGTTCGTTTGTAATATTAACTTAGACCGGAGCATCTGCAGCACAAGGTTTCTGCAAGTCACTGAGCCAGTGAGAGGATCAAGCCTGGGGATGGACAGAAGAAGGAAATCAAGCTAAAAATTAACCCCCAGACACTCCTTGGTTTGGGGCTTCTGAATCAGAAGGACTAAAGCTGGTACAGGTGCTGCAGGAAGCAAAGGGATCAGGGAAGACAGAGCCCAGAAGTGGGATCTTTGCCTCTTCCCCAAGGGGGAGATTTCTGGATTTCCCAGAGGGATAAGTCCACTCTTACGGGCGTCGCTGGTTGTCCAAGGACTCCTGTCCTGCTGCTCAGTTCCCTGTGGCCCTAAGACTGACCACTGGGATTTTAAAGCCAGGCCTATTTACATAAGGGAATGTAGAGTGCTGACCTCACAGGTGTCCCACTTCACGTTGCTGCACTCTGTCCTAACGAGGGCACTGGGACTCTCCGAGCTCCCCCCTTTGACTCTGTTCCTGTGCAGGCATTTCCAGGCTGGCTGCTCCCTTTCCAGGCAGAATTCCTGCAGCCCAGTGGCTCATTTGGCCAAGATTTGCTCAGGAGGAGGAGCATTCCCAGAGCTATGGAATGGTGATTTGTGGGAAATTGGGATGTGGTGGATCGGAACAGAGCTGCAGCTGCTGGAAACTCTCTTTGGGCCCCCACATCCCTGGAATCAGCCCAGTTCTCCAAAAAGGGGATGGAACTGGCCCCAGCCCTTCAAACTCCAGCTGTGCAAGGCTTTCCTCTCCTACCCACCCATGAGGGTGTATTGAGGTGACTGAGGTCTGCAAGGGTCTCACTCTGGCCAGGAATTCTCCGAGGGGATTTAATGCCCAGTGGGAGTCTGTTCCTCCAGAAACCTCACTGAAGCCCTAAAACCACCCAGGCAGCCTCATGTGCTCACAGGAACTCATAAAAGCAGATTTACCAAACTGTAAAAATATTTATGGTTTCAGGTTCAGCAAAACAAGCCAAAAAATTTTAAATGTTGTTGCTTTTCAGTTGAAAAATGACCCCTCGGGGTGCCCCATCAGAAGCTCCTTCTGCTTTAAATTGGTTATTATTGTTTTTTGTGACTGTTCTGATGGAAATGCAGACCACAGAGGGTTCTGAGTGAGCAGCATGGTAAGCAGAGATTCTGAAATTTATGGAAAATTTGCAGTCAATTATTTATTACAAATATAATCTGTTATCTTTATGGAGCAGCTTGCATGGAACCAAGAGGAGAGGTCTGTGTCCATCTTTTCATCATCCCCACACAGTCCTCTCTCTGTGAGCTCTGTGAGGGACTCAGTCGTGGGCACAGAGAGGGAAAGCCCTTTCTGGGGGCTCTACAAAGGGCACATCCCAGAAAGGAAAATATTTACAGCAGAGAGCCTGAACTTCACTGTTTCCATGCAGCACCTCCTTCTGAACCAGCTGATCATAACTGTGCTCTGAGAAAAGCAAAAATTCTCCTTTAGCACTTCCAACACCTTGGAGAACCAGTGACGATGGGGGAAAGGTGATGCTGGAGGGGCTATTTCCTTGTGAGTGCCCATCCTGCGCTCTGGGGAAGGGAGGAGGCGCTCTGGGGTCGGGTCCCTTTGTGTGTGGGGGGTCCCAGAGCTGCCCTCGCTCCTCTCTGGCTCGCTGAAGGTTGCACTGCTCATACACATCCCTGCAGCCCGGGCGGCCCGGTCCCCTCTGTGTCCTTTCCTGTGTTGTTCCGTGGGATCTCCTTCTTCACGCTGGCCAGGTTCAATCCAATTTCCGGAGACTCCCAGAGTGTCCTTTCCGCGGTGTCTGCTCGGCACCTTGGACAGCACCGGGAGAACGCCTGAGTGTGACCCTTCATTCCTGGTCATCCACAGCCTGTCCCAGCCGGAGAGTGACTCCCAGGGGCTAATTAATTCCCAGACCCGAGCTAAGCTCTCCATTTTACTCACTTGGGCGGGCTTGCCCCTGTGCTGTGCTTCATTCAGACACGAAAGTCAGCCATGGGGAATGAAAGCTCCCTGAGGGGCTGGTGCTGCTGTTTGTCCTTGCATCCATCCAACAGGGTTTTGTGGGGGACAGGGGGAGTTTACACCTTTCCACGGATTCTGGTGGGGTCGTGGGGTCCGTGTTATGGGAATGGAGGTAAAACCAGGTAGAAAGAGGATTCAGACCCTGCTGCAGAGGAGCAAACTTCCCTTGGAAGGACCCTGGGAGAGTCAGCAATCAAACCAGCAGCTGCCCAGGGCAGTGGTGGAGTCCCCGTCCCTGGAGGGGTTTAAAGCCATGGGGATGTGGCACATGGGGACATGGGTTAGTGCTGGGTTCATGGTTGGACTCCATGACCTTAGGGGGCTTTACAGCCTGAGTGATTCCGTGGCAAGTCTCCTTAGACCCACGAGGCTACTGGTGTATCAGGATGGAGCTTCCCCCAGGTTTTGGACAGCAGTGCTGGGTGCACTGAGCGAGCACTCAGTCCTGCCAGCCCGCAGGGCGTCCGACCAGCGGCTGCACTGAGGGCCTTCTCCGCTCTGCTGGGTACAGTCACTCCAGCAGTTTGAGCTTCCCATAAGGGACAGGTTCATGGCAGGCTGAGTGCCACTGCCTGGGACATTGAACAAACCCATTCCTGGCCTTATTCTGGTGTCCAGCTGTGCGTGGCCCCCCGGGCCCTGGTCCCACAGCAGCCCTGCAGAGCTGGGGTGGAGCGGTGCTGTGCTAGGGAGCTCTTTGAACGTTCCAACTGGGTTTGCGTAGTTTGGGTCAGGAATGAGCCCAGCTGCACCTCCCTGCACTCTGTGCACACACAGGGCACTGCAGCAGCACAGCTCCTCCAGATGTGCCTCTGGACATGGTGCTGTCCCTCACTCCACCTCACCTCACC
>VWPU01013759.1:0-195545 GCA_013398955.1 Callaeas wilsoni
CGCCCGCTCCGCTCCGCGCCCGCGCCGGACCGGGCAGCTCCGGAAAGCGGCTGCGGGACCCGGGAAATCCTAACGCCGCGGGGCGGGGGAGGAGGGAGACCAGCCCCAAAACGCGGTTTTATATTTATGATTTTAATTTAAAAAAAAAAAAATTAACAAACGGGAGGGAGAAGGTCACGGAGCCTGGTCGCCGAGCAGGCAAGTCGTCGTTATCCACCCCCTTCAGAAAACTACTCCGCACCGTCATCCGGCACTTCGCGGAGAGGCGACCCCCGGCCAGACATATTAAATACATACTTTGTTAGACCGCTTATATAAGATTTGGTTTATTTAAAGTTGGAACAAAATGGAGGAAGAGGGTAAAGAGGAAATTCGGCCGACCTGACGTGCGGGTGCCTTCCCCCAGACGTGTGAAAATACTACGGTGCCACAAAAGTTACCCGCGGCTGCGTTTCCCCCGGCCGGGCTCCCCTGCACGCAGCAGCTGCCGCCGCCGCCCGGGCCCAGGTGAGGGCCAGGTGTGGCCCCCGCGTCCGGCCCAGAGCCCCACACCTGCCACAGATCCCAGGCTTGCAGAACCTGTGTCCCAAATATTTATCCTCCGAAAGGCTCGAAGGAAGAGTCTGTTTTACAACAGCGCTATAAATCATCAGGAAAAAAAGTGCGTGAATAACAAAATGTTTCTTCTCGTACACAAATCCTAGCGTTTCTCCTTTTTTTAAAATAACTTATTTCTTTAACATGTCATCAGATTCCTGGGCCCTTCTACAGTGGTTTCGCCTATTTATAAATTTTTGGGGGAAAAAAATGTGGGGTGGCAGTTTCTTTTTGTTTTTATTTAAATCATCCATAGTATGGCAGCAGGATTGTCAGCTGCTGTATTATCAACCAAATTGCTTAAAAAAAAAAAAAAGGAATTATAAAAAGAATTTCTTTAAAGGGACACTTCTCAAGGCTGGTAGAGCTAAAATTAGACTTGCCAGCTGTGTTTTGGTTTGTGGGCACGTGCTTGCACATGACAGGAACATGGAAATACCACGCTTTACTCTGGCAGTTTGCTGTTCTCCTAAGCAGAGGGTTTTGTTATGGATTCCCATAACTGCCCCACAGCCAGTCCAAAAGAGCAGTGCAGGAAGCCATACATGCGCTCAAAATACTGCCTATACACTGTGCTTTCATCACCAGGCATTCATAATCGTTGGTACTTAGGTACCAGCCCTCTGCCATACAGTGGGAACACCATGCCATGCTCGCACAGGTATTTGCCTCCTGTGACAGGAGAAAAACTTTTGCAAAACGAGTGCTCTGTTCCTAGAGCATTGTACAGGCATTCAGTGGGTTCTTGCACACCTGGATGAGCCCTGTGGACCACTACCATCCCCCCAGCTTCCAAGAGATTCAGAAAAAAACCCTGGTTGGGTAAATTATTGAGTATTTTCATTCCCTATCATTAGTGTTATCATTCCAAGCTGGCCAGGACCATGTGGTCCCTCTTCTGAGGGTCCCTCTTTTTCATTCATCTTCTCTTCTGAGAAGTGAATTTAGAGAAAAGATAGGAATGGGAGGAGAAACCTGCAATCCCCGCCTCCCCGTATCACTGCTCAGCTTTAAATACGCTGCCTCTCATTGTAGTGCATGATACTTCAGTGATACTCTTGCTTACGCTTTCTTCTCCCCCTGCCCTGCTTTCCCTGAGGGTGAAATAGACTGAGGGTTGGGATCTGCAGAAGTGAATAGTGATTACTTGACGGTGTGTGATACTTTGAGCCGAGACAACTTTCAGATTGTTCTTTCAACTGCCAGAATTAAGTTGTTGTGCTTCTCTCCTCACCTTCTCAATTTTCCCTCAGGATATTAACGCAGTTTTTCTTGCTAAGCGGTTTGCTTGTAGAAGTGGATGTAACCAGATTTGGGAGAAGAAAGAACCTATGTGTACAGGGTGAAATAAAAGATAAATACTAAAGGAAGTAGAAAACTGTGTATTCTGACCAAGAAAGCTACATGAACATGCAAGGTTTTCCATGGTCATTATTTTAAATCCAGGAAGGGCTGTTTTGGTTATATCATCTGACTACTGTGAGTATTTCAGATCATGCCATAAAATTTCAACCTGACATTTCCACACACTTCCCCATCAGATGCACTGGCTAGTAGCTCCAGCAGTTCTAGCAACTGAGAAAAGGTGGGAAACTATATAAGAAGTGGGACTATTATATGAGTGGGTAACAGCTCCACCTTTCTTCTGCTCTCTCTCAGCAAAAGTCTTCAATATGCAGGTGCTTTGGATTTCCCTTTTCACCTGTAATCCTGGCCAGGTGCTGAGCAGCTTCTGGTGTTTGCTCTGAGTGCTCAGCATCTCGCATGATTGAGCCTTCAGAGATGCAAGACAGAGTGGAGGCAGCAAAAATGGAAATTCAATATAAGAGAGTGGGGGGCCAAGGGGAGAAGACAGGAGGCAACATAGCATAGCAAAAATGCAAATGAACAGCCACAAAAGCAGATTTAGATAGCATACAGTCTCTGAACAAATGCTAGTGCTGAAAAATGGAAAATTTCCATTTGCAAAATACAGACATCAAAAAGATCATCTGTGACTTGGGAGCACACTGTTTAAATAGAATCCCCTTCATTTTCTGGCCTGTGCATTTGAATAACTGAATCCACTTGCAAACTGAAATAGCAGTTTGCCTACCGAGTGTTAAGTATAAATGTTCCTCAAAAGAAAAGACAAGCTGTTCGATCCCAGTGAGCAACAGCGAGCAAACTTCACAACTTAACTTCTCTTCCTATGGGAGGGCTCATTATCAAGCCCCAGCCAGTCCCAGCCTCAGGAACCCAGGGAGCGAGCCAGGTCCCAGGGCATCTGCAAAGGCCACTGGTGTCACTGACCTGAGGGCAGATTCACAAGCCAGGTGAGCAGTAAGGATCTCTTCAATGGGAAGTTTAGAAATGAAATGAAATAAATGGGAACACATCATCTGTAAAGTTGACAGCCAAGTACATTCAAAGAGAGGCATCAACGGATATTAACCCAGCAACAACCAAAGCTGTGGATAAGAAACCTGGAGTTAACTCAGGGAAAAAAAAAAAAGAGAGAGAGAGAGAGAGAGAGACTCCTTCTCCTGGCAGCCTGAAGTACAGAAAAATTACATATGTTTGGATGTATTCTTACCTTTCATAGAATGCAGATTTCTTCATTCACAAAAACAGAGTAAAAAGAAATAAGCAGATACCTAGTAGAAAATTCAGGTGCTTTTATTTGATAAAATACAATTCTACTTACTTTTTTTTTTTTAAAAATAAGCTTACCTATCTTATTAAAACATTCTAAAGTCACAGATATCAGAATCAGGGAGCAATTCAAACATTTTCTAGCTCCTTGCTCTTGAAAAGTAGCAATACTTATTCGAGAAGTCTTAACTTCTGACAAAATTATCAAAATTTTCTAAGTCAAGACTAGAGAAATAGAGATACCACCACCTAAAGCAATATAATGGATTAAAGAAAAAAAAAAGAACAGTTATATTTGGCTTACATTTTTTTACCCTGTCTCTCTACTTTTACTCTTTCTATTTACTCATTAAAGCTATTACAAAGGAGACCATAGTGATGCTTGACAGCTTGTTTACAATGGATTTCAAGAAGAGCACTGATTTTATTTTTAGATCTGTCAGCTCCTTCAGTCCAGCTACCTTAAAACTATATTGATGAACACGGAATTTCACTGTTTAATGGATCATTTATCAAGCTGGTTTACCTAAAGAGAGCTAACCGAGTTTCTAAGAAGTGACATATCCTGGTGCAACCATCAGTAAAGCATGTGATAGCCATGGAGAAGGTGGGGGGGGGGAAAGACACGGAGAATCAAAACACTTAGCTGAACAGTGACAGCATTAAGTATCTGGGATTGACAGAACGTCTCTGAGTTGGGAGATGCCACCATTTTCAGATGCTCTCCTTTCATAAGAGACCAAACACCATTGGAATTGGCTTTACCCGCACACACACCCACCCCTTCCCCACCTGCATGAAAAAACCCAGCAGGTCTGCTCTCCAGCCTTCAGCACTAACCATCACAACACCACAAGTCTAGAATTAGGCAGAGCTACAGATGGCCTAAAGTAAATCTGAAAGAGTTGATGGATAAGATTTTGGACAACAGCAAAGAATTGCCGTCTATCATCATACTTCATTATTTTTCATTTTATCATCTTCTGGCTTTACATTATGGCTCAGGGATTTCCATTAGTCTACTTCTACCGAAACACCCAATCCTAAAGGAAATCTTTGGACAGCAGCAGACTGAAAAATTTTAGATGAAAAGTCAACAACAATGAACATTCACTAAATTGTTTGTGTTTTCCGCCTGATATAATCTCTTACAAGCACAAGCCAGTGAAACTAGCACTCAGTTGTACAGACAGACTGAAATTATGCACTAATGTCTTATTTCTGCAGATGTTAATGGGTACAGCCAAAGTACATAATACTTAGTCTTTTGTCTACAATCTGTTTCCTACACATCTCTGAACATTTTGCAAGAGTTAATTCATCCTGCACTGTAGAAAAAGATAAAGTAACATGACCAGTCAGTGGCAATGCCAGTTGTGACAAAAAATGAGGGATTCCTCTCACCTCACAAACCCTTTTACCCTGTGGTAAAAGCCACAGCAAATAAGACCGATGGGGGAAAAGATTGGTTCTTTCTTTCAGTTCTGGAAGGGATTCATGTGGAAGGAAAGCAGTGCAATGGCAGTGGGATGCAATGTGAAGAAATGGGAGAGAGACATTGTCTGTAGCATATCACACATAGGATCACATATCAATAGTTTAGGGTTTTCAGAAAACGCCAGGATTGCACACAGGTTAGAAAACCTATCTTTCAAAGGTGGTATTTTCTATAGCAACTCCACATAACCAGTTAGTAAATATTGCATCTGGTCTTGAGTCTAAACTCTTAGGATAAAAAAGGCAAACAAACCCCCAAACACTAAGAGGGCTAGCCAAGGCCATTTCTCTCTTGCAGCATATTAACTTAATACTACCAGCATTAGATGTGGTATGGTTCCAGAGGGAGAAAACTCTTCACCTCCCACCTTCCTCCCTCCAAAGCCCTGCTTACTAGTCACTTTCCCCACCCCTTGTTTACTTAAAATTAGATTGTAATCAGGGAACATGAGATTTTTTCTCTTCAGGAAGTTTATTTCTGAAGGTAATGGGGAGACGTAAATATGCTGCCTGTTTACTGAGGCTCATAAACATATACGAACACAGGCAATTAATTGTCACTGAAAGAGTTCCAGCAAACATGGAAAATCCTAGCTTTTTAGGGCATGTTCAACTAAATGTTCACCCATCATGTACTGAATTACTTAGTGAGATATTAATTTTGTGCTCCAGCTGAGGGTAATCACAGAACAAACTGGCATTATTCAAGTTACTCTGTGAAATTACAGCAAGGGTAAGCTTAAGAACAAAGGCCAGCAGGAGTCGAGCCTCTCAACTTGAAAGGAATTATCTTTTCCTCTAATTGAAGTGAAGGCTGTTTTGCTTTGTTTTTTTCTTTCCTTCCTCTTGCTAGATTTCCAACAACACTCTTTGGCAGAAGTTCTCCTTGCAACAGGGCTTTGTGCTTAAAGCCCATGAGCAGGGACTCATCTGCCTGGGAAAGTTTACTGATGTAATTGCACCAGCATCCTTGACAGCTAGAGTTATACCCACATAATGCCTCATATGGGCATTCTTCCCCAGGAGTGGTTATGCTGGTAAATGCCCCTATTTACACAAACCCAGACTTCTGGGTCCTGTTTTCCTGCTGCTGCTGCCCTACACCATGACCTTGGACAAACCACTTCTCCTGCTCCCTCCCATCTGTCTCTGTCTCATGAGTGTCAGCTGGAACTCTTATGGTGGGAACAATATGTTTTTACAGTACCACAGGGGAACCTCAATTTTGGTAGGGCACCAAAACAACACAGCAGAAATCTGTAATAATGTATGTAAACAGTTTGTTATTCTACCGTCCAGACGGCTATTAGAGAATTCACAAGCTGTGGCTTTTTTTTTTTTTTTTTTTTAAATGGGAAAAAGTTAACAATAGGCAAGAATGGAGGGTCATTTCAGGCAACATTCCATCACTATCAAATATAATAGATTCTGCTTTCTCCATACTTATATCCTCTCCAGCATGCCAAGACACATTTCTTCTTGTGTCTTTCATATCTGGCAGGCTTATTTGCCCACTAAGTAACACTTTATCTAATGCTGGCTGTAAATAAGGCCTGAAGGAGCCTTTCCTAATAATTTCTATTTCATCTCCTAATAGACCCCCTTATAAAACACGGTACAATTATGGCACTACTCTTGCAATTTAATCCAAAACTTCATTCAAAAGTGTTTTTAAAAATAATTTTTCATTACAACTACTGGAAATTTTATGGTTTTGATGAAATCACAAAACATTACCTCATTTTTTTCAGTTTAGTTCCAATTTTATATTTTATTTTAGTTTTTCTATAAAAATTCTGCCTTCACCTAATTGCAATAAATATTTTCCTACTTGATCCCCCTGAAAATGGCAAAATCAAAGTCTAAAAAAAGGTCTCTAAAATGTTTTCAAAAATATCTTGAGCAAAAACTCTCTTTTATCTCTACACATGCAGGAAAATATTATTTAGGAAATATACAAATGAAATACCTCTATTTAAATCAGTCTCTAGGGAAATGTGTTCATCAGTTGTTTGTTTTTAACTGAAATTCATGACTGGGAAAAGCAATCTGCACTTTAGCTTGCACCAGTAAGCCCTACAGTAATTCTGAGTCTATTCAGTCCAAAGTATTTCATAAATAAAGAAAAATCACAGGTTGGGAGGAACTGTAATCTTCAGCCATAACAAAATGCTATTCTTTTCCTTCTCACCTAAACACAACCGGGAACTGAAGTGGAAAGCACATAAAAACACGTGCTAGGACTGCTAGTGCCTTCTTATCAACATGTAAAGCTTCCCTGAAAGCATTACAAGAAAAATTATAAGTGTCCACTAAATATGGAATCAAAAGATTGTGTGTAACGATTCCCAACAGAGGGGGAATTTCCGGCTCTCAAATTCTGTCTCACCAAGATAGGGAAAGAATGCATAGCAAATGGAGAAGTACAGTACTGGGAGTTGGGTAAAAAGTTCTGCGTGCAGGTAAGCTGCAGACTTGAACCAATTCTCCGTTTTTCAAATCAGCTCACTCTTTTATAGGAATAAAGGCTTTTTTTTGTGTAATGGACAGCTTCCATTTGCCACAGAACCAATGCAGCCTGCCGTGCAAAATCAAACCTTATGTCACACTAGATTACTGTCCATCATAACCAAAGAAAATGTATTGAACTGAATATATTTGGTTCAGGAAACCTGTATTTTGTCAGCTGCAGTATAGCTCATTGTCCACTAAACAGTACCAAGCCCATTCTGAACAGAGCACGCTGTAGAAATGTTTAACCTCCTAATCCTGCACTTGTACACTTGCCAGAACAAAAGGAAGGGTAATACCTGACATCTAACAAAAACAGAGTCAGGACTGACACTTTCCTGTACCAGAAAAATTCTTTGGGTAAGAGATCATTTATTTCCTGCAAACAGACAAATGCTAATTATAGTTCAAATCTTCCCTCTTTTTTTTCCTCTGTTTCTTTTTTCTTTTCCTTCCTCCCACCCTTGGTGCATCTTTTCTTCAGTCTTGTTCATCAAATATCTTTTACCTTCAAAAAATCTCATCAAATCTCTACAGTTTCCTTCATCTGAAAGTTATCTGGCTTGAGAATAATTTGCCTGCCTTCTTTTATGTATTCCAACTGGAGTTTTTAATAAAGCACAAGGACTCAAGGCTACTGTATTTTTATTAGGAGATGGTGGAAACTTTATAGTGATTTCTATTCACATTCAGAAAATGCTCTTCCCTATTGTTCTACCCTATTTACCGCTCCCAACATCCTATTCCCAAATAGTTTCTACTCTGTAATCCTTCATCTGTTTTATTTCCTCTTTATTTCTGTCCTTGCCTAACTGCCTGTCTTGCCAGCACAAGCACTTTCTTTTTCTCAATTTTTCTCTCCATTATTTTTTTCTGTTGCCCCCATTCCTCAGCCACAGATGCTTTAGGCTCCACTTTCTTACTTATGTTGCAGTTCTTTGAATGTAGAACAAAAATATTCACAGGGGGAAAAAGATACCACTGCACTATTCTTTTTACCTTGGAAATCCGTCCAGCTAGATGGGAAGAGAGAGCACACTGTGCCATAAACATCTAAATTCATGTCAGCCAAGGTGCCTCAACGGGGTTGTGGACCGAGTTAAAATAAAGTAGAAGGTGAGAATATTAAGTTCATTAACAGGAGAAGAATTGGGTCTCATAAACTGAGGATCCAATCAATCTCACCTCTTCTTGACTTCTTTTCAATAAAGGGCTTTAAAGACATTTCTGCTAAGCACAGGTGTACACAGGTTTTCTTCTTACAATTTCAAGTTGTACACCCCTGACTTCAAGATGCTTGTCTTTTCAGGATCCTATGGCAGCAAAATATATATCAGCTTAAAACCTTAAGAGCAGTCTTTGCCAAAGAATTCTCACCTCATACAGCAGAGTAAGAATTACAAGCAGAAACCACTGAAATTGAGGAGGAGTTAAATATTAATCTTTTGATACAGTTTTTCAGATGAACTACTGACACAAATTCAGCTTGCAGATAATTTGCACTTTGGCCATTTGGTACATTCCCACCAAGCAAAGGTAGATGTTTCTGTACTGTGAAGAGCTATTAGGACAAAAAAACCCAGATAACTTTATTTAAGTGGGAAATTGTATTTTAGCAACAGATATTTCCTTGTTCTAGTCAATTATTTGAATGTTTTATCAGAAGGGCCAGTAGTGTTCTGTCACTGTGGGGACTTGACATTTCCCATGGTCTCAGACGTTCATTGGAGTGAAACACTGGTTTGTCAGATCTCTAGCACTGCAGCCGAATATTTCGCATCCTCCCTTCAAGTTCATGGTGAGAAATTAGAGTCAAACCATTTGTCCTTTTCCTGTCTCTCAAGAAAGATACAATTTTTTTTACCTGTGTTGCAATAAGGTGATGCCAAATGAAAGCAAAAATGGCCAAGCTCATCCAGCTTCTTCTCCTTGGATAGTGGCTGGAAGGAGCCTCAAGGAAGGCAAGGTTCCTTAGAACATGTAGAAGAGGGACTAGAAACTTGGGCAGATGGGTGACTCATTCTGCTAGGGCTGTACCTTCTACCTTTCTTGTGAAAACTTTCCAGGTTTGGCCACGTGAGAAACACTTGAAAACACACAGTCCCTGCATCCTCAGCATATATCTCCCTGAAGTCCCTATACCTGCTTCCCTCCCAGCTTCCATAGACCTCTGCAGACAGACATGGAATGGCACCTTCCTCCCAGGACCAGGAGCTGTGCAGATGCAGGAGGCAGGGATCACAGGCACGGCAGGAGAGGCCGGCACAAAACTCTCGCAGTACCGTGAGGTATTGCATCATCTCTGCTGGGCTATTGGGGTGCTGCCCATCACTCACTGAGATGAGGAGGTGTGGAGGAAGGAGCACAAAAGGAGACTGAGGAGTAAAAGAGGGCCGTGCCTTGGTTACAGGGGGAGTGAAGACAATACATCAAGGCACTAGTGGTGTAAAAGGAGTCCAGGGTGAGCAAGTGTTACAGTCTGAGGTGGAGAAGAACAAAACAGGGATCTGGAAGTACCTGTGCAAAATGAGGTCTGAGATAAGGAACTGATTAAAATTAAGAATGAAAAAGCAGCAGTGATGGCAACCAGGTAGTTAAGATGAGCCAAATTGATTTGGAGGGCTAGGCAGGACATGAGAGGAGCCAAAATGGGTGAGAGTAGAAGGGTACAGAGACATACCAGGGAAAAAAAAGGACAGTCCTTTTCCCTCTTCATCCTGGCTATAACCCCCTAATTCCTGACATTGACCACTCCTCTGTTGTCAACAAAAATCATCTATACCCAGCTGCAAAGTGATCCAGCCCCTTCTAGCACTGGTTCACACAGACTATTAAAATCTAATGCTTCCAGACTCTCCATGTCTCTGTGATAAATAGAAAGATTTCAACCTTGCTGACAATCCATTTGTCAATATGCCATGGGATGGCATTTTCATGTTCCTTTATTTTTTAAAGCTAAAACCTTTTTCACACATAAATTAAATTAAAAGAACAAGTGGGAAAATTCCATATGATCCCACATTTAAGGTTAATGAGTAATGGGATAATTATAATGAATAATAAAAACATAACGAGTGTTCACAGAGAAGCCTATTATAACTGTGTAGACAACCATTACTCTGTAATTTTATACCTTTTGAACACTTGACTTTGCAACCTTAATGTTTTTTTAACATTGTTTTTGCCTGTGTAATGATATATAACAATCTCCAGACACCACCTGCAGTCTTCACATTTTCTTGATACCTTTCAAACAAATTTTTATACTGAGTATGAGAAGAGGCAAGTGATTATCTCACTAAGCAACAGCCAGCAGATAGTGAGGGATGCATTTAGTTGTTGCCTCTGCACATTCATAATTCCTATCTCAACAGCTGGGACCATGCTACAAACTCTTGGGCTTGGTTCTTCTTTTTTAAAGCCTCTGGTTTTATGACAGGTTTGTTAAAATTTTCTGATTATGCAGTTTCTCCCACTGGAGAAAGTTCAAAAAACCATTCTGCTTCTCCCATTGGTCTAACAATGGAAGACAAGTTACCAAGGTTTTGAGACACAATTAAATACTTCACTTTATTCAGTTAGGGTTGTGGCTGAGAGCATGGCATCCACCATTTTCTTCATTCCTTTCCATCTGACACTGCACCAATTTACCTTAGTTTTACGTGCTGTCCTTCACTGCTGGACCCCAGCTTAGACACGGTACTGGGCATATTTTTTAATTGGAAAGAGGCATTGCATGCTTAGAGACTATCATCATATTTCAAGTTTACTGCTAGAAAAAGCCAATATATATTAAGGGCTGCTTTTGCATTTCTTCAGGCATTACATATTTTAACTGCAAATGTCAGCTTTTAGCAAGCTCTTAGCTCTTGTTTCCAAAGTATTGTAATAATAATAGCAATAAATGCCCCATAGGACTGTCCCAAATCCTTGTCAGTCAAGCAGCTCTGGGTCACCTTAAAGCCACTGCAAGTCCCTGAACATCTGCATCATTCAGACTGGAATCCTAATGTGTACCATATAGCAACCACCGCTACACTACCTGCATGCTTATATGCAGGTGGTTCTCTTGGCAGCTGAGATTTCTGTTTGCAATAAAGGAAAAAAACTGTTTGTAGTAAAGAGCAGACACTTTGGGGGGCCATCTCAGTGAGCTGACTACCTGTGGAGCACACATTCTCATTTCCAGCTGCATGACCCTGAAGCAGTCATTGCAGTCTGAGTGGAAAAGGGGAGTTAACACAAAATAATATTAGATAAGAGTCAATCTCTAGTCAGCACTCTTCAAACAGCAAGAGAAACATGTCTTAGGTGTAAAGTGAGAGATCAAGTAGGAGGTAACAGTAGTAAAGAATGATAGGGCAAATGAAAGACCCTCTCTGCATGCTTCTCTGAATTGGTCTTTTCTATTATTAAGTTCTTGGCTATAAGTGAAAGGTGACGGATCCTATGCTCTCACTGTCGCAGCAAGTCATTCACTTGTTCTTCAGCATCACAAAGAGCAGTATTTGAACTTCACCATATTTATATATCTATTTTATGAAATAATTTTGTTGCTGTCTCCTTGCATGTAGGAAACACAGTAACACCTAATTCAAGGACTAGTCTTCTAACAGCACTAACCAGCAAGACAAAAAAAAAAGGAAAAGAAAAAAATCAGGTGACGTATGGATACTTGGGTTTATAACTCCTGCAAAGGGGAATGAAAACAGATACTCTAAATTTCAACATGCTGCATTGAAAAGGACCATCTCTGAACTGAAATGATGGATGGCTCCCTATATACAAACACTTAAACACATGTAACCCATGATCCAAGTAGGCTGGTAGGTGACAGGGTGCCATGGCACAATTTGATCCCCCAGGACTGTCTGGAAGCAGTTGGACCTGATTCAGCAGAACTCCCTCTCAAACATCACAACCATTTCCTGAACCGGCTATTAAAACCCACTTCCAGCAGCGGACTTTGCAAGCTGCACACCCCGCCACTCACTCCAGCTCCCCTAGGAGCCCCGCAGCGCCTGTGGCTCTGCTTGCATGCGGCTCTGGAATACCGTCAGTGCTCAGTCCCCAACTCTGGCCTCCTCCTTAGAGCTGGTGGTTGTTGCACGTCTGCCAGCATGAATACCAGCGCCTTTTGGCCGGGGAAGAGGTGTCATACCAAGCCTGGGATTTCTGGAATATGATACTAGGATTTCTACATTAGCCTGGTGGAACTTCTAAATTTCCACCTTAGACACTTTATATAACACAACAGAAAGTATATTAAAAGACAAGTTGCAAAGTGAAGAGCTAAAATTTCTGGAGCACTGGAATTAAGACTGCTTATTCCACCTTTACATCCTTGAGTCTCTTCATTAGGAAAAAATCTGCAGAATCGCATCTAATTCTAATGGGAGGCCGCTTTCCTTGTTCTCAGTGTTGAATGGGCACTGCTAACCGTACGACAAAATATTTCATATTTTATTTTCTCATCACTTTTTAATGCCATACCGTATTTCCTGTAAAGCATTCAAACTCTGCTCTGAAGACAGAATTATTAATGTTTGCATAGACTCTCAAGCAGGTTTTTTTTCACTGTAGTGACAGTGTGCTTTGTAACACATGTAAATTTATCTTCCTAATGCCTAAGGAGATGGAGAACTATGTTCATCTCCAGTTAACAGGTAGGCAACCGAGGCACATACAAAATTAACCAAAAAGTCAGCACTGGGTTTTAGTGTGCATTTTAAGGAACGACCTACATTTTCAGAATACTGTGTATCATATGGCACAGTTCTGCTCAAAGCTCAAGCTTCTGCCAGTCATCAGCCACAAACAGAGTGACAAGGAGCAACAAGACCTTCCTGTCCTCCCCTATGGGATCGGCCCACCAAACTGCAGCAGCGAGCCTCATGGATATCCTGGCAGCAAAGACACCTCGGCAGGCAGGAACTGCTCCAAGCCACAGACCTGCATGCTATCTCAATCTTCTTGCTCAGTAAACTTAATCCTACTCTTACAGTAACTGAAAAGAAAGATTCCTAATGGGAAAGGATGGGAAATCTCAACAATAAGTAGTTCCATCCATCCTTTTCTATATATAAAATTAATGATACTGAATTGTAAAATTATCAGAGAATGAAGCAGTAATTTTATGAAATAGAGAGTTAAAATAGACTCCAAAGGATTAACATCCACAGTAGATTATCCCCTCCATACTAAATTGGGTAATGGATTTCTCTGAATAGGATATTTCTTTATAGCAGAAGCGTGAGATATTCTTTTAAAAAAGATCTGTAATATCTTACTTTACATATGCCATGTGTTTTCTTCTGCTACTTCCTTCAGTCATTTAGAAGTAGTGATCTTGACTGATGACACAAGTGCATATTCTTGTTGAGATATCTTAATGTAATGGGGAGGAACACACGAGCCACACATGATCTTCTTTGGAAAGAAAGAGCAGAGGTCTCCGCGTGAAGATTTCTGGTCACGGTAGGACACAAGTAGGCAAAAATAGCAGTGTGGTTAAGATACTGGACTAAACTTGGACAATATCTTCTGGTTCCTGGCTCTGCTGCAGACATCCTGTGTGTCCTTGGATAAATGCCTCTTGTGAGGCTAATTTCATTTATGCGCTCATGTACATAGTAATGAGCCTCATAAACAGCCTATAAATATAATCACTTGAAATAATTTTTAAGGTACAATCTCTCATACTCTGTGAGGGATTTCATATTCTCTTGGGAAATGAAAAAGTGTTTTCTAGGCTAAAGGCATGAGACTGATTTGAAGCCATCTCTATTTCAGTGGCATCTGTGTGCACATTTAAATTTGGCACATGAAGACGATTATGATAAAAAAAAGTCTGTATTATTTGCACTATTTCTCATTTTCTTTCTCAGACTGGGATTGTTGCTATTTATAGGAACTCAGACTGTAGGAAGCAAGGAGAGACACATGTATAGATGATGATATCTTTGAAATATGTACTGGCTCCATGTCTTTTATATTCAAAATTCTTGGAAACATCCTGTAAAAGTCTGTGTGCATGCACAACAGTTGTGATTATTCACATAGACCCTGCTGTAAATCACAAATTCATTCGTACATCTGGAAGTTACACATCTCCACACACACAATATGCGTAGCTATACGGTTCCTAAGTAAATTTCTACAGGAAGGGTGGTCCTAGAACAAAGGCAGATCTGTCAAATCTGCTAACCAGTGTGGTATTTCACCATTTGTCGTACAAGCTACTCCTTTACTGCTTCAGGGAGTTTTTCGGTGCTCTGGCAGCCTCTGTTACAGACATCCAGAAAAGCCAGGTAAAAAACTGCTACTCACAGCAGGTCTGCATCAGGTGGGTGGCAAGTGCAATACACTATGGACCCGGGGACTAGGCAGCAAACACAAACCGTGTCAAGATTAGACCACCATAGTGTTCCCAGGTTTGTTTGTGGATCCTTATTCAGCCACTTTCTTTTCAACAAGAATGATCTCCTCCAACATATATCTTTGCAGTTGTTGACCCCCTGTGACTTAGACGAAGCATAAAGTATCAGGAAAGAGTAAATTATAAAAGCAAAGTCTTTAAGTCTATATCTATCATCTGCACCTATTCCTATGACTTTGTAAAAATACAACTACCTGCTTTCCAAGATAGGCATCCCTTTCTTGGGATAGGTCATTATAGAAACCTCCTTTTTTATTCTTATTTTTATTCTTTTTTATTTTATATTTAACCTAATATATCCAGTTTAAAAAGCTATGCACATGCAGTCATTTCTCTATGGATTATGTACAGGCAAAATAGAGTCCAAGTTTGAAAATTCACCCCATCAGGAACAAATTTGCCATAAACCAAATAGTTTAATAATATGAAAGTATAACTGAAGATACTCTTGATAATAAGCCAGGAGCTAGTGTTGATTACGAATTTGTAAAGTAACTATTGTTTCCCTTAAATCTCTATAGCATTCCTTGCATCATGCTACTGTTTTCAAATAACTAGACATGCCAATACCTTAATGAATCAGACTACTAAAAAATAGCCTAAGATTGTTAGAATACAAAAAAAAAAAATCACAATTCCTAACATAAAAGGGAGCAGGCAATAAGACAAAATCAAGGACATAAGCAGAAGAGACCTGCTGTCGCCAAATAAAAAGCATCAAGGTGCAATGCAGCTAGAAAACCTGTGACTGCAGGTTCTACAAGAGCTGATAATTCAAATGTGATCACTTACACATAATCTATAAAAGCAAGTATATAACTACTGTTGTAGTTTAATAGTTACAGGGGGATTTTAATAGTTTTTTTCCTGGTTAGGATTCATCATATATTACAGTTACCTAAGTGAATTCAAGTTCATTTAAGGACAAAGGTATGTTCCTGGAACTACTCCTGCTGTCTGATCTGTCAAAGAATTAACAGCCCTAGCAGTTAGGAACAGAAGCCTTACCAAGCAGGATCCTTTTGTAAGGGAAAGGAAAGAAACATGAAATTAAGAACCAGTGCCTCTCAGGAATGGCCTGAGCTATTTGTTAAATGCCTTGGCACTGAGATGTCCCAGTAACAATAAGGTTGTGGCAAATCAAGAATCCTGATGCTCCCAACAACTTGTTAATTCTGGCAAGTAAGTTATGTCTGGGGAGATGAAGTGAAGAAAGTGAGGATGTACTAATTGTCACATTGCAATATCAAAACATTATGAATAACATTCATAATGCCATAGGATACCTTCCAAAAGAAGATTATTGATACAGCAAAAAACTGCCCCTAATATTGGCTGGTATTTTATTAAGGCTGAGGATACAGTGACAGCTCAACAGTAAACTGTATGTAACAATTACTCAATAACAGGTTGTACAGAAGGCTTTGATAGTTTCTTGCTTGTATCCTTTTGGCATTTTTTTTCTCTTTTTTTCTCTTCTGTCATGTAATGACAAGGACATTGCTCATGTTCACTGAAATACCTCCAACTATACAAGCGGTGATCAGTAACACATTTGCCAGCATCTCGCACTGCCCTTATATTGCTATTTTCTGTTTTTCAGAGAAATACATTCAACGCACATGCACAGAGTAAATCCAAAATGAGCCTTAAATAATCTTGTTCAGGGCAACAGAGAATAATGAGTGTGTCTTCAATGAGGGGCATAATTACAACAAGCTGTCAAAGGAAACTTGAAGAAGGTTTGGGGGCAGGGGGAATTAAAAGCTATTTACCTCTATCAAAGCAGAATGAATAAGGGTAATGAGTAATAACCCTGAGAAAATGACAACAAAGGGGAACAGTTTCAGCACCATGAGTGGGAAATTAATCAAGTTCCTCTTTTGTTAACAGGTGTTACACAATAAATTCCCTGTGTTCCACCCTGAAAAAGCATCCTTAATACCAGAAAAGAAAAAGTTCTAAGAAGTAAACAAACAAAAAAAAAGCTACCTTGTCCTTACAATACATTGGCAAACGTCTCAAAGCACCTTTTTGTTCAATACAGTAAAAGAAATACCAAAGCTCAGTGTTTCATGGCATTTGGATTTCAAATTATGGGGAAAATCCAGTGTCCTAAATTAAGAAAGAGGCAATGGATTCATGACTAGGAGATCCATTTGGACAACACCAAATGATTTCCAGGAAGTACAAGGTAACAGCTAACAAAGCCCTAGTGTGCCTACTGGAGATAGGCAAGCTTGGATATCTTGATTATATCTACCACACCTCAGTCCCTTAAGCCAGGGAATACTTAGTTCAAGTCACAGCAGCACAATGCAGTTGTGTAAACAGAACACTGAAAATCAGGAAATCCTTAGTTCTAAAATGGGATCCAACTGTGCCCCTTTTTCCTGTCCACAAAAAAGTTAATGAAGCAGCCTAAGCAACCCGCCCAATCCTCCCTCCTGGACAGAAATAGGAGTGTATAACTGCCACTCTCAGCGAACTGCTGGGAAATTAACAGGGATGGATTGAATAACTTCACATCTTTAACATATTCTGAGGAAGCAAAAGGCTTCACAAGAATTAAATATTATTGAAATACTGAGTAGAAGATCTTTTCAAGGGGAAATTACTACATTTCCTCTCCTTATGTATCGATTACTCATTAATGCAGCAAAACTGAGAAAGATCAGATTTGACAGTTCTCAAGGAATGGTTTTCACTCTTACATATGCTCTTGATTTGACACTACAAATAAAAATGTTATTCAGTGGACCCCAATCATCTTCCAAAACCACTCCTGAGGGCCACAATTTTAAGACTTTCTGTGCAAATTATCTTCTGTAATGTCCGTTCCAGCTTATTCTTATATGTACTTGAGAAATACCATGCGCAAAGATTGCTACTGCTGCTTCCCATAAAAGTATTTGAGGACAATTTGTTTAGATGCTTATTCATTTCAGAGATTTTGAAACACGCTTTGCACCTTCAGATTTATCTAAACTTCTAAAAAATCAATTTATTTATTGAAATAAATATTAAAAACCTGAAAAACAAAAGCTATTTCTAAGAGAAAAAAATAAGGAAAACAGTCTCAAGAGTATGAAATGTTCTGTATGTAAAAGCTAATGTGAATGCCCTAGAGATCTGTGTATTTTAATGAAAAGCTATGGAAAACACAGATGCAGGTATCATATCAGATCATGGAACTGTGAGCTTAAAAAAAGTTCAGGAAGCAGAAACACAAGAGGGACCGTGGCGAGGTCATTTTCCCTTTTATATCAAATGACATATTTATAAATTGCAGTACACTGAATTTAAACAAACCTCAACCAACACTAAAAAAAAACCAAAAACAGAAAAAAAAAGAAAATAAAAGAAAAAAACCGCACATAAACAAAAAGCCCCAAGCAGCCAAAAAATAAACCAAAACCAAACAACACATCATCACCTTTTCTTCACTTTTTGCATTTAGGGAACTGACATAGTTGTGTTGAGGGATGTAGGTAGATGAATGGCAGTAGGTAATATAAAGGAGACTGAATAGGAGGGCAGCATTTGGAAAAGACCGTCTAGAAAGAAATGAGCTGTGTAGAGAAAACATGAGAACCCTTCTGCAGAATACAAGGCACTAAATCGCATTTGAGTTTTGCTCTACTTTTAGAAGATATTTGAAAATAAAAAAAAAGGTTTTCTAGTAACCATAAATAATTTCTTTGAAAGGACAATGATCTTGTAGAAGCAATCCCAGTGTCACAGTCCAAAGAGAAAAAAAGGGTTCTAGAAGGCACAAAGTCCAATTCACTTGCCAGCCAGGCACTTTCCTCCCCCATTTGTTTTGGAGAATATTCCCCTAAAAACTTTCACAGCTCTTTTATTATGCAGTTTTGCTTCACGTTGAACAAATACAATTAAAAGCAATGGTATATCAATAGGAGGGTCGTGGGCCTTGGGTAAGTCAGTGAACCTTATAGCATATTTAGCCCTTAAGTGAGATTTCACATGAACATATACAAGCTCTAGATTATGTATTAAATTGTTTTGTTCAGAATAAGACAGGAAAGTTGATCCAATCACACTAAATCCTGAAGAACCAATTTATGTCTGGAAGTACACACAAAGAAATCTCCTTTACCCAAACTACATGCTTAGAATGCATTCCAAACTTCCTGTGTGTCATTGGCCATGCTGAGCAGACAGGCCTATGATTTCTAATCTAATCAATCTCAGAGTGACTGTGAAACCAACAGCTGTGTCTGAGCAATCAGAAAAATAGATACAGAACAAAGGGGATGACCATCTCATCAGGGCTTCTCCCTCAAGTGCATAAACTCAACTTCAGTGGAAAGTATAAATATTTCATTCACTATTTTGTACTGTATTTCTCCTGGGATTTGTGCTCCAACTACTTTCTTTTAAAGGTGCATTAATGTCTTTTTTTAACAGCATCCCTTCTAAACTTTTCCCCTTGCTTAATGGGCCTGAAGGGATTAAACCCTTAGCAGAAAAATGCATCTGTTGTACATAACATCACAGTATTAGACTATCATAATACCAACTCATTTATTTTCATTTTGTGAAAGTATACCTTCCCTTGAGAATGATGCTACAGGGTATATTTCCTTCCTGATGCTTCCTTTCATGTATTGTATGATGTTAAGGAGAAACACTTGTATTCAGACATCAGAAGCCCAAGGCCCACTTTTTGCCTTGCATTTTAAGGCCACATTATGCCAAAATGCTATCTAGGCTGGCCAGCAAAGAGCTCCAGAAATTCTGCCTGTCTCAGTCAACATGCAATGTATGCTCTTTGTGCTTGTCACAGCTCTGGACACTGACCAGACAGAACTGACTTACATTTGCTTTTGATTTAGGTGACCTCCTTCCTGTGCATCAGTTTGAGAAAACCAAGCTTAACATTTCAGTGAGGTCAGCTGTGGTCTAACTGCTCGAACACACACCGTAGTAGTCAACACCAGCCCAAACAATAGTGCCATTTGTCTTGTATTGGGCAAGGCTTTGTCTATGCACAGTTACAGCTTCTGTAGTCCTCTGGCTTTGCATTAAATAGGATTCCCTGCAAGTGCATCACAGTCTCCATCAAGACCAGATCTCCAAAACAGCCTTGAAATCAAGAAATTAGAGGGACTACAGATACAACCTGGTAACTGCTCCCAGTTACTTTGGTAACTTAGCTTTGGTAAACTTGGCAAAATTTATAGCTCACCTGAATGGAAAGATGTCACTTGATCTGTAAACTAACTTCACTTTAATCCAGGTAAAAGAAGTTGTGTATATTTTGTGCCAGAAACAAATGAAGATGGACATTTTCCTACTAGGGCCAGAGAAGAAAGGCAGTCTTAGGCAAAATTTTCCACAGTCAATTTTGAAGAAACCGTATCTCAAACTGAATGGAGAAGGATGTTTAATTCTCCTAGCTAACATGATAGTGATCAGAAAGAAATATAGAGCCAATGTTTAATGGTTCGAATGGAGATGCTGGCAAGGAGCTGGCTTGGAAAGAGACAGATCTGCAGAGGTTTTGACTCAATATTAATCTATGTTGAACTGAAAACCCTAAGTGCTGGAAAGGGAAAAGGTACCAAATTTTCCTGTTTCTTCATGCTAGCTTTTTCGCAGGATCCTACACTCTTCCAGGTTTAAAGGCAGTCATCAGTCTTACCTTAACAGAAAATTAAGATGCCTGGTAAATAACAAAGGCAGAAGATGAAGGGGTCACTCAGTGAGAAAGTAGATTATGAAGCCTGCAGTATGCTTGCAATGCGACAGACTTACTCAAGTACACATGTGTGTTAATCAATAGTTAGAATCTTTCTAAATGTGTAACAAGCTTCACCTTTTGAGAACTCATATTATCCAAGAGGGGGGTTAATGGACATTAGCACGAAACAGAACCATGGTTGCAAAATCCTAAAATGACAGGGAGAGGAAAATAACACCAGCTTGGAATCATTGCAGGCTTAGCCGCTGAATGATGCTGAGAAGGGCACAGTCCCTGTTGACTGAAACTAGAGATGAATTCAAGCCACACAAATTCCAGCTCAATTTCAGACTTGCCATTATTTTTGCAACCCTGCACAAATCAGCAATCTACTGTGACTGGACTGCCCTTGCTGTCCTTCTTCTCAGTGCAAACAGTGGAATAGTCTGCTCTGCCTAATGCACAGAATTACCAAGGAAGACAAGGATGCTTCTTATCCCTTTCCATGACTTTCCTGTTTACTGTAAAGATTTCCCTATTAGCCGGAAAATGTAAATGCATTTGACTTCCATATTGCAGCAAAGTATGGTTGCATAATCTTTCAGTCTGGTCAGCCTTCCCAGTTGTCTTTCATCTTCCCTGCATAGCATCTGTTTTTCAAAGACAACAGATTCTCCGCTGTTGTCCTGGGACAATGCGGGGACATCTTCCCTGAGGAAGACATTTTGTTGCTGTTTTGCTTTGTGTAAATTAGCAGCGACATCTTCTGAGAGTTTTGCTAAACCTTTGGGGCTGTTTTTCCTTCGTAAGGTGTCTGACTAAAGTGTCAGCTGTGTTTTCACACTGGACAGCCAGCACATACTGTTTTGTTGGTGCTTTCATTATGCTGAACTGTGTAAAAACCAATGTACAGTGTGAAAGGCAGAGCATAACAGAACTGTATTATTAGCCTCAGCCTCTGAAGCATTTTCATGTCCATTTATCTCAGAATATGGATAGAATACCTTAGTCAGGGTGGCAACTGTTACTAGATTCTCTTTTCCATATCACTGTTACATGTGCAACAAAAATACACAGCCCTGTTGTGAGATTTTGTGGTCTGTTTTACTTTACCCTCAGCTGATAGTTCTCATTTATTTCTTGACACCATCGTATATCTAATGTGGAAGCTCCTGAGACTAAGAACTTTACTAGGACATAAAAATTGACTATTTTTGGTTCTTCCTCCATTATGGAGAAATGTTCAATTAGAAATCTCCCAAAGACACCAAATCTTCAACATTTGGCATCTTGGCACTTTTAGAAAATTAACCCATTTTGAATTGTCTCTTATTAAGCATTGAGGATCAAATTTGCTTATCAGTTTTAAAACTGATCTCTCTCTCTCAAATTCCTTTTACATCCATAGAGCTACCCACACTTCTAATAAATCTGAGATGGATCCAAGACTATATTGATCTTCAGACACTGGCTGTGTATATTAATCTCCACTATTTTTCTCAGAGTGTATTTCACTCATTGACATGGTAATTGGACCACTGGGCATGTATAATGCTACAACCACAACAGTTTCCACAAAAAGCCCCTTTCTGATTGCATTTTAAGTTACTTTTCCCCAAGTCTCTCTCATAGATAAACATTGACATTTTTGCAGCAATGGAAGATTACCTGAATCATATAGAAAGGAATATATGAAATTACCAGGCACTTGTAATAGCTGGCCAGAAAGGTTATAAAAGCAATAAGCACCTGAGTCCAGTAAAAGGTTTGAATACATGTGTAATATGGGAATATTCACGTAAGTACTCTGTTGTATTCAAATCTGAAATAAACAGCACCATTCAGGTTGCGTTTCAACTTGTCAGACTGATCAAAACAGAAGATTTGCATGTGAACTGAAAATTTAGAAGGGAAAAAAAAGTTCCATCAGGCAGTAATATGTAGTTCATCTTTCAAGTGAAGATATAATGACTCTGCATGTGTGCCTTTCTGTGGGATGAAGGCCACAGCTTTTGTGAAACACAGGCAAAGGTAAGACTGGAAGTTAGATTTGGTTTCTTATCCCTTAAGATGGCACATAACAACAGCTATCCCAAGGATTTCTAACAGGAAACAAAGGCTGAAAACTCTCCAAAGATTTCAAGACGACACAAAAGCTAAACTTGAAAAGACTGCATCAGTATTGGGTCAGTCAGACAAGCATCCCTCTCATTACAGGCACAGTGTTAGCCCAATTTCCTTCTCAGCAAAAGCCAGAAATCACCAGGTGGTGATGTATGCCACACTTCGACAGGAAGATCATTTCATTATACTGCTAGGGTCAAATTCTGAACTCAGAGCTTCTCCATCAAATCCAGAAGAGCTGTTTCAAATTATTAAGTAAAAGAGAAATTCCAAACTTCACCTGGATATAAGGAGACCATTATTTTATTTTTCTGCATGTGTACACAACCACTTTAAGAGGCTAAATATAACCTTAAATTCAAGGAGACCTCAACATGCTTATATCCCATAAAAGAGAAACTTGGACTTCCTACATTCTCCTCTGTTCTCCTATCAGATCCTTGCCTGATTTCCCAAATCATGATCATTGCTCTCCAAACCCTCTCCCTCACAACCCACTTCTAAGCACTGAGATAGCAGGAGCTGGAGTCTGAAACGAAATCCAACAAGCCTGCCTCATGCAAAGCGAAGTCAGATGCTGAACAGCCAGATCTTGCTAAATTCCTGCTGGCTGCCTTGCACAGCAGCACGGAAGTGCAAATCAGCTGATTGACAGTGACTGGCTCGTGCCTCATGCATAGATTGCTCAAATTTAAAGGCAATATATCTATACTGTAGAAGAGTTTCCTTGAAAAAAGGATTCTCTTTAACACTTAGTAATGTGGCAGAATTAAGAACCTGTGTGTCCTTTTGATTTGGATTTAAAATCTTTAGCTTCCATTTTGGAGTAGCTGCATGAAGTAAATCCCCATCTCTGCCTTCCACAGTTTAAACCAATAAATTCACAGAAACCTGATCACCTATGAACACACAGTTTCCATCTTTCCTCTGAGGTAGCTGCTAAAGAAACCAATTCTTCTCAGAGGGAGTATTTTATGTTCCTCAACTACTCCCATTGCTCTTGTCCCTAAGAAATTTTGTGAAGAAGACTTTGCTTAGAAATGGTCATTTAAATTGACCACCAAGAGTAATGCAGTTTTCATCTTTCCTGAAGACACTAATTGATTTTATTTAATCACAAATTTCACACAAGGTATATTTCTGTATAGTCAACCTTCTAACCACTCTCCAAACAATCTCTTTTCAAAAAAATTCCTGTATTTGCCATACCAAACTTTGAAGTGATTTAACAGCACACAGCCACTAGCCACAAAAAATCATTTGAAATTTCAGGAGCTATAGAAATTCATTGTTTCTTTTAGCTGATTATAAGCTTATAGCTAAGATTATACAAAACAAACTTTAATTATTGCTAAAGAGCAATGAGTATAAATTCAAGCTCTCACAGAAAAAAAACCCAGTCTATAAATAGTATCACAAAATAAAATGCACTATCTACACTGTGCTAAAAATAAATGATCCTGCCATTATTCTAGTGAAATATTTTATTAAATCTCCTAAAGTACGATCCAAGGTACTGGAATTCACCCCCACTCAGTAAAGCTGGTTAGAGAGAGAGCAGAGACAGCTCACAACTACCCAGTTACCAGAAGAAATCCTACATTTTACTTGTGAAAAAGGACAAAATAGTTCTCTGTGCTGTGTGAAAACATATCCTCTGCCCATTTTAACAGCAGTCAGACCACTGCAAGACATCCAAAATACATAACTTCCAATTCAGGCAACAGGTTTAAACTCATCAAAATATTAATTGTTTTTTCTCAGCAAGCACAAATAAGCATTGCTAGAAGACAGCAAATAGACCAAAAGCATGGGAAATTAGAAAAGTCTTCAGGCCGCTAACACTTACCAAATACTATGATTTACATGTAATTGGGATAAGGAAGTCAGACACTGCCAAAGGCTGAAAACTGTTTTACTGTAAATGTCACTCCATAGGTCCTATTAACAGCCTGTCCTTTGCCTTTGTCCCAGCCTGAGCCTGCGTAGGTGCTCCTGCATATCCACAGACACCAGCAAGAACATCTCTCCGTGGCACCTGGACTGGATCATTATGGTTGAATTGACCTTGCTTGCTCCTGAAGCCCCAGGAAGCCCAGGTGTGCATATTTCAGATTGTGAAGAGAGCTAACTGATGGAGCAGTGAACAGTTAACATTTTGGAATTGATGGTTGCCAGTGTCCAGGAAAGAACGACTATTATCTGCCAAGGAGCAAAGTTATGATCAGAATATAAGGCCTGTTTTGCAAAGTGTTTTAACCAAAATTTGGCCCATATAAAGTAACTATAATCTATAATTAATATAAATGTTGATTACTACTTATTTTATTTTTAACTCTAATGGTGAAATTTATTAATTAATTTTCCTACAATTTAAATTTTAAAAATTGTTTTCCGTTACATACCTACCAGCATGGACAGTTGTCCATCTCACAAAATATTACATTGCTCCAAAAAGAAAGAGGAGAGAGATAACAGATATACTGGGAAATGTTTACTTAATGTGACAGTGCTCTTCATACTTTGACAATTTAGTCAGGGGTTCTGATGTCATAATCAAAATTACATTCAACTTTTTGTTCAAAAACCAAGGACCTTGCTATATTTCAATTTTATTCAGAAAATAACAAGGGAATTAGCAGGTTTTTAAAAAAATATATATCAAATTCTACTTTTTTTTTTTTAATAATGTCTTCTCAGATGTCAAGCTATTTGTTAACACCTATGAAGGTGGTTGTACGTAACCCCAAGAGTTACTGATGACTAATGGAATATTTCTCTGGGAAAATAGAGAAATATTTTCAGTTCGAGTGTTTGTTCAGATGAGAGGTTTCAAGTCAGTTGCCAGCACTTCAGTAAAACCTCAGAAAGCACTTGAGCCCTTCTACCATCTCAGCTGCTCAGTTCTTAACCCTTCAGCTCATGCGTATCTTGACTTCAGTTTCGGTACAACTAATGGGTATTACAGCTTTCAGTCCTCGGGGCAGGGTCTCCCTCACTTCAAATGCTACAGGAAAAAAAGGCATCTGAACACAGGCAAGGCATAATGTCATTTCCACCAGAAACTACAGTAATCTCTCTTCCTAAGGAGATCCTCACTCTCACATGCAACATTTAAGCATTCTTTCTCATTTTGCACCAGTGAGCCAGCTCCTACTTGGAATTCTAATCTCAGTTCCCACTAATTGTGTATTAAATTGTCAAAAATACATTTTCCTCAGACTGTCCCTCCCAGGAACAGCTTAAGGGGGGAGTTCTCCACAAAAACCATTGAGAACTATTGTTTTTCCTGTTTTTCCTTAGAACTGCTGCGATTCCTCCAGAAACATTGATAGTCAAAAAAGAAACAACACTTCTGGCCCGGAAAGCACACCAGCTGCAAGCTCTTGGAGGCTGGGAGAGCAGCAGTGTCCGGCCCCACAAGTTTGCCCTGCTCCATACCATGTCTTAAGACAACTGTATTGCCACAGGTGAAAAGAGGTAACAGGGTAAGACAGCTCTTTGTTTTTCTCATCTTACATTCCCATGCCACCAGTTGCCTGTAACCTCAACCAACACCATTGCGTGGCTCCTTCGTGCTGCTCCTCTCATCCTGCCTGTGTGCTGCCTTTACTGCCAGCCATCATGTCCTTGTGGCAAGCATGGCCTCTTTTGCTCTTTTCTACTTCAGCCTGGCAAGGAGACTGTGGCCCTCGGCTCTGAATTTATGAAAGCCAAACACAACAGCAGCCTCAGGGTAATTTCTCACCAGATAAGCAGGTTACCTTTGAGGTAATATTTTGAGATACAGCTACAATCTTCTTTGCAAACCTCAAACTTTTGGAGAGAACTGGGGAGTCCAAGCACAAGGAATGACAGACAAAGCCATCACATCAGCAAATGAGTTGTTCCTGTCCCTTCACTGGTAGAAATTTCCAGTCCTGTCCAGATTACCCAAGCCAAATCCACACGCCCTCAGCTCTGCACTTTGAAGAACATAGTGGGAAAATGCCTCAAAATGGAAAGAAAAAGTCTAAAGCATAAACTGGCAGATCCATACTACCCGCATGAAAGTGAAGGCTCAAAATATGTTCATGTTCATATTTGGGGAGTTATATTAGAGACCATTATTTTAAAAGCTGGTTAAAATTGTTACTCTTTTCATGGCATTACTAGTGAACAACAGGCAAAACTAATGCTACTTTTTTGAACTCTCCTTCACGAAATAAAAATTCTTCACTTTTTTTCCAAGCATCCTATGTCTAATAGAAATTGAGGAAGATAATTTGCTGGTTTTAGGATGGTAAACCACCATCAGAAATATTTAGAAATACCTTAAATTTCCCATGGCATCAAATTCTCAGGGCTATTCCCTTTACGTGTTTACTTAGACTTGAAACTACCGTTGTGCTGGTGGGTGGGTTATGTAGCTCTCTCAGTTTGCTGCTAATTTACAGCAAATAGAGCTCAAATAGAAAGGGCTTCTTCTTCTGCAGTCTGAAATTAATCCTCATAGATGACTACGGCTCATTATAAGTAGTTTAAAAAACAAAACCAAACAAAAAACCCACTGCCCTCCCAAGTACAGCATCTCCTTGTATGGCAGGATGTCCACATATGCAGGGAAAGACGGCTCTTCAACTGGAATGAACTGTCATATTAATGGAAAATAGAAATTTGCTGTTTAAATCTGCAGCTGATTTCTACATCATCTGAAACATTACAAATTGCATTTCTCATTATGAAGAAAAACAAAATCACTTGGGAAATTAGTTTTACTTCTCACCTTCTTTGTGTTAAAAGCAGAATGTAAAAATGTGAATTGAAAACCAGGAATAATTGACAGACTCTTTCCCCAGCGAAGGGTTATTATGGGAACACATAAAACTGGACAAGTATTCTAAATTCATCCTATAAAAAAAAAGGAAAAAACTCTTTTCTGTTTGTTTTATGCAGGTATAAAATAAAAATCTTTCTCTCCTACAGACTACAGACTTGAAAAGACACTCTAAAATGTTCTGTTAAGATCTTACTTATCATCAGTGCTGAATTCAAATGAGTTTCAAACATACTGAACTATCACTTTGCAACATATTACTTACGCAGTATTACTTTAATTTTCATCCAGCGCTACTAAAAATTCAGCTCTCCTCCTCTGCCACATCGTTGTGTACATAACGAACTTTATGATCTCTTACAGGCACAATCTATTGCTTTTGGTTTGACTTTCAGGTAGTTTTCCCCAAGTCATTTTTCAGCAAATGAAGAAAGTCTAAATAAGAGGACTTTCCTGATGAGATTTGGAATCTTATTTTATTACAAGACAGGATACTTAGGTTTTTAAAAGATTAATGTTTTGAATAGATCTTTGCAGAGCATATGTTTCAGAAGCACTCACCCTCATGTCACCTCTAATATGTCCAACATCACTGTTTTGGAATCAAAAAACAAAGAAAGAAGAAAAAAAAACCCCTGTGTAACTTCTTTTAGTCATTGATCAAATTTGTAGAGGCTTCCATAGGTCTATAGAAAAAATACTTTACTGATCAGGTCAGGTTTCATTTGATTTTGGACTTTGACTTTCAAAGTGAGAGATCAAAGATGTTGGGATAAAAAATATCCCAAATGCCGTAGGGTGATCCATGTGGGGAGCCACCCTCATCTCCACCTCAGGCAATCGTCTCAATGCACATGGATTTAATGCTGTCTTAGAACTGACAATAGTTTCAAAACATCAGAAAGGCCAATGGCAAGTGTTACTGCATCATTCTGCCTAGGAGTAAAATGCTACAGAAAAAAAAAAAAGGTGAGTAATATCTTCTGGTCCATTTAGAGAGGTGGTAGGTAAGAAGAAACATGAGTGCCAATCCCAGTAATGCACCTCATCTAATTTCACTCCACCTTAGTTCTCCCAAACTGTAAAGGAAGTGTTCTCCCCTTGAAATACTGAGGTTAACTGCTAATACTTGTAGGATGCTACGGAATCCTTTTATTAGTTAATCTGAAAAATATCATCAACCAAAGCGCAGGGGAACATGGCAATTCCTGGGTCTAGAGCCTGGGCTTCTTTCAACAGCCTGTGTTGCCTCAAAGGGGACAAAAGCAATTTTCAAATAAAAATGGTGGTGAAAATGTATCCTCAGCAACTACCAAAATACTTTCTAAAAATTAACCAAAAAAAAACCGAACCAAAAAACCAAAAACTGTTAAAGTAAGTGAAAGAAAACAGCAAAGGTATTTCCACGAGACAAAGCTAGGTGCTGAGAGAAGATTTGAGGAATGAATTCCAGCTTTGCACAGCTCCGTAAGTGGGTGGTTATATTAAATATACTTTATTCCAGCATTTTTAAGCATTCTGAACACTTCTAACAAAACAGTTGAAAATAAGAACTATCCACAATTGACAGAACAAATGTAAGCAACAGCAACCATGCAAGCAATTATGTAAAATGTGTCTAGGGAATTTCCCTCCATCAACTGAGAAAACAACACTGAGGAAAACCATATGGGGATGGAGCATAGCATGAAAATATTCTAACTGTTGCATCAATAGGAAAGCGTGTGGATTTTTCTTAGATGCCATTTCTTAGAGACTATCCATTTTTCTTCTTTACCAGCTGCAAGAATACTGTTATTTTTACATTCACGTAATTTAAGAGCAGATACAGGTGTGAAAGGTGAATTTTCTGACTACACTGAGAAATATTCCAAACATTACTACTAGTGCATTCTGGAAGTGATGCAGCAGAATACTATCAAGGTAGTTTCTTAAAATGAATAGTGTGACTACCTCAATCCCCACCCATCCTGGCAAGTTAGTTTACTATCATGCAGTACTGCAGGAAAATTATTGTTATGTTACAATTTTATTTATAAACTTTATTTAATAAAATACTACCAAGATAAAGATTTTTTTCTCCAAACTTTTAGATTTAGATTGGCCTATAATAAAAGTGAATAATTTGTAGGATTTTTTTTAGTGTGTTTTGGAGTCCTTTAAGGATTTATCAAAATATTCAGTGTGGTTAATGTCTACTGTAATTAATCTCAGGAAGGCTCTTTTTTGTTCTTGGGGTTTGGGGGTTTTTTTGTCTCCTTGGATTCATTTGCTTTTACTACTGCACGTCACTCTCCCCTTTGATACACAAAAGCCAATGCAAGCAAAGTGACTAGCCAAAAATAAGTTCATTTGCAGGGGTGCACTCCCATTTGCAGGTTCTGGTCTTTGGATTTTTCATGCTTTGCTGAGCACTTCATTTGGGTTGGCAGATCCGGTGAGTCATATGGTGACAATTCTCATTTTCTGCAGCATCTGAAATGTCCACTCATGGCATCGCTGACAGCTAAAATTAGATATTTGGCAAAGCAGTCCTAGGAACTAAGGGCTTGATCAACTTGCCTAATTATAGCTGCCTAGTGCCATTTGAGATGCCTGGAGTACCCCCAGCAGCCACAGAGACCTGGCAGGTATAGCACAAAACCTACAGGAGACCTGCGGTCCTCCAGAGCGGGAGCTGTAGGCAAGGAAGGATAACCCCAAGACATTTCAAAGGGAACAGGACATTTTGTTTAGACTCATTTAGGAATTAAACACTATGTGCTTGCCACTGGGATATTGAAGAGATCAATTCTCCTGTCTTAACTTGTTCTTGCATCACATTCCAACTCTTTGCAGGCAGGTGCATGAACTCTCAGTGCTGCTCTGTGCCTGCTCTCTGGCACAGAGCACGAGGAATAAAAAAATATGAAAATAGGTCAGAGCAAGCGTTAATTTTGGTGGGGTGAAAGGGTTGGTAGAGAACCTCTTCCAGGGAATGGAAGGGAGGGCTTGCATACTTTCTCCATATTCATCTCATCACTGTTCACTCATAGGAAAAAAAGACATCTACTTAAAGAATTGTTTGTGTTAGTTCCTATTGTGTCATGGGTTTTCCTTCGAGGTGTCCAAAGCAGACTCCAGTCTTGCTTAATTTGTGAAATTTGACATGATTTCAGACTGAGGTTGATAAGGTTTGTGTTTAGGGAGTCTTGATGGCATCTCTAAAGATTGTAATTCTTCATCCACCTCTCTTTTCTGACAAGATTGAATAAAAGTAGAATAAAAAATTGCTTTATTCTTCTTTTCCACATTAGGCAGAAAATGGCTTTCTTGAGAGTATGCATTTGCACCGGACTCGAGAAAACAGACCCCTGCAGAGCATGAAATAACACTGGGGAATATATTTTCCTCGACATACTGGGCATTTTTCATCTGTCTGAGGCAGCTCTCCACCATTCCCTCTCCTTTCTATTTTTAGCATAGTTATACAGTACCTCATCTCAGCACTCATATTCTCCTTAAAAAGAAAATGAGCACCCACAGTACAGAGGGACAAATAATGCTTATCATAATAAAAACATTATGGTCTCATGGAACCAAGCACTATTTGGAAAATGGTATGAAAAATACAATGCTCATGTAGTTTCCCAATGCCCAGAATTTCAAATTTACTCATGAGGGTGCAAAATATTTCCTAGAAACCTGCTGAAATTACATGAAATCTAATAGTTTGATGCCCAAGGCAGGGCTAATAAACCTTCCTTGCTTCAGCCCAACAATTCAACTGCCTGAATAAACAATACTCAACAACTACCACAGCTCAAGTGTCTCCTGAATATTAGATCCTTTTCTCCAACAAAATAAATCTCGTCGAGGCCAATATTGATTCTGACTGGCATATATTTCTGTTCAGATCAGCAATTTGCTTTTTTTTTTTTTTTTAAATCTGAATCAATGTACATTGGTCTTACACTTTTCTGTTTAGGAAACTGCTTCTAAGCCCCTCTGCTTTCTGCATTAACTTGATCTGTTCAGCTGCACAGTAGATTGGTTAAGACGATTATTAGTGATATGACTGAAGTTATTTGCTCACCATCGCTATCAAAGAGCGCATTCAGAGCACGAGCTAGAAATAGCATGCTTAAAGAGTGGCTCAAATGGAACAAATGTTTAAAAGTAGTATGTAGTTAATGAACAAGGATATTCATTGAAGTACTTCTCAGTCAGAAATGGAGATAAAAAGCTTGCTGTTGTGTAAAGATCATTTAAGATATTTCAGGACCCAATGTAGATTGGTGGTGGCGTGAGAGCTGTGCCAGAAGTCCCTGGTAGTTGGTGACTTCTGTGGGGTGAATTGTCACCACATGGTGCAGCCCCACAGGCCTGAATGCCACCTTGCTCTTGCTTCCGTAGAGAAGCCCAGAGGTGGAGTCTCCCTCACTGGAGATATTTAAGAACCCTCTGGATACAATCCTGTGCCATGTGCTCTGGGATGGCCCTGCTTGAGCAGGGAGGTTGGACCAGATGACCCCACTGCGATCCCTTCCAACCTGACCCATTCTGTGATTCCGTAAAGTCCGGGAAGCACAGTCACTAAGGCTGAATGAATACATCCAGAGGTGTTTTCTTGGAATTGGTTTGGTCTCATTTTAGTGTCTAAAAGCTTATGCACTCATTTGAGTGTCTAAAAGTTTTAGTGTCTAAAACTTTGAACCATTATATTTTCTTTATAGCTGTTAGTCATGTTTTTATGAAAACAGGGTCCAAGAAAATATCTTCAGCTTGACTGAAAAGCACATCACAAATTTATGTCATCTTAATATTAAACCAAGGAAACTTTGTATTTGTTTCAATATTAGAAAATTATAAAGTATAGAAATATATTGATAGTCTATTTAATAAATATCCAACATTTAGCCATCTCAAACAGTTTAAAATAATTTTAGGTAGAAGAGATAAGATCTGGAGAATTTTAAAATATAGGTTAGCCTGCTAGACAAGATTTTGAACAGATTTTAAAAAATTACATTTGGATTAAGAAGATCATGTGTTAATTTATTTATGTCATGCTTCAGCTGGGGGCTTAAATCTGTTATAATGCTACAGAGAAGAAAAATATTTTAAGATGGAAAGAGATGGGACAGTTAGGAGAGAAAATGAAAAGTTTATGAACTGATCTCATACTCCTACACTGAAAGAAAAAAAATACACACTTCCTATTAAAACCCTGTGGCACTTTGATGCAATTATCACTTGAGTAACATCTGGCAATGTCAGGTAGAGTTTCTTGAAGACTCAGATATTTTGGCTTCTAAAATAGTAAGAAACAACCCAAACCACACTTTTCTTTCTGAATCACTATAGCAGGATTAAACAATCTGTACAGGGAATCAGATTTCTAAAGAAATTTTTAATGTATGACACTAGAGAAATGATGTGGTATCTGAATCACTAATATAAATCTGGTGAAAAGGTTGCTTTATTTGCCGTGTGTATTGCTTAAAAGTAAACACACAAAGAATTTGACAATCTGAATCTTCTGTTTATCTGAGAAACTCTACACCTATTCCTTATACTTAAAGAGAGATTTCCTGTCAGCATTCATGAATTTCTCTCTTGACCCTGAGCAGCAAGAGAAGCAGCCTGAGATATATTGCAAAGGCAAATGTTTAAAGTTTATATCAATATACTCGTGGGACAAAGGTAATTTACTCAGTGAAGGAAGAACCCCCTGCTACATTTAATCATGCTCAAGTACATGGGAAAGTGCCCTTAGAGCTGTTGTTTCTCTCTGCCTTTTTAACCCAACTATTGAGAAGCCCTTTTCTTCTCATGAAACACCTTAAATCCAAAGCCTAATTAAACTAGTTAAACAGCACTAAACCGGGTGGGCAGACTTATCTCCAGTCACTGCAGTTTGCAATTAGATTTTGGGTGAGGGTACAGGAAATTGATGTTATGTTCACCCCTTAATGAGAACATAAACGCTTCCATACTAAATGATTATTTTCTTAAAATCCCCACAGGTAGGCAGGGGGTTCTTTCACCTGTGAAAGAACAACACATAGCAAAGAAAATACTGGGAAGCAAAACAAAAAAATCTCTTTGCCTCATGTGAGAAAGGTATATTCCTTTCTCCCATGATCCCAAGAAAAGCCAGATGAGGACAGAAAAGAACAGTGTATATATACATGTGGTCAAAGCAACAAGTCAGGGTAAAACTCAGAGCCATTTTGCCTCTTTAGAACCACCAGAATTAGGTTTGTTTCAGTGTATTGATACAATAGATAATAAAGACACAAAGGCAAAGAAGTCCATGCGGGCATCGAGCACCTTCCATCTACTTTTGATCATCAACAAATACAAACAGGAATGCCTTGGTTGAGGTCAGTGGGACTTCATCACCTCTGATCATGTGAGAGCCTGGCTGATTGCATTCTGCACACAGAAACTGCAAGTGTATACTTTGGGGCTTTTATAGAGGGAAAAGCAAAAGTGAAATATCTGTGGGAGATATTCTGCACAGCAACAGAGAGTGGAATCTTCTTTAAAAATGTCCAATATATCAGCAAGGAGTCTCACGCTCAGCTGCAGATCTGCTGATACCAGCGCCATCGCTGAACATCACTGTAGTTTAAGAACTTCATTGAAGAAACTTTCCCCTCCTCGTGAAATTTAAGAATTGTACAAAGCAAGAAAAAAGCTTCTCCTTACAGTATGTAATTTGCACAGAACGACTCTCAAGTTTCTCCTCCAGTTCCTTGTTTGGACCAGCAACTCATCCCTTTGTGATCACTAGCTTTGTTTACATCTGCTTTTCAATTCCATTTTATTCACTGTTGTTTAAAACAGAATGAAGTGTTTTCATTTTGGATGTAGTAAAATTAGATGGTTTTATTCTTCCAGACATATGACTTCTAAAAATGTATATGGTTGGTTTAAAAAGCATTCATTGAGTGGGAATGACATCTCTGCTGGGTCTTGGGTTTTCTTGGGGGAGTTTTGGCAAGTGAGGGACAGGGTATTGGGTTTTTAGGACAAATTTAAATATGGAAAAGTCCTTAAGTATGTTAAAGCTAACAATGTAAGTTCACTTTTGCTGTAGGAGATTATATTTACGTTTTTTTCCCTCCTTCTTTATATTTGACATATCGTTTACAGACAGTTTAGCTGTTTTCCCCAAAACATAATTTGATTGACATTTTTCTATGTGGGTTTATTCTTCCTTTTTCAGAGGAAAAAAAATCTTTGCACTTCCCCCCCCTTCCTTTTCTTTTGGTCTTAAATAAGGAAAAATATTTTCAACCATGCCAGTTACTCTCTCCAGAGGGACCACCACCTACACAGACACCCCTAATGAGGTTAACAAGACTAGAAAAAGGTGTCTAGTCACAAGGAACATCTTACAATAAAATATCAAAATTGGATGTAATAATTCAAATAGTTTAATTTATTTTTAGTGAGTTAACAAGATTTCAATATTGGTTGCCCTTTAAAAAGCAGTTATTTATGAAGCCATACAACTTAGCCATCACAAAAGCACTAACATGCTTAGCTTTCTTTTATTAATGTTATGTGATTTTTTTGTTTTCTGCTTCACTAACATTTCAAGCAAAACAAAGCAACTGTCATGTGGTACACTGAGGCCTGGAACAGCAGCAGAGCCATTTATTTCCAAATTCTGAGAATTTTTTAGATCTACACAGCAGCCTGTATTTTCTCTGAAGGGAATTACACATCTTACCATAAGCAGATACAGTTCCCATAGTCAGTTTGCCTATTGTACGATACTTGGCTGTAAGAACAACAAATGGAATGCTTATCCTCTTTCTATTGCCCCTTTTACCTTGACTTAACTCCTCTGGTAAAAAAAAAAAAAAAAATCGGGGGAGGGGTTTGGAGGGGTGTGTGGAGGGGGACGAAAAAAAATCATGGCAGAGAATCACAAAATTACTCCCTTTTGCATTTCAGAAAAGTCAAAATGACCAAAGTTCTGCTTCAGACACCCTCTACTGGAAAGCACCAAGTTTATATCTCTGCTCCTGATGTAAATGAGCATGTGGGAAGAAGTGGGGAATTATGAACATTTAACTGCCAGAAAAGACTGGTACTATTCCACAGATCATCTTGAATTTTGTGGGAGGAGAAGATTTGATGACTAAGTGCATCTGACTTTTTTGACTATGAAGGAGCAAAAGGGACTCTATTCAAAATTATATGACAACATCCCTTTAGCATCACACCAGACCTCATAGGTTTTTCTGGAAAGGTGCAAGTGTCATAAATTTATCAGCAAGTAAAAACAGGAACTGAAATGAAAAGACTTTACCATGATATACACAAGCAGTAACTTGACTTGTTTGCCCCGCAGATAGGAAAAAAAATTTTGAAACTTGAACTGAGTATCTTTAAAATAAATTGGTTCATGTTGTGTAAATCTCAAGCAACAAGTATGATGGGACAAAGCTGCTCTGCAGTTCTGCATGACCATTGCTAGAAATTTTTTGTTTACCCAATGCAGAATATTGTTGTGTAAGCAGATGTCTACTATCATTAAGATTTAATTATCTATTGAACACATTCACTCTGGGCTGAAACATCTATGTAGCCTGAGAATCTTAACTCAGTGGTGGACAGGTTTGCTTTTTAAGGAAAGGGTGAGAACTTTCACTCTTCAGAAACAGATTCTGAGCTACGCTTCTGAAATCCTGGTCCCAATTTTCATCATGAAGAAAGAAAAAAATATTAAATTATCTAAGTAATGATGGAGCTACTATAACTGCTTTAAAATTTACATCCCAATGAACTAGTTGGAGAATGCTAACATCCTTTTCCTCACATAGCAGTGCCAAGAGATTTTGACCTTAAAAGACTGAAAAGGCAATTCTATCAAGCTTCAATATACAATTAATTATTTTATTTTCCAACTCCCAAACAAAATATTAAGATAAACAGCTTGACTTGGTACCAGGCATTGTTCATCGTATGCTCTCCTTTACGATGCTACAGCTTTCACAGTTCTGTTTGTCTTGCATAATGGACCGTATGTGGGGCAGTGAATTACATTCCTTTCTAAGAGTCCATGCTGAATTACTATTTCTTTCCCAGGACTCAGAGGTGAATAATTGCACCTGTCCTCCTTAAGCAGACAAAAGACATTAAGTAGCAGCCAAATGGAAAGAAAGATTTAAAAAGAAAATCACTTTAGAGTTTGGCAGGAAAACAACTCAATCCAACCTTTCACCCAGCTGTATACAATATGAGGATTTCTATGAGCACAGCTTCTGAAGAAAATGAAGTCTTCAAAGAGAGACTACCCTGATAACAAAGAAAAAACTGAGGTGCTTTCTCAGTTTAAAAGATCCTACTTTTAAAATAAATCATTGAAAATACAAAAAGAAAAAAGAAGGAAAAAAGTTCAGCTACACATCTAAGTGTTTGTGGGCAAATGTTCTCACTTACATTATACAAACAAAGAAATAAAGTAAGATGGGGGAACAAATAAAACCACATGGCTTTTCCAAGACCACACAGAGATGCAGTAGTAGAACCTAGCACAGAGCAGAAGTGACTATGCTGGAAGTTCCTGACAACCTTGACACTGTCACAGACTCGTGGAATCATTTAGGTTGGGAAGGACCTTTAAGACAGAGTCCAACCATAAAGACATTGTGACCATGCTGAATATAAAGGCTGTTTGCTCTCCCTGGCTGCAAGCACCTGGCAGAGAGATCTTCAGCAGCTCTGGTTTCAGCAGAGCAAGCCATGCTGGAAGCCATCCAGGGACAGGTCACCGGAGCAGAAGGACAGAGCCTCAACAGAGCATTTGCCTTTAGTGCCAGGAAATTCCTAGCACCTGACCATGCCAGAGGGCTAATGCTCAAAAAGACAAGAAAAAAGCATGAAAGGTGAAAACACTGTAGAGAATCTGTGCAAAGACCTTTGTGATATTTCCAGAACCTTTCAATTTTTTTCCTTTTGCATGGAAGCTGACTATACCCAAGGAAAATAGTTGTACATAAATGGAAGAATATTCTGCTCCTTGTGGAACCTAAAGGTAGTCAGTCTATTTGGCAAAAATCCAGGCAGTCCGTCTTACAGCTAAAAAGAAAAATGCCGTGGAAAACTATATTAAAATATTGACAGTCCCCAAATAAAATAAAAGCAGAAAAAAAGGAAACAAAGGAGTGATGCCTTGAGGGGAGATGCCCTTGCAGAAAGCAAGTCTCTTTTCCCAAAAGCACAAATGTCTGTATTTGACATCCTTAATGAGAACCTGATACAGCATAGAAGAGAGACACTGGTGGAAAGCAAAGAACATAACTAACCATACCTTCTTTCAGCTAGAAGTTTTGGGCTTCACTAAAAGATCTCCATCACCTTATAGTTACAGGTTTTAGAATAAAAGTAAACACTGCCTAGTTATTTACATGGAAAAAATACAGAAAAGAGCCTGCTTTGACCAATAAGGCACCAACTTGGAATGAATGAAAACCAAGGCTTACTGAATTCTTTTCCTTCAAGAGCTGCATGACCTTGGAGAGGATCCCTTTTAGTGCCGCTGCTTCCCTTCCTATTTTCTGTCCCATCTAGTTACGTGCATTGGGATAAGGACTTTCTTTTACACTATTTTTTATATAAATCTGAGGTCAATAGAGTCCTTATCAAGGAAAAAGTCAACACAGCACTGTGATGAGTTGTTCCCTGGATTTCAGAAATAAATCAAGCCTATTATTTTGTAGATCTCTGTTTTTCCTCTCAAAAACTCCATCTCCCTTCTTCAAGAGTGATGCAGAAATACCTTCCAATGCCTTCAGCCTCCCCAACATAGTTCTCCCACAGTAACCTTTGTCTTAAAACTGGCCAAAAGTAGAGAAATTAATGAAAAACTTGCCCGAGACAGATGCACACATCACAGCGTCTCTCAGGTGTTTCTTTTTAAGGAAACCCCACTAATAACAGCAAGAGCAAACATTTCAACAAAGGTGACAAAGATGAAAATTTAGGTTGCCTAAGAAATTAGGCATGGTCATGCAAGGAACTCTAGGATTTTGATCTTTTTTAGATCATGTGCTCTCAGCAGAGTGTTTAAATCACTGGTGGAACACATGTCAGAAATCAGCAAGGGACAAATGATCTTTGGTCAGCATTTGGGTTTACAGTAAAGCAACATTTGAAATTTGTCAAGGGTAAAAAAACTGAAATGTCATCAAAAGAACATTTCAATTTTGACAAATCAATATTTCCCATAGACATGCATTTCTTCTGTCTTCCTTTGTAAACAGAAGTCATTGTTGACAGTGCTGTTGAATAGCATCCCTGGTGTAAATAAATCCTCAAGGCAAGGAGATAGGTCTAAGTGCAAAGGGAAAATTTCATCCCTTATGCCTTCACTGAATTGGGTGGATTTATATTAAATCAATAACCCCAATTAAAATTAAGAGAGAAGAGAAAGAGTCCATCAGCAAAATTATTTGAAGGAGTATTTGCTCAGACTACTCCAACACTCTTCACCCTTGGAGGCTGCAATACAAGGAAGTTGCCTGAGCATGTTAATTATTTAAAATGAAAGCAACACAGTTGCTGGCCTTTTGCAATAATCAATCTTTCAAAAAGTGTCAGGTGTCTCCAAAACGTGTGACAGGTTGGCAGTTTGTAGCATCTACTGTCAAGCCCTAATACCAGGATTTTCTCTGGAGCCTGAAGGAACTCATCGCCTTAACTAACAAATCCTAAAGACAACCTGTCTGGCTTATTGAAAATGAGATGGAGAAGCTAAATTAGAACCATACACCTCCTATTTGCTAAATTAAAGCAGAAAACCAAAACAAACACTAGAAGCGTGTGTATACATATATATAGATGCACATATTCATGAATACAGACAGAAATACATATAGAGATATGTATATGTAGATATATATCTGTAGCTGTAAATTATAGACATTTACTAAGATCTGTATTTACTGCCTCCTACAAGCCTATGTTACAGTCTAAATTTAGGGAATTTTCTTCTCTTTAGAAAAAAAAGGAAAAAAGAAAGAAAAAAGGCAGCATCTGGTTTGTGTTTTTAAAGTCTATTAAAAATACCATCTTTCTGTGTCTTCTTCCATTTCTGTATGCAAGAATAAAAAATGTAGAATCAGCAAGAAAATTCCCGTAGAGTCTGTTCATAAACAAAAATTTCCAAAATGGTTGACTTTATTAGCACTTGGAGGTGGTGCGAAACTTTCCAGCAGCAGTTATTTTACCAATAAATAAGTGCTGTGGATATATATATATATAAAATTACTTTTGGTAATTTCAAATATTTCAATTATACTTACCATGAAGAAATCTTTCTTCTTGAAAATAAAGGCACTAGTTATATACAGAGGATTTATTTCCAATCTTGCTAGCATTAATTGTTGAGAAAAAAAAAATTTGTCCTGTTTTTTGCAGAAAATTTGACTTTTTTCTGTTAAATTACACACAAGAAACAAATCAATAAAAGGCATCAACAAACATCAATCTACAAAATCCTTAACTTAATCTGTTAAGATTAAGAGAAACAATGACGAAACATAATATGTGTGATGTGTAAATGAGTAGAGGACACTGGAAAAAATAACATTAAAACAATATTCACACACAAAAAACAGAATTCTGAAATCAAGCATCTCTAAACTCACTTACATGGAACTTCTCCATTTCCTCCTACTTTCTGAGAAGTATTTGTTGTGAGTCAGTTGAAGGGTTTTGTGTCACCAGTGCTCTTCTTCCCCTCTGAGAGGCACTGCCCTTTTGGAGCAGGGCATTCAACTTCAAACTGTAAATTGCCACCCATCAAAAGCACTCCAGAAAGGAAAAACTCACTTGGTCAGCCTGAACCACCCATGGGCAGTGGCCTTTCACACACTCCACATTAGGCTTCCCAGATCTGGCGGGCAGCATCCACAGCACTGTCCCTTTGCAGGAGCCAAGCAGAGCCACAGGCAGCATTTAACACAATTATTACAGCATCGTGTACACATTTTTGAATAAAACTACTCTTTGAGGTAAAATACAGTAAACTACTTTGGCTAGAGTCCTATATTGCTGGTGACTTTTCTCTACAATCCTTCGCTAAAGTTCCATTTCAAAGCTTAATACACAAAACAAATATGCTGGATACCTCAAAGGCTGAATGCAAAACACATTGGTGGATTTCATGATTTTTTTTTTTTTAAAGGCCTGGCCAAGTTTTAATGGGCTGTCACACACGAATGATTATGAAAGCACTACAATGAACTGAGCTGATAAGCTGATCTGATCGGAATTAACTGCATGTGATTGCTGCTTTGAAAAGCTGGCCTAAAGAGGCAGCATTGAAAGCAATCTCACAAGTCACTGGTACCACTTGCCTCAGCTATAAGTAAGCACAGATGGTGAGAAAAGTTAATTAAGAGACATATTTGTTTGGGGGTTTGAAATTTCCACCCTCTCTTCTCCAAAGAAGCCAAGCCACAGTGAAAATGTGTTTTACGTTTGCGGCCTAATAAGTTCATGTTTTTGAGGCTCTGTTCCTGTAGATGGAGGTAATAGATAAACAGAATAAATAATTTATGTCAGCAGTTAGCATATGGATTTGCAGCTGATCACTAAGCTACTCATTGCACCTGATAGCTACAACATCTCGTCAATTAAAAATATTCCATTCTCCACAATCCTTCATTACTTTTCTCCCAACTGGCACAGCTTCTCTCTTATACCTCGACTGATACCTAGCAATGGAGAGTCATCCTTTTCGTTCTCACTTTAATGACTGCCTCTTCATTTTACACTCTTACTCTTGTTCTTGCAGTATTTCATAAGGAACATGTCAGCAAATACATAAAATAGCTTCTGGTGATACGCCTCTCTTTTACTTCTGTTTGGGAATGTTCTTTCCTTCATTTTTTCAGCCCACACTTGATCTTTCTGCAGATTAACTAACGGGCTTCCGAAGCTGGGGTTATCCCCAACTTTAGAAGATCAAAACACATCCTTTACACTTTATATAATGTAAGACTGTGACCAAAGTGTTATCTGGCAGATATTTTGCTCAATAGTTCTTCAACAGTGTATAATTTCTTGGACTAATGTCTACTTTTTTTTCATCTGTGGCTACTATAATGACAAGAGCCAGTAGCACCAAAGAAATACTGGCTAGAGAATGGTAGGGAGCAATCTCACATGAAGGGCCCATGAAGGTAAGAAAGGGTTAACACTAAGGGCAGAGAAAGCCAAAACTTCAGAACTTTGAGTGTAATTGAGAGGTTCTTAGAGAGACACTTTCAATTCATGCCTACTGTACTATTTATTTCCTTTCCCATCATTGCTGATTATAAGGATGTGCATGTGTAAAAAGAAGTTTCTTCCTCTCTAATCAGACCAGCTCTACTCCACAAATCCACAATCCACTGTTCGTGACATTACAAAATGAATCAGGCAGGAGGCTCAAGTCAGATCAGAAAGTGACAGCTTTTGTTTAAACAGATATCTTGGAAATTAGTGATGACAGTATTATACTGCATAAGCATTTCACTATTAGCACTGTCTCTTTCTCCAAGGAGAGATGCAACAGAATTACTCACTGGAAAGATCTTAATATTTAAAAAAAAAAACCCCAAAAACCTGACTGCTGATCTGTTCTACTTATATTTCTAGAGAAATAAAGGCCTGTTTTGAATAAGATACCCATGCTATGTATTGAAAATTCCTGAATTTAAAAAAAGATGCTTCTTAAAAGGTTTATCTTTGCATTATAATGTATGGTCACATCATTTATGGTCAATCTTATGAATTTGGTATGCATCAGTAAATTGCTTCTGTCAGTCTTATTTTGGTGTTATAGAACAAACATTGAGTAGACCATTACATTTACAAAAATGTGTTTCCTTATTAGGTTTTCATTTCAGGGAACAGGATCACATCAGAAAACTAGAGATTGACAAGCAACTCCAGCCATACACTGAGAACCTTCCAACATCATTCTGCAAAGATTTTAGCCGAAAGCTTGATCTGATAAACATATATATATATATACACACGCACACTTAAATCATTTAGCCATTATATATATGTATACACACAAACTGATAATTGTATCTCACACTTCCAGGTGGTCCCTGAACATTGTATAATCTAATCCCATAAAAATGACAGGTTTTCTAATTTTATAAATGTATACAAAATAAGTTGTTAAGACAGTCAATCACTGAGAGCTCACTACAGATGTTAATCCAATTTGTGTGGTAATGATCAGAACAGTCAGTTTACATAAAGCATTACAGCTGTGTAATGCTGCAGTCCGGCAGTTCTGAGGCTTACCTACCTGGAACTGGAAATTTTTCCGATGGACTCTGCATAGTCATGCTGACAGTGAGTAAGCCCTTCCATTAGAGCTGTCCACAGTGACAGCCTTGCTCCCTTTTCTGCTTTTCTGTCCAAGGATTGTCAGCGGAAATGTGTAAAAGGAGCTACAGCTCCTTCTACTGGGTCTTAAGATTTCTAAGATTAAAGATTTGAGATCCTACTAGGGCTCGGAGAAGTGAGTGGAACAATGCCAGTAGTGCCTCATAGCGCTCTGCATCACATTTTTTTTTTAATTCTGCTTTTCACATTCCAACTAACAGCATAATTTCGGAAGCAATCACGCATTTAAAGAAGCCGTAGAAAGAAGTCTGGGGACAGACTGTTGGAATGGAACTGCTAAGCAAACTGATTGTCTGATCCATATATGACATCTCAGATGTAACAGCTTGTAAACATTATGTGTAGAACCCCAAATAATAACTCTACAGATTTAACCAATCATGCTTTGAAGGCTGTCACTGATCTAGTGGAGCATGACCAAATCTTGTTAGAGTGCAGAATAGATTCTGGCTGAAAGTCTCACATACTCTGGGTTGGTATCTAGATAAGGATTTCAAAGACATCACACATGCTACAGAGATGTATACATGGAGAAATTAATATACGCAACTAAATTAATCATCCCATGAGCATACAACAAAGGTTTCAAACCCTGCAGGGTAACACACTCTCTAACAGTTCTGTCTGCTTCAGCAGAGAGTATCACATGGCCAAATTCCTTCAGAAGGACTGACTTTTACAAAGGTGAGCATGGCAGGTATCTGTGACTGCTACATGAATATACAAGAAAGGTGTAAAAGACTCCCTTATAATTTCAGCTGAAATAGTCCAAAGCTGATGAGATCTGTTTATTTGCCCCCTTTACATACGTCAACAGTACAGTCTAAGTAGTTCATTTGTTAGAATTAATTCAATGGACAAGATTTCTGAAGATCTGTGAAATTCTATCATCCTTCCAGCAAAACACGGAGAAAGGGAAATGAAGTGAGTCTTTGAGACTTTTGAAGAACCATGGGTAGGAAGCCTGTGTAGATGTGAAAGTGCTCAAAGGGCACTATCACTCAAAGGTCCCTATCTTGCCCAGTGGGGATAATCAGAATTTCTTTGTCTATTTTTTATCTTCCTGTGTGATGAAAGTTTGAGAGAAAAGTGTGTTAGATGACTAGGTGTCTTCTCCTATTCTGAGCACTACATGCCGTATTTTTCTGGCTGCAAGCCTCTGAATGTGAATGCCAGGAGAATTTCGAGCCCCTAATATTAACAATCATTTACTATGTAAGGACCATCTACCACATTATCATTTATATTAATATACACAGATCCTGCAGGGTATCCTGCTTCCCAGTATGGCTAGGAATTAGCACCTTCTTGTTTGTTCAAAAACTGCATTGCACTGTTGACTGAGATGATATGCAGTCTGTTTTTCCCTTAGATAACTCAAGAGCTGAAAAATTACCCTGTTTAAACAAACTTCCTGTTCTTTTCTTTTCTAGGGTGGAAAGACTGCTTTTAATCAATGATTGCAGCACTATGGAAGAGAGATGCCAAGTGTGTTCTCTGATAAAACAAAATAAAACCCCCACCTTTGGCTGCGGCATATTTCTCAGGACCAGCCAGAGTCATAAGGGTCTCTTAACACTGCACTTTGTAAGATATTTTTTCTTTCATTTAGATGAAAAAAAAAAGAATCAGAGGATTGATTTTTTTTTTTTAGTTACATTTGGCCCAATTAAAATGAATCTTTTTTTGTCTCCTTCAGCTTTTCTCCAAACAGTAGAGAAATCCAAAGCTTTTCTCTTGGCACTGTCTTCGGGGACTAATATCTTTAAGTACTTCAAGGGCAGATCCAACTCCCTGACATTTGTCTGCCTTGAACTTGCAAAGCGCTTGTAAGTTTGTTAGCCTCCAAAGTGTCAAGGAACTGCAATGATCTTTAGACATATTCCATGTGGGAGGTTTTGCAGAAACAGCTTCATACAGCTCTACAACCTACAACTTGTTCTGGTGAACCTGTGTCAGATGAGGGCAAATAAAATCCTCTGAAGTAAAGTAGATGTCCAGGTGAGCATGTAATACTGGGAAGATTCATGAATAAAGCAGCTCCCCCGTATCCAGCTTTTATTGTTGTCATTTGCCATAAAAAGGTTAGTTTGAGTGCAGATTAAACAAATCCAAATTAGAAACAGGAACCAGACTAATTCTAAGTTTATCATATACAATGAAGCAGATACCCAACCAAATATTAAGGCATTGGGGTTTTTTTGGAAACTTGAACTTCATTTGATGCTGAGTTTGCTGGAGTGCCTTGTCCAGGTCCTGCTTATGGACTCATCCTCAGAGAATATAGAAGTAGGGAAGGTATGGAAAAAGTGATCACAGTGAGTGATCACTGCAATGGCAGCTAACTGGTTACAGCTTCTTACCACCAGCTTAAGCAATCTGTCCAATCTCTGCTGATTGACACTGCAACAGAGCTCCTCAGATGGGCTGGAACCACAAGAAATGTGCCAAGTTTTGTAAACATTTAAACCCAGGGACATGGGGGCTGGACTAATTGACCAGTCTGCACAAAGGTTTATGCAATTCTGCACATTGTAAAATCTCTGGATTTCCAGCAATCAAATAAAGCAAATTCCAGACTGATGTATCATTTCCAGTGACTACATATTAAGATGCTCAGTGTAAACAAATATTGTACAGATTGTATATGTACAATATACAAATACTGTACTACAATTCTAGTGGAGCTACCCTCAACTTTAGTCTAAACAAGAGGAACTGTGGAAGTAGCTTGAAAAAGACTGAAATTTCAATTCAAATTTTAAGCTGTCTTCTAGGAAGTACAACATTCTTGTATGCTCTTCTGCTAAGCACAGTCAAAGCTTGAGTCACAGAGGGGATAGTGTTTATTCTAAATGATCAAAGTTAAGGAGCAGTTAATGATTTGAATATCCTCAGTTTTAGATAAATTAAGCTGTCATGGGACTCTTTTTGAGCCATCATTCTAAACAAGTAAAATATCTCTGCCCTTCTGATGTCAAATACTTTTTGTTTCTTCACAACAGTTTTTATCATTTTCAATGACACCATAATGGAAGTGAGCAAACAGAAGAATCCATAGAGATGTTTAATTTATTCTAAGAACTCATCACCTCAGAAAAGAAGCAAGATTTTACAAATTTATCCCTCTCCTTTATTTCAACTACCATGTTAATGTTTGAGACAATTCCTAACCCAAACTTCTGGCCAGAAGTCTGTTGGCAGGTAAGATAGCAAATCTAAATCAAATTGCAAAGATCTGGCAATAAGACTGCATGGCACAATTTCCATTCTGCACCAAAAGCTGCACTTTCCCATTTCCCTGCAGGAATTCACTATAGGATGGCAAAACTTCATTACATACACACGGCAGGAGGTTAAGATGCTATGTCCTTTAAGAAGTTCTATAACCAATTGTCCAAAGCTAAGTTCAAATCCAAACATTAAAACAATAAATTGTGGGGTGGGGGAAAAAGGAAGATTGCTTACGCTAATGAGATCTTCCCCCATTAACTCTCTTGGGTCTTTCAAAACCAGAAACTACATGAATGAAAGGGCTCTTCTATAAGCAGTCAACAATACCAATATGAGAAAAGTCACCATCAGCCTGTAGTTGTGACCCTTTCATGATTGTCAAATTAAAACACACAACAGCACTGAGCCACCCTTCCCCATTCTTTTTGGCCACCAGTTCATGCAATTACAGAAGACCAGTAGTCTTTGCTTAGCAACAAGATTGCATGTTCACCACTGATCACATTAATGATAAAGTAGTGAGTCTAAACAAATCTAATGATAAGAAGAGATGCTCTCCTTCTCTGACTAATCCACACAATTTAAAATGTCTGAAATAGAATAATTCATTCACAGGCTCATTGGAAACAGAAATGAGGCCATCTGTAACACTGCTTTTCAGACCACATCTCTGACACCAAAACCCAGGCATACAACAATAATTTCATGCAAGGAGAAGGAACGCTAAATGTACAAAAACATATGTATGTACTGAGCCATAAAACTCCCACATTTGCTTATGTCTAAGACTCATTCTAATATTTTTTTTAGAGTTAGGGTTAGTACATGTGAGCTGTTCTGACTGCCATGGGACATAAAGAGCGTTGGAGAAGGGTGCTGAAGCATCAGCCCCTGAGTGCCTCCACCTCCCAGAGAATCACAGAGCTTATTCGGGTAACTGCAGAAAAGGTTTTCATTACTTACAGCAGGATGTCCAGCACAGTAGGTGTAGCTAGCATGAGACTGGTAGTGCAAGCTTGCTCTTGGAAAGGTGTATGTATTCCAAGCAGGTTGGCTGCTATTCCACTGGGAGCTAAAGCCAGGGCTCATGGTCACTCTCGATTTACTGTTTTGGTACGTTCTCACTGTGGAGCTGGACTATCAAAAAAGAAAGAAATGCAACGTAAAAATAGCTTTTAGGGTAGAATACAAATAATGCAGCTATAAATCATCATTGTGCATACATATAATGCCACATGGTCTGGAACTAACTTGAATGTTTCCTGTGAGGAGCTGGGAAAAGCAAAAAATGGATTCCATCAAAGATACCAGTGAAAGAGCTACGTCACTGTAATGCCCAAAAGGAAGACTGATGACTGTTAGACTTCAGACTGGGATATAAATCAAATGGACAATCGATAAGTGATAGAAGTAAGGGGCTGTTCTGAAAACACGTAGAAGGTACAATCCCAAGATTAATTGTAGAAACTTCCATATCTTTTTATTATATTGACATTTATTGAACAACTGATCAGCTAGGGCCATTTTACAGTAAATGGCAGTTTGGAGCCAATGTTTAGATGTATTTCTTGAACACTTGAAATCCCATCTAGTGGCTAACTAAGGCCAAGCCATCACAAAGCTACATTTCAAATATGGGACCTACTAACCACACTATGAAATTTTATGACAAGTTTTAATTACTCACAAAAAAATTTCCAAAATATTGAATTATATTTTTTTAAAAATTCAATCACTTCATCTAAAAATAACCTGGAACACAGATATGAAATTCACATGCATTCTTTCTGTCCTTCTCTAATTTTACTTTAATTGCAGCTTTCTGCTTCTAGTCCTTGTTTTATAAAAAATATTCCTAATAAACATCTGCACTGTTAGGGGTGGTTTATTAGGGCAGCAAAAAAGAAAATCAACTTTCAAAAGACTAGGACATGCATAGGAGTGGATGCATTTTTAGCAGGTATTTAGGTTGGCCTTCAAAGACATGCAAATGTGCTTTTTACTCCATATTCTGCTCTCCATTTGGGTTTTGCTTGCTTTCTTTTTACTTGCAAAGGTGTTCTAAATTTCCCATGCAAATTTACCCCAACTAATTGTAATTACTATAAAACTAAACCTATTCTTTTTAGAGCATTCAATTTACAGTGACCTTGTTAATACAGTGAAAGCTCAAGAAATACGAACACAAATAATATTTCTTAGAAATGCTTATAAATGTCCCTGTTAACAAATTGATGCTATCAGTTTAAAAAGCTATACTCAAGAATGACACTTCGTTTATTTTTACCCTCCTTTTCAAAGACAACTTTTATACATCATATGTGTAGCATTAACCAAATATCAATATGGGCCACCATCAAACAAGGTGTTTCACATGATCCAAGACCATCCTTACCCTGAAGTGCTTACAAGATAAATGAGAAGGTCAGGGAAAGGATGAAAGAGCAGAGTCTGGCGTAGACGCACAGAAAACAGCTTCATAAACATGACTTTGAGTTTAATTTCAGTGCTTCACCTCAGTTTCATTGGGAGAGAATTAGAGAAATGGAAGGAAAAGAGGACAGAGAGATGACATACAAAAATGTTTCAAGGACATATTCTAGCTGTAAAAATGTATACCCTGTACTCTTTCCAGTTTTTTAATACTGTATTTAGATAAGATGGTTGCAGAAACTACAGGCCATGCTGGCGTGGGCTGAACATGCCCTCTTTATTTCATTTAATTTTCAAAAGTTTAAGTACACAAAGTTTGCCTCAGTTATCAATTGCTGTATAAACTTTAAGTTCAAGAAAAGGCCAAACGACTTCCTGCATGTGTTTATTTCCTGTGCTGCCGATTAGGAAGCCTGAAAAGAGCAGTTTCCGCTCACCAGCTCTCAATATCTCGACAGATTCGCCTCCTGCCCCCACCCCTAAGAGAAGGATTCCTGCGGTGTGATTTCTAAAGATTTAGCTTACGACTAGCTGAACACAAAGCATATGAATGAACACTAAAACCCACACTAAACTCTCATTAGTCACTGTGTGTGACAAGTGGTTACTTTGTTCTTACAAAAGGCTTTAGGAAAAAAAAAAATCTGCCCCTACAGTTAAAGGGGCTTATTTGAAATAAATCTTTTTGTATGAATTTAAATCATGACAAATCAAAGAGGCTATAGCTACAGCTAGGGAAGGAAAAAAAAAAAAAAAAAAACCAAAAAAAAAAACCGGAGGAGTTTCAATGTGGGGTTTTTTCTTTTTTTTTTTTCTTTTCTTTCCCCTTTTACCCTCTTTCCCCAAGGAGCAGAAACTGCATTTTCTTTCCTTTGACGTATTACTTATCTTTCAGATCACTCCTCAAAGACAAATCTTTCTTTCTGGGCCCTGATAGACTTGCTTCTACATAAGAGATGAAGGCTAGGTTTTGTTTTCGCCAGATCAAGTAGGTTTTTAGCCATAATGTACTTTTCTGTGTACATTTCTCCCCTTTATAAACATCAGGTATTCAAATATGGCTGCTTATTAACTCCTCTTGAGAAGTTGATCCCCCATCGAATATTCTGTGAACATTGAACTATTCTACTCTAATAATAACTTTGCTTCTTCCTATTATTTCCATGGGTTTTCATGGACAAGTGGAAGGTATCTGTGGCTGATGGGATGCAAAGGTGCATTGTCAGCTGTGATAATTGTTAACAGATTGTTTTTACAACGGCAGCGAACTGCACTACAGTAAGGAGAGATGCGCTACGCAGATGTGCACAATACCTGTTCCCTTATAAGAGAACAGGAGCAAAAATGAGCCTGTTTGTTAAACAGCCTGCCTCAGTTGCTGCACAGCCTTCTGCCTGCTGCCTGGCTTTTATTTGCGTGCCACACAAAACACCCTCCTGGATCTGTCCCCTTGCTGGAGGCACCATTCAGCCCCAGTGCTAAATCCAGGCACAGAGTTGAGCCCCTGTGCCCTGTTTCTATTCCCCCATTCAGCCCGTAGCTCACACAGGGTGCATTAGGAACAGGGAGGCATTCGGAGCACCAAGGATGCACAGGGTCATGACCCGTGCAGGTCACTCAGGATGCAGAGGCACGAAGTGAGAGCCCACAGACCCCGCTCTACCTCGGGGCGGCCGGGAGCCATGGCAGAGAGGTCCCTGAGAGGAGAGCCCTCTGCTCTCAACTGCTTTGGTCGGGGACTACCATGTCTGACCCGAAAAAGCTGCTCTCTTGCTGCTGGTTCACCTCCACAAAAAAATAAAAAAAATTAAAAAAAAAATATAAAAAAAAACCACATAGCAAAACAAAACAAAAGACAGTGGAGACCCTCACAGGATAATTGGCCTTGAAATCTTAAAGAAATCCAGGTTGTCTGCCAGAAAGTAGAGATCTCTGCACCAGCAGACACAAAGTCCCAGGACAGCCTGGTCTGCTCAGGTGATCGGGGAGCAAGGATATGAGATCAGGGACTCCAAAATTTGATGGTTTGAATTCAAGGTGCCCTCTGATCAACAAAACGCTGCATATCTCTGCAGCCTTCTCAGCACAGTGAAGAGGCCGCTGTGGGGAAGACACTGGGCCAGCCGGGAGAGCTGGAGGACAGTGGTGCCCTAGGGGCAGGTGCCCGGGTGCCGGCAGTGCAGGGCAGCCCCCGCCGGGAGAGGCTGGGGCTGTACCCCGCCATACACAGCCGCTCCCGGCCGGCTCCCGGCCGCCCACCCACCTCAGGGCACGGCTGAACCAAGGCAGTGCTGCCTCTGGGAAAACGGATTCCGAGAAGAGCAAACCGCTGCCTGGGAGTGAGGGGAGAAGTGAGAAACATGCCTGTGAGCACCCGGGGGGAGAGCGGGAGGATGGTGAGGAGGCTCCCCTTAGCCCTTGGAGAGCCCACCTGGAGCAAGTGTGGGACAGGATCTATGAGGAAACCCATGCTGGAGGAGGTGGAGATGTCATGAAGGAGCTGTGACCCACATCTACACTAGAGCAGAGGACGAACGTGAGGAGTGGGAGAGAGAGCATCCAACCTCCCTGTGACAGCAGGGGTGGGAAGCAGGCTCAGGAAAGGAAGAGTGAAACTGAGCCTGGGAAAAAGCCAGGAGGAAGAAGGGGTGGGTATTGTCATAATTTCCCCTTCCTTCTCACTATCCAAACTTATTTCAACTGGTAATAAGTTATTTTTACCACGTTGAGTCTGGTTTTGCCTGTGAAGATAATTGATAAATGATCACCCTGTCTTTATCTCAACCCATAAGCTTTTCTACCTTATTTTCCACCCCTGTTTGGTTGAGGAGGGGGCGTAAAAGAGCCTCTGGGGGGATGTCTGGTAGCCAACAAAGGTAAAGTCACCATAAAGTGGCAGGTCTTGTGGCATGTGAGGTTTTACTCAGGATTTAAAAGTGTCTCTTTCCTCTTAACTACTGATTCTGTCAAGAAAAGGAATCACCCCTCCCCATAATCCTAATGTCTTATTTATAGCTCTTAGGTTGTCAATGGCAGACCACCACTGCCACTTCTGGGCAACCCAGCCACATTTTCTCAGAAAACTTCTGCAGGAAATGATCAGATTAAAGCAAACAAACACCATCATCAAACCCAAAACCAAACCAAAAAACCCCACGAAAGCTTTTACTCCCTTGCTATGTCTTGCCAGAAACAAGAAATATTTTAAAGCAAGGGGAGAATTTTCTTTTCCCTGGTAAGTCAGTCCAGTACCTTTATACCCTAAAGGCTTAATGCAATATAAAATTGAGATCAGTAAAATTTAAATGTCTAAGAATATTTTAAAGTGTAACCTTTTTGTTCTCCCTGTGCCTTCATTTCTCTGGTTTATAAGTATGGATAATCTTACTTTAAAACTTTTGGAGTAACCTTTTCCTTGTGTTTGCAAAAGTTTTGAATATTTTTGGACGTAAGCATGAGTGAAGTAGAAAGTGTATTAGTATTATTAGTACTTCTTGAGCTTAACTGCTTTCGGTTCTTAGTTCTTGTAACAGCTGATGTGTGAAGTCTAACAGTGGAAAAAATAGAACATAGTATTTATGGAACACTTTTTATCATCAAAGCACCGTGCACATTTTAAATGGTGGCAATATTTTTGACTGGTGCAACACTTCCAACTTTTAAAGAAGTTTATAGTGGATGTAAGAACTAGCAGCCACTCCTTTCTATTCATATGTGAATAAAGCACACCCTTTGACTAGGACATTAAACAAAATTGATAGTTCTGACACAGCCTTAGTCTTCACTCATCACATCCATGCCCTCCACTCTTTTGCATTACAGTGTCACCAACGCAGTAATCTAGCAGGAAAACTATGTGCTAACTTCTGAATTCTACATCACATCAAATTCAAGATTTACTACATTTATCACACACCTTTCTGCAAAACATTCCAAGACATTATGATTATTATCGGCTTTGGCACTCTAAAAGAAGAGAGAGGCTCAAATGTTCTTCTCCACATTACCTCTTGACTAACATTGACTTTAAAAAACCCAAAACCAACAGACAAGTGGGATTAAAGAGGTGTAAACATCTGAATTCAGCCTCCCACTATCTCATCTTTTAAGAGCAACTTCACAGAGCTATGACATCATATTCCTAGCCCACATAATCTGGGCTGTTTTCAGTCCCCTGGGTTTTGGTTATAGAATGGTTCTGTCTTCAGCTGCATCTTCTGGGTATTTTTTCTGAAAGGAATTGTGATTGAAAGAGTATCCACCCTCTTCCATATCCCTTCAAGGGATTTGACATCCCTTATTTTGGATGCTAAAATGATTACAGAAGATGGGAAAAGCCAAGGAGAGAAACTGCCATTCTGGATATACTGCTTCCAGGAACTCTATATGCCTGTATTTGGATCAGGCCATGATGCAAAGCACAGTCCTAAGCTCTTAAAAGTTTGGATGCTTTACAAAATACTACTGTTCCCATGGAAATCAAAGGTTTCCTATAACCTGTAAAAGTAAGAAATGAAAATAGCTTCCTTGGAACATTATTGCATGAGCTAAAGTGTTGCAGGTTTTTTTATGCTCGAAGAAAATATGAAACTGGCAAACCAAATCTAAAGTTAGTTCATCACAAAATCCACCAGAGAGACCTTAAAGATTTGGGAAATTGAAGAGTGAAGGTGTTTTTTTTTATTTTAGGGTTGTTATGAAAACTAAACATGGAAGATACTGCAGATTGTTTTTGGGGTTTTTTCTAAGAGCAGAAAAGAGGAATTTTCTGCTGCTACTTTTCCGATAATCATTCACTATAGCTTGCAAATCTTTTACTGTCTAGGACCAGATTCCATCTGTTTCAGTAAGAAATGAGTTTTTAATATTTGGCCATTGCAGATTTCAAGTTTATCAAGTTTGTCTCATAACCTTTAAGAAAAAACTTCAGAGTCATGACCAAATTTGAGAGAAACATTGTTTTTCCAGACATGGGATTGAAACTCAATATGCTCTACCTGGAAAAACAGGATCAACTGAGAGAAACAGCATTCCACTGAAACCACAGGGAAATGATGAGGCTGTATTTCATACCTCAGCATACATGTAAGGTTACAGCTCATCCAGTGGATGCAAGAGCACTGAGTGCTTGCCCACATCATGCCAAAAGTCAGGGTGTGCAGCCCATCTGCCCCCTCCCAGCGAGACAGGAATGCTCTCCATGGGATAGCCTTGCTCGGCAGGCCGGCTCCCTGCCAGCCAGGTGAAGGGGACCCAGGTCTGCACAGCTGGAATACTTACAGCTGGGGCCCAGTGCAAATGCTAAGTTGAGAGACTTTTTAGGATAGGTCTGAAATAACTCAAGGAATGTATTCCAGAAAAGGAGTTTGCCATTCATTATTTTCCCCCAGAGTTACTATGCCTTGAAAACAAAATATATATGGCTTTCACACTTTCTGGTTAGAATTGCTGTCATTTCCAGTGACAACCCTGTAATTCATGTTGTACTTTTAACTGTTACTTGAATCCCAAGAGCATTTTTTTCCTGGGCAAAATATGAAACATTGCTCTTGTAGTTGCAAGAGAGTGAGCAGAAGAGCTGAAAAAATGAAGGCCTTCACAGTTTGAAGAAGAGGCCATGAAGAGGCTGATTTTCTGCCATCTTAGCATCCACACCAGGGGTAAAGAATTAGTAATAGGAGATAGGCCAGTGGTAATCCAGATTAAAACCTTAAAACCTCTTGGCAATCTGCATGGGACACACAAAAAAAGTTGCTGTTACCTGGTGGTTCTCTAAGTAAGAGACCACTGGGTTTCAGTCAACTTCTGCATACACACCCCTCTCCAAAAGCACCACCACCAGTTCTCAGCAGGCAAAGTCAGTGCAAAGGCCAAGTAAAAGTCTCAAAAAATGCTTCTGTACTTCAAATTAATTTCTCCAGAATAAGGAAAGGAATTTTGCATGCAGAAGAGACACCTGTAATGGTTTTGTTACCCATGTAGTGCTCAGCCATAGGGAATGAGGACATTCATGCTTCTGGACCACTCATTTTTATGTCTTCCCTCCACAGACAGGAAAATGAAAGGAGACTTTCCAAAAATATTTTTTAAATTTGTTAATCTTTGTTACATTCTTCAAAAAAGTAAACTGGGATTAACATGTAATTTTGCTAGATGGAATTCTTTTTGGTCTATTTTAAACCTTTGATTTACTTTTAAACACAGTGAATATCTTGACACCAAGTAAGGCCATGTCAAAATTTCTTCTGTTCAAAACATTATTTAGTCAATCTATTGTGATAAATTTAAATCATAACAACCTCCGAAGGACATTGAATACGACCTTGTAATGGTAGGTCATTAAGTAATTATTTTCTGAAAATAAATCACACTGGCAGTTGTTGTATCTACTCCAGCCTTTTTTAAAACATCATGGTTACAATTTAAAGTGGTGAAGCATTATGTTAATCCAAGATGAACATGAACAGAGTGTTTCTAGTAAACTCTGGTAAGATAGCACTGGCTAAGACCAGTGATTACTTCTGATTTCTAAAGAAGTCACCCAGATAAAATAAACCACTCAATGCAATACTCCTACGAATGCCTATACAGCTCATCTGTACAGAGTGACTGAAGAAAATGATGTTCTTCTACCAGCAGCTGTTAAGTACATAAGTCACAGAGGCAACAAATTTGTTCTAGATCAGAAAGTCTAATGGTGAACACTATTATTAAGGACATTTGTTGATTCCATACAAAACATATCCCAGACAGATCTCCAGAGCAGTGTTTTTACAAGGTCTATCCCTGTCTCATATGTGGCTGTTGCCACTCTAAATGGAATTTTCTGCAAAACACACAGCAGTATTTGGGACTCATGGCATTCCCTTGGTAAACCAGGGAACAAAACAGGGTGCTGCAAAAATTGAAAAAAAAAAAAAATTGTTATAAATATATTTCCTTAGGATCACATTCCCAAGTACACGGGGCTCTTTATCAATTTTGCTGTAAGTCAACAAACCACTTATACCTACATCTTATTTTTCTGTGTAACACTAACTGCAACACAAGCTCAGGTGCTTTACAGATTAAAGACTGATTTTAGCATTTACCTGTGTGCCAAGTTGGGAATTTTTACAGACAGCTAACATCTTTTGTGAAAGTCATTATTTTTTGATAGTTTGGGGAAAAAAATAATTATTTCATTAACACTTGGATTCCTCCCCCTTTTACATTACCCAAAGGTACTTTTCACTGTGTTCCGCAGGATCTAAACATTTTTTCTGATGTATCTGTTTACTACATATATACTGAATTACTCCCCGAACAATAAATCAACCACTGTCTTGGATACAAAATGATTTTCCTCACACTAGATCTGCAATATACAACGTTTTTTAGACAATCCCAGGAGTAACAGCTGTCTGACAATTTAAGCAAATCTGAAACATTAACCAGTGAATGCAATCCGGACTGAGATACCAGGGAAGAGGGATGCTTATGAACAACTGAAAAATGTCCGTGGCACAACATCACTTTTACAATTCTACAAAATGATAAAAAGTCAAATTTCTTTCCTTGGACATGGTAGGACAAGTGTTGATTCCAGCATCACATGCATATTACAAGCCTTCATGTACACAAAATGCTTACTTTACTGAATGCAGTGCAGTTATGAAACACATTTGGCCACTGGGAAGAATTCTATAAATCCTACAAAACTAACCAATGTACCACTCTCCAGCTAACTCCTGTGGATGGGCTTGCATGCTTCTGTAAACCTCACTGTGGGATTACGACATTTATCAAAGCTATGATTTCTTTCCCGCAATGTTATATCTATTGTATATCAGGAGTTCTGCAGGTGCATGATTTATCCATCCTGTCATTAGCTACAATACCCTGCAAACAGTTTTTATTTTCTGCTGGAGAAAAAAATACTCCTCCCATAAATTGTTTTACTGTTGATTGGTGAACAGGCTCCTGCTCCCTTGACAATAAAACAGCTTGCTTTCTCTGACCATGGAGTTATAATTTCCAGCACAACAATCTGAAGCTCAACACCATTTCTTATGGAATTAAGTAATATAGGGAAAATTATAACTCACTTTTCAATATCAAGCCTGAACTCTCATTATCTGTTAAGCACCAATACGTTTGATCACTTGAGGGACATTACAGACAACGTAGCCCTAAAGATCCAACCAAGGGAACACAGGAGGATGAAGCAAAAGGCAGATAAATAGAACAGACAAAATCATCTTTTTAAATTAAAACGAAACCCTAATATGAATTTTCCTACTTGAAACAGGATTTGCCAAAGTTTTCCGTTGGGCTGAAAATGCTCAATGAACATTTTAAAAAACAAGAAGCAAACTGGATAGTCAGGAAATCCAGAAATGAAAAGCTATTTCTTACTCAGTGAAATTATACTCAGACAGGCCTTTCACTCAGTTTAATTATTCATAGAACCACATATATTGTATATGACACATTTAAATGTGAAAAGGCTAATATCCTCTGTCTTTTCCAGTACTCAACTGATCCATCAGAAATGTAATAGTCAGTCTAACAATTCCATGACTTCAGTAGGACAGACAAAAAATAAAAGAGAAAGCAGAATGAACTACAAAGAGAAAAAGAAAATAAGAAGACATTTTCAAGACCATCTCTCAGGGTACTCCAAATCAATTTCAACTGCCTCAGATATCTGTTGAGTATCAAACACAGAACAGAGGAACATGCACACAGGGCTACAGAGTTGTCTAGAAAAGCTGCTTTTTCTTCTCTTAGACTTTGGGCACTCATGCTGGAGAAAAGAGAGATGATTAACTTATTAAAAGGGATGAGCAAATTATAACCAGGAAGTTGACTATAAGGTGTATGAATTCAGTGTAGTAAGGACTGGTTTTCCAGGATACATCAATACACAGTTACAGGTTTCATTAAAAAACAAGTAAATCTCAATGAAAAATTACATTAAAATTCCCAAAATAAAAGACAATAGAAATACCTAAGAGATAGTATGCTAAGGCACCAGAGTTTATGAAATTTGCTTAATTTTGCTTTTATTCCCCTGTAAAAAAAAGGCAATGAAAGGCTATTAAAATCCAAATAATTCTACAGATTATTGACAATCCTGTAGTCTAAACTAATATGAAGGAGACACAGGCATCAACAAACAGATAAAAATACTATTAAGTTAATGAAACACTTAGTGAATCTCATAACTGAAGGAACGGAGCAGCATGAGGTACACATGAGGCACTCATGCTGAACGTCTGACCATGCAAAGCTTCTCTGGCTTTGGTCTGCACACCATTTGAAACAATGGGACTACTCATGACCTTAAAGTAAACCGTGGGTATAAGCAAACAGATCCCTGACAAAGATTTGTCAAAACTGCTTCTTGAGTTAAACACAGTTCTCTTATGCGTCACTGTCTACCATACGTAAAGATAATATCATTCAAATGTTTCTAAATATATTAAAACACTTTCACTCTCAAGTATCAATGTGAATGCAAACAAGCAACCTCCCCATAATAGTACTCGTCCTTCAAACTATAAACCACTTCTTTTATTCTTATCAGCTAAAGATCATGAGTTTCATGGGCTGACTTGCATTTTGGCCAAGCCACAAGTGTTTCAGATTGGCATTTTACACTCTATGAATTGATAAATCAAAATAACAACAAAAAAATGCCAATTACTTACATTTTAGAAAGGTTGCTGCAGTAAGAAAAACTCAGGCAGGTCTGAAAATAGCTTCAGTTTTCATGAAATTACACTGCTGAGAAAAAATAAGCCCAACACACTACACATTGAGGGCTCTAAGTGGAAAGCAGAGATCTTTTGAATCCTGTTGGAGGGTGCTCAAATAAGAGAAGTCATTGAGCCTCAAGAGAAGGAATCCAGCTGAAGCTCCTCAGAGCCTGGCATGTGGAGCTGTACTTCTTCACTTAGGAAACACTGACAGCTAGGGGAAAAACTCAGCGCAACTCAGCCTGAGGGATTTTTTTTCCCTAGCGCCCAATGGGATGAAGAAGATTCAGATCCTTCCTATTGAGCTTCAACATCATAAACTTGACAGGCAAATGAGGGGATGGAAACCTCTGCTTTTGTGTTTCTGGTGTAACCAGAGCCCCAAACGTTTGTTAAAATGTTAAAATCCAGATTTTAAAATATAAGTACAGCAGTCACATCCAGGCTGCAAGAATCAGACAAGAAATGAAGAACAGAGACTGAGGAGGAGAGAGAAGATGACCAGAAACCACAGCAGAAGGCTCTGACGATAAACAGATACTACCCTGTCACATTGTTCCCAGTTGGTTTAAAACCTCTGCTTCTTAAGTCAAAGCCTTTCTAGAGTTGATGACTGTATTTCCAAAGCGTGAGGATGGGTAGAATTTCTTACCACACAGGTCTAAAAATGCTAGAGAATTGACAGAAAATTAGTACCCTAGAAATTCCTTTAAAAGGCATATTTTGAATCTCACGTTTCTATGTCAGTAGATGGTCTCTCAAGCTCTGTGCTTAGAACACACATTTCAGGAAAATTCCCTGTATAGTAATAGTCAGTCATACTTTTTGTTTCCTGACACGTATGGGTGCCATAACCTTATAGGAGAAACAGGAAAAAACAGTAACCATAACAAGATTTGTACAGAAGCTTACAACAGTTAGTTACCCTATTCTACCTGAACAATTCAGAATGACTCGTGGGAATACTTTTGAAGATTGCCAAGAGATATTTTTGGAGGCACATTATTTGTTCAGTTTAAAATATATTTTAAAAGTTCCAATCACCTATAAGTAGCTTCATGATTATTTAAGTGCAACTTTCAGTATCTAGTGAAATGTTACACAGATACTAAGAGAGAGAGTTAGTGGGTAGAGATGTAAAAGAAAAGAATCTCATCTACTATATCTGGAATAAAAAGATAGTTTTTTCACCTAAAGAGGAAAACTACTATTTGGAAGATCAAATATCACCATTACCTCTGAATCAGGCTTCTTATGTGACTCAAACATTGCACAGCTCTTTCCTGGTCTCTGTAACAGAGACTTTACTGCTTCCTCTTTTGCACCGTTTGGGAGAATGTGTGACACCTTTTGTCCATTCAAATTTAACAGCAACCTCCCAAATCAATCACCAATCATCTAATCACTGAATCAAGTTTTTGGTCAATTTTCAGGTATATAATGAGTATGAAAGATTGCATGATTGGGAACAAACACAACAAAAGACACAGAAAGGTCTCTAGTAATTCACATACATACATGTAAGTATAATTTAGTGGAACAAAGAACAACACAGGCAGAACAACACAGAGGATGTTTCCAATTTTGCTTAAATCTGATGGTGGACTAATTTTTTAAGGAAGATAAAAGGAGGACCATGAATCAGGTGGATTTAAGAAAGCTAAAGGTATACAAAAGCAAAGATGAGGAAAGTAAATTTGAGAAGCTGAATCATAATAATAGAGCTTTGCTTCATTTCGTTCATCTATGTATATCTACATTTATACATCTATATATATTACATGGGGTGGAAAAGCTGAGATTAAAAACATCTTGTTACAACTTTTCGAACATTGTTTTTAAATTATATATTCCAAAAGAAATATCTAGAAACATTTATTTAGGAGGAAAGGGCAACTATAATTTTTTTAACTGTCTCCTGCTAAGATTTTATGTAACATGAATGCAGAAAGACACAGAAACAAAGAAAACATTACAGTCTACATCTTAAATATTGAAGAAAATCCAAATATATTTACGTCCCTATCTCCTGTAATTTTAGAAACATCTGCTGTAAACTGTCATTATACCCAAATTGTTTGCAGATACTGCTGCACAATGGAATAATCAGACTTAAACTGTTGGAATATTTGATGGCATTGTCAATCTTTTAACAAAATAAAAAATATCAAATGGACTCTGAATAGATGCTAGTGACACCATGATTTGAGGTTAACCACCTTTTTTACAGGTCTCTCTCACTTAGGCCATGACACAGAAAAATGCACATTTTCTACATTGACTTTCCTAATAAGAATTCTTAACTTAGAGGAATAGATCAAATTGATGGAACATACATGGGGGGGGGGTTTGCTGCTGCCTAAAATTCTGATTTGAGTCAGAAACATTGTAATTCATAACAAAGTCTCTAGAGAAAAACATTTATTAATGCAAAACAATTTAATTAGTTTATAAAAAAAATTTAAAAAAAATTTTTAAGAAGTAGAAAATTTTACTCTTAAAAATATTTTATTGTATTCTCAAATTCAAGAAAATACTCAGGAATAAAGGTGCTATAAAAACAATAGAATTCAGATATGGTAAGATACATTTTAAGAGATTATTTGATTTCATGGATCACATCTAGCCAATTAAAGAATAGCAAACTTGTTAGATGAAGCAGAAGATATAGTGTTTATCTCTCTCTTTAGCATCAGACTCCTACAGTTTGACAAGATTCTGATAACCATTCATCTGCAAAAATTTGATAACTTTGGAAAGTGTTGTTCAGGCCCTGGATATCAGTGTTGTTCTGGATGCCAAGGTCCCCGTGCACCAAGAACCGTAAGCATATGCAGAGCTGTAAGCACAGGAAAAAGTCTACAGGAGCTCAGAGGATTTGTTACAATACTAGAATCATAGACAAGATTTTCATTTGAAAGACTTAAATATCTAACAGAATTGATCCTGTGCTGAAGATAAAAACTTTATTTCTTTGCAAGAACAAAAAGATGGAGGCTTAGATAGGAAAGCGGGGACTTTGTTGTTTATTTTAAAAGGATGTAAATCTTCATGATGCAGGCTATACAAGAAGGCTAGAAAGATTAATACTCTCTGGGCAGGATATTCTACCCTTATTATGCACAGTATATCTTGCACCTTGTTCTGAAGCATTTAGCAATGGCTCATGGAACAAGAGAGGTTTAATGGTCAGATACGGCCTTGCTGCATCGATCACCGTGATACAGCAATCAAAACCAGAGGGTGCATATGGCCCCATTTGATCTTTACAAGAGAATTCCACTATGCTAATCTCTAAAACATAGCATCAGATTATGCATTTCCCTCCCTTGTGCTTTTCCTTGCTTAAAATTAAATAAATCAATCAATACTGCTATGATGCAAAATTTCTGAACTTGAGGGAAGTCAATAGTGTTTGTATGTGCTTGGCAGAACGCTACCTCTGTGGTGACAGGGCTGCAAATTGCAAGGAGCCCTATTGACCTTCTTCTTTTAATAAACTCATATTTGGAAAAAACACACACATTCATTATGTCTCTTACTTCCTGGAGGAAATACTGGTGCAGCTGAGGTCTGGAAACAGAAGACTCAACAAGAACAAATGACTGAATTATTTCACTGTCTGGCTTCTTCCTTCAGAATTCTTCCTACTTCTATTTACTTTCTATTAGACCTAATTTTTTCAAAATGTGAGTCATCCACTGTATCTTTTTAAAAAAACCTCATTTTTGCATGAAAAAAAGATGACAGAACAGAAATAATTGGTTGTGTAATCTGTACTTAAACACATACATTTGACTTTGGAAGCTCAAGAATTTTCAAAGTAAGTAAGCAACTAGCATCTAGATGTTCAATTATCATCAGCTTCAGACTATTCCTTAAAATGCTTGGTATCCATCTCATTGTCCTCATGACTCTTCCCTTCCTCTCTTATTTCCACACAGTTCTTGTGAAACTTTTTTCACTTCTCTTTATTTAGATGTTGCTAGCAGTTTATAGTTAGGTCAAAAGATTAAGAATCCTCACCTAATAATTTGTACCCTCATAATCTGGAGGAAATCTCTCAGGAAACAAACAACAATTTAAAGTATAAGACTAAATGGGCAATAAAAGAGTTTGAGGTTTATAATGGCCAACAAAGCTTCAGTAAATGAATGCTTGACATGAAAAAATCTACTATTATTAATTACTTCTGATAAGAAGCACAGGCATCTCCACTGATTTTAAGAGTTGATATAAACTTTACTGGTTTTTACTTATCTTTATTTTTACACTTCAAGGTTCACTGAGTTATGCTGAGATTGATATCCATGAATTTATAACATTTTTAAGAGAGTTAGTGGACTTTTCTTTTACTTCTAAAACTTGAATGTGTAGTTTGAAGACTAGTTTCTCTAAGGTAGACTTTGCATTTTAATAATAATAAGTTATCATTATTGATATTAAATATTTTTTAAAATAAAGCAAAACAATCATAACCATGTCCCAGTTGGACTGATCATGGATGTTAGCTGGGGAATGAGAATTTATACTAAAGTCCCAAACTGAGCAGCAGCAACATAAAAAGGCTTTCAAAGAGATTTTCAAAGAGAAAGATACTTACATTTAAATATGTTCTTGTAAGCACACTCTTTTAGCATCTTATATGAGTTTAGTATTTTCTAAGCGAAGGAGCTCTTATGGCAATTTGGCAAATGGAAATGCCCGGGGGTAGCTCGCTTTCCACTTAGTAATTGACAACATTCCCAATGAATGCACAATCCAGGTCTTTCCCTCTTACCAGTACAATTTAAAGTCTACAAAGAGCAACATGTGTTTGTTTTCAAGCATTCATGAAGAAAAAGGTGATAATCTGAAAAAAAAAAATCTGCAGACGACTAAACATGGGTGAAATTTTGAAAATGGCAGAGAACCAGCTGGGAACACTTCCACACAGACATGGTTATGCAAAGAGAGAAACACTATACTTGCTTAATGGTATCCACAAATAATATTAGGTAATACTGAGAGCTGTACAATCACGGGACACGCCACCTAATATTAACTCTTCAGTAGATTAAAACCACTGTAGGTCACTGTGAAAAACAGTAAGTTTCTTCTATTAAATATTCCCTAAAGGTCAGAAAAGGGCTGAGTCATTCTGAGTGTATTATCAACAAAACACAAGTTTCTTTCTTTCAATGTTACCCGAAACTAGGGAGAAACAGGACAAGGTGATTAGAAGACCTACTTTTTAACTTTTTCTTCTGAAGGAGAGCAGTGAAACATCAGTCTGACACCAGCAGATGCTAAATCAATTTTTTTTCCTACTGCATCTAAGAGAGAAGGTTGTTGCTGGAGAGAGAGAAGGTTGTTGCTGGAGAACACAGTTCAGTTGCTAAATTAATATTCACACTATATTTCCACATTTCTACCCCAGAATGAGAAAGGTCAGGTCATGTGCAGACAGATCTGGGAGGTGGGGAGAGCCAACCCCTGAAAGAACCGTTAGAAGAGCTATAGCCATGTTGTGTAGTGCAGAAAGTGGAAAGATCACACAATGAAGCACTTTGACTTCCTGCCAGGTATACCCTGTGAAATGAATTTCAAAATAAAGTTTTAGATTACAGACGGCTTTTCCAAGCCATTGCTGGCATGAGCACAACTGTGGAAAAGCTGTGACACCAGCAATTAGGGATAGAAGAGCCTGAGATATTAAGGGAAACTTGTCAAGCAGAACTTAAAATATCTAAATATTTCTCCTAAATATTCGCCAAAAGAAGAAATAGAAATTGCTTTGGCTCTGCTTGCCTATAAGTTTGCACCTTCTGGATTTATTTTTTTTAAAATATTCACAGATACTAGTTCAGAACTTTTATAAACATAATACTAATTCATGTCTAAAAGCATCAGAAACAGAGACGCTAAAGATAGAATTCTTTTAAAATATAGCATGTGGTGTGCCAGCCACAGAGTCCTATGAATTTTATGTTTGTCCTATCTGTCCAAGTAAAACAAACTGTGAGCATCTAAGCAAAGCTCCTTGAATTCCTCTCTTAATGTTTGCCAGGAATATATCTGAAGGAGTATTTGCCAAAACAATTAAGTTGAAGAAAAGAAAGCATACACATTTAATGAGTGACAAAAAAGGCAAAGTACTTAAGTCCTGTCTTAAATGATCCTTATTACTAACCATTCATGGGAAAAAAATCCAAACTGGTAATTAACATTCTAAAACCTCATGTAATGTCTGCACAAATGCTAGCAGTGCCATCAGAAAAGACCACTGCAATGAAAAGAGTCATATAATTTATCCAGAAAACCCTGAAAATTGTAAAGAGAAGACATATTGAATAAATTATTTCCTGGTACTTAAAAGAAAATTGTTTTTTCCTAAATGCAGATTCACCAGCTAAGTAGCCTTTTATAAAGTAGGGCAGAAACAGTTCTATAGTCTTCAACACTCAACACCAGGGACAAAAATTATTTGGTACCTTTTAATTCCCAACAGAAGATGCAGAAGGTATTAAATGTAAATACAATTTACATGTACAACTGGTTTGGCTCCTGCTTCCACAGGGTGAATGAAAAATTGCCATTGGCATCATTTCAGGAAGAATTTATTTCTAAAAATATCATCTTAATGTAGAATACTCCTCTAATGGCTCCACCAAGCTGCTTGTCACTGTCCCCAGCTCCTTAGTCAGGTCTTCTAGGATAAAGAAGTGGAAGAAAAGATGCCCAAACAATGCTCCAGCCAACATGAGGTTAAAATCACATAGTTCCAGTTTGCTGCAGGAACTATTTCAGCTCTCAGCAAATCTCACAGCACACAGACTTTGCCTTTTACTTCTCCTGCTGGGCCTAGCTAAGGATTGAGCCCCATAGCTGAATTTTGAGTATCCTTAAAGTTTGTGGATCACAAATTATAACAGATGTCCCTGCTGTGCAGGGAGTTTTGTTTAAAGGTCCATCTGCCTGCAGACTGAAATCTGGGATTCTTTGTTCGCATCCTGCAAAACCAGATCTTTCAGGCCACTCACCATAAAAACACAGAGATTTTTCTGAAGGGTATGAAAGATCAATACATTGCACATGCTTCTTCCTCTAAAAAGGGGAGTAGCTTGAGACTGTCTCAGGGTTTGGCAGGACAGAGTCTTATCCATGCTAATGTTGCCTCCACAGAATTGGCTGCCTGCTGCAAGAAGGAAATGGATATATGCACCTATGGCTTTTTTCTTTAAAACCCACACAAGACTTGAGTGCCCTACACGTCTGGGGATGTGGTGAGGGAAGGAGTCACCTCAGCATGCCTAGATGGACAATTTGGGCCAGGCAGTGGAACACGGGGTCCAGAATGTGGCCATTTAGAAGAGAAAGGCAAAGAGATTACAGGACTGATATATTTAGCAAGAAGATATAGATGTTTCCAAAATCTGAGCAAAAAAAAGATAGTAATGATGAAATGACAGATGAAATCAGAATGAAAGAGAAGTCAGAGACTATGAAAGAACGAAAATCAAGACATAGGAAGAGAAAATAGCAGAAAGAGTACAAGTGAAAAGAGAAAGAAAAAGTATTTACTATGCAATTAGATTTCATGCGGAGAAGCACTCAATTCCTTCCTCTGTCCAGCTTACAATACCACTTTTCAGAAGAAATTCTCCACACTCCCCTTGGCAGACGCAGGGGGAGGGCTGGTGGGGGAGGGGCTTCCTCATGCTCATCAGACGCCACTGCTCTTTTCCAGGTTCTCCCATTAGATCAGTACATTTTGGGTTTTGGATAAGAAACTTGCAGGAGTAAATGAGATATTTGCATTTAAGCAGAGCCAACCTCAACCTCGGGGTTTTCTGAGCAGGCACTCGCCATGTTCTTGGGAGAAGAGGCTCCAGTTTCCTTCCTTGCCTTCCTCAGCTCACTTTTACCCCAGCAGTCCTAAGTTTCTTTACAAAAGTAGCACTTCACTAGTCTGCACATTCTCCAATCACCACCAGGTTCCAGTGGGCCTACTTCCCCCCGTTCATCCTCTAAGAGCATGAGGTTATCTCCTACTCATAGTTTTAATTATCTTTTTTGCAGTTCGTCTCTTTGGCAGCCAACAGACAGGCCCACGAGCCTGAGAAAGGGCTGTACAGACAGCCAAGAAATTGTTCTAGTTTTCCAAGCAGTCTCAAGTGTTGTCTTTGCTGAGGTCAGATCTTCCTAAAAACTTCTTTATTGGCCTTCCTTTGACTTCCTACCAGGTCATGCATAACTTCTTCATAGCCAGCTTCCTTCCTCCTGGACCAAGTCCTGCATATGCAGTCATGTCCAACACCGGCATGCCGCTCTGTTTCTCTCCTCTGTCCAAGTTCAGAAATGACATGCCTTCAGACATGTAGGCATGAACTGAATACAGCAATTTCACAAAACTGGCTAGAATTCACAGGTTATGACAATGTTCCCTTACTTGAAACTGATTGCAAGTCTTAACTGTGTCTTCAATTCTTTCCTATTTTAGAACAGTGTGCTCTACCTCTACTTAACAGCCAAAGGAAGTCGAAGAGTGTGTATCTTCCAGCTATTTTAGAAAACATTCAGCAACAGGAAATATATTTTTTCAGACACTTACAGTAAATCTTTGCCATTGTTTTAGAGTCGGGCATCCTGTTCACCAAGTTAGAGGTAATCTGTTAGAGAACTCAGAAAACAAACACTATTACACACCTGGAAAGCTGAGTAATGCTATTCATCAGCACAGGATTTTTTTTCAGATACATTTATATGTTGAAACCTAAGAATGAATTATTTTTTATTTACATCTTTGTAAAAGGCAGTAGGTACTGGTCATAATAACTACAATGTGTTTTCTCCTGTAGATATATCACAGGTTCAATATTTTCTGCATAAAGTATTACTTTATTTTTATGGAATGCCTTTATATTTCATCAGAAATCAGATGTCCATGTTCTTTTATTACTAGCAGAATTAAAGAAACAAGTCAAGTCTTCAGCATGGCATTCCTAGTTTTTCATGTATCAGTGAAATGTTCTGTACCTCTTTTCCAGGTTTATTCTGTCATTTTTTCAGTTTTCTGTGCTGTTCTCTTGTTCACATTTGAAAGACGTGGAAGTTTTCTAAATTCTTTTAAATTTCCCTTTTTTTTATACTGGACAGCTCAATTTTTACACTTCACATTAGGTTCCTGTGTATAGTGCAAAATTTGTTACAAGACTTCTTATATGGCCCCATCAGTGGCGGACATATTCTTTATTTTACTGCTTCAAGCATCTATTCAAACTATTTGCTTTTAACTCCTCTTGTTTGACCAACAAGATCTTTCACTGCCTCTATCTGTGACTGCACCTCCTAAACTGACAGTCGAATTGGGCTTGGAAAATTTTTTTCGGGTACTCTATCCTACTGATAGCTAGAGAGCAGTTCATCCCTCCTTCCAAGGAAAGATTCCTCAGGCACAGTGGAGTTTTTTAATTTAATTATTTCCATAATCATTCAGTGTGTTCGAGATCCAAAAGTTGTCATACAGCTCCATTTCCCATTTACAGGCATGCTGAAATAGGGTGAGATTTTCAAGTAAGGAATTTTTTTCCCCCAAAAATAGAATATGCACACAAAAGCAGACAAAGAGAATGCATGCTGAAGATGAAAAAAGAATTCGCTCCACTCCACTAAAAGAAACCAATAAATGCTTTTACAACAACAGTGAAAAGCTAACTGGGGTCTGAACTTGCTCTCACTAATGTCAGTAACAGTTTGATTCAATGGGAGCAAAGTAAATCCCATTAGAGCCTTTTACAAAAAAATCCTAATAAAAGCAGACACTACAAAGTAAAGGCCCTGTTCAGGCCTCGCTTACACCACAGCCATTGTAAAGCCACACCATCGTATCTGGGGTCAGCATTCAGAGCTGGAGCTTTTCAGATCTACGCTTGCCACGTCACAGAAAGCCAAAAGGAGATGCTGCTCTGAAGTGAGAATTGCAAGTCTCCCCGGCCATGGATTTAATACACTATTGTTAGGTCTACATAAGATCTGGCTGAGTCCCAGTCGTGCATTCCCTGACACTCACACTGCCTGATTTATGCTGTCTTATTTGGCTGGTAACAGAATCAAATTGGTGACTGGTTTTGAATGAAGGCAATTAGGGTGCTTGATTGGTTTTGTAATTTGGAGAACACTACTCCAGAGTGTAAGTCAATTGTGTAGAACTATCCAGGTCTTTAATCACTGGTTTCCCTGTGCAAAGAGCTGATACTTTACATCATCTGAAATTTATACCACCTATAATCAATTCCATTCTCCCCATTACCCCCCTTATTGCTTCCTTCCCTGCCCTGCACATGGCAAAACCATTACATTTTCCTGGAGAAAAAGTTAACTCTAGTGTGGTCAAGTACTTCAAAGATATATCCAAATTTTATTTACAGGCTCCACCAAGTATATGGGGGTAACTCTCTTTACAGAGCATCTGACAGCTGTTGTCACATAGTAGTCCAACACTTCCTGTTGGAAATCTGTCGGGAAGAACTTGTTTAAATTTGAGTAAGGTTAAACAAGAGACTTCTTCCTGCAAATCCTAGAAAGCAACGTCATCAACAAAGACAACAATTTTACATAAGTGTCTTGGGTTCCCCCGAAATATTGGAAATTCTCAATACAAAGAGTTTTCTTTCTGAATGGATACTAAAATAAGAAGATCTGCAGGTTTTACACACAAAAATCAAGCCAAGCACAGAACAGGAAATCATACATAATTTGCCAATGTATAGTAACCATATACCTTTATGAAACACAGTTTCTTATTTAAATATGCAGGCTTCACAAATTCCAAAGCTGAGAAATGAAATTGCACTCAAGAGTTTCCTCAAGCAATTTTTTATTCTCAACAGTGGACAGGAATTGAAGTATACATTTACGGGATAAATCAGTAAAGAAAAACCCTGAAGAGTTACATGGTATTCTAGGCAATAGCTTCTGTTCCCTCATCATAATCTGTACTCCTGACATTTACTCAGAACAAGGCTGTGTTCTGCACAGTGCCTTTCAGACCACTTAGTCTCAAACCTTTGAGCCAATGATCTGCTGAGAGTCTTTGCCATTGATCACTGACCACCACAGAACTATACCAAGCATTTACCTGAAATGTCGGTTCATCTTACACAATGCTGTAAGCAGATGTGAAGCACTGAATTCCACTTCTCAGCAAGGCTGCATAAGAAATAATCTGTGCTTCACTGAAGGGTGCCACAAAACCCCTGGTCAGCTCCGAAGTTGTGAGGCAACTTCAAGGCTTTCCATAATGTGCAATAATTTTATACTCCTCATTGAAACTCCTTGCCATAGCTGTACCCTGAAGTCCCATGCAAACTGACCGCCACTGACAAATCACAGTTTGGAGAGCCAAAAGTTTTATTAGTAGGTAATTAAGTAACTAATTAAGTTTTATTAGTAGTTAATAACATGTAGAGTTATGTATCTTTGTACAAATTCCCTGCATACAGCCTTAATTTATTGTGGTCCTGAAAGTCCTCAGATTTTAATAAAATCTGCCAAATAGAAGGGAACTCTGGTTCCCACACTCAAGTAAATCGCAAATCTTACTGATTATGAGGCAGTAATGAAACCATGTCAAAAGGTTTGTATAGCATGGAGTAGATGATATTAGTTTAGTTGCATTTAATATTTGACAGAGTAAGCAAATTCTATTGCAATTGAAATTATCCTATTGCTTGAAATAAAACATAGAGGAAAGAAGAAAAGCCTCAGATTACTGTCTCGTTTCATCACTTACAAGCAGCAAGGAATAACTGAAAATTCATTATCATGCTTTGGTACTGTAAGCAGCTATGCTATTGCTGTGCAATTTAAATACCCAATCTTCCCATTCCACCTCACCAGAACACTACCCATGGTACATTCAAGAAGACTGATAAATTTGAACTTGTCTGACTTTAATGTAGCTGCTCACCTAATAACGTTCACATGCAACACTACACGCAGAAGCATTTATTTAGACAAAAATTGGTTTTACCACTGCAACCATTGTGAAATTACTAGCACGTATTTGTAATAATCCCTAGGAGCATTCTGGGTAAACCCCCACAAACTGGACAGATGCTTTGATGGAGTTTCTCCTCCTGGGTGACCAGGTTCATTGGAGAAAGAGTGAGGACCTCCATCTCTGCCAGCTCCCCTGATCACCATTCATGCCTGCGTGACGTTACTGGTAGTGCCTGGAGTCGGCAGAGCAGCATTTCAGATTAATTTGTATCTTAAGAAAAACCTCCCAAAACTGATTTGAACACTTTGTTGTGCTCATCATATCAACCTGAAAAAAAGTGCTTACAGTCCCAACCTAGGCTTCCTGGGGCCAGCAGCCATGGGCAGAAGGTGACACTTCTTCCAAGGACAAGGGCACAAATGGGTAAAAGTCAGGGACCTGATTGCAGTGTATCAGCCCTCTATGAGAAACTCTGAGTTATTTCTCCTCTTGAGTTTATGTGCAAACCTGAAGGGACACACAGCACATTTATGACTGAAGGTGCATGTCTAGAACAACTTTGCTGCCTTCCTATAGACAGAGAGTAAACTTGGGAACTTGGATTCTCAGCTAGAAAAAGGAAGTGAAAACAAATACAACAAATACTGTTGCAGGGTCAGGAATTCACATCTTCAGCAACCCACATCAGGGTCCAGCAGCAAAGCAAAGGAAGGTACAGAACCTTCCAGTGACCCCCCATTTTGCAACATGTGTTTCAGGTGGTTTTAGAAAGGAGGGAAGAACCAGGAGCTCTGGATGCCGGCAAATTGGTGACAGGCTACAGGCCATGCTAGAGGCCTTACCAAGATAATGGAGGCAAGGCAGAACAGGATTATTTCCAAAACTGTCTCCAGACACACGGAAATGAAGGAACAGCTCCAATTTGAAGGCCTCAATGATACCAGCCAGAAGCACAACCCAGCGCAAACCAAAGAGCATTGAGCAGCAGCCAGCAGGAAGGGGAAATTCTTCCTCGTGATTAGCGGCACATTCCAGCAGCGTATCCTGAAAGGGATGATGGCAGAAAAGCTTCACATCCCTCCCTCAGCAGCAGGGAGGCTGGCTCCAAATCAATCAGGAGATTAAGGGATCCCATCACTTTGGGGAGAACAAAGGAAGAAATAATATGCCAGAAGCCTCTTGTGCCAAAATCCTTTCTTACAAGGCTCTGTTTGGGGGGTACTAGCAATTCAAATATTAGGAGTACAAAAGAATGCTGGAGAAGAGAGCAAGAGGGTAAGAGAGGGTGCAAGTCACTCCTCCTAAAAAGCACTGGCCTCCCCTGAGACCACAGGCTGAGCTGCAGAACTCCAGGCTACTAAGCTAAAGTGTCTGAATAACATCTGGATACAGGTATAATTATAGGAATTGTTCTTTTAAAGCACATGACATTGTAACTCACAAAAGGGTAGGAGTTTCATCCTAGCACTGCCCACTTCTCATTGAAAAATCAGACCCCCAAGAGCTGGGAGATTTAGAAAAGAGCAATGCAGCACACTTGAAGCTGACTTCTGACCTCCCCTCTGGCCCTTCAGAACAAGGTGTAGAAGGAAGTAAGGTTTTCAGCCCGCAGTTATGCTCACAAACACTCTCCATGCCCCCTACTGCTCAAACAGAGTTTTACCTTCAGGCAAAAGAGTCATCATCCCACTTCTTAAAATACAAAGAATTTTCTTGACTGTGCTTTTCCCTGCAATCCCTAAGAGCCACATTTTTCTTCACAGAGCAGTGGGAAGCAGGCGGAGGAGGAGAAATACTGCTGCCAATTGATTCTAATAAGAGAACTTCTAATGTTAAAAAAAAAAAAAAGAAAAAAAAAGAAAAAGCAGCAATTAAAAGTGCTGTAGCTGGGCAAGGCACCAGATTTTTTATGTATTTTCCCCAAATCCTAACTCTCAGGTACCAGGATTCTGCCTGCATATCTAACAGCAATGGTGGGTTCATGTCTTCAATTCTGACACCTTCACTAGAAATATTTCTCACTTCATCCCCAAAACGCCTCCTAATAAATGAGCTTTGCGCAGTGCTCCAGGGTGCCAAAATTACACAATACTTCACAGGAGATGGCTAAACATTTCTTCTTGAAATGGGAGCAGTAGGACTCCCCTAAGACATGCCGGAGAAAGCTGACTTGCGAATGTTTAAGAACCTCATCAATGAACAACTGAGTGATTCTGATTGATTTAATGAAAGTGCTCTGTACTGCTGAGGGGGTATTTACAAAAGCAGAGTTTAATCTAGTGAGACTGTGTTCCCACCAGAGCCAATGAATAGACATAGGCTTGCCCTGGGCAATGTAGAGAAGGAAGTCATGATAAAGACTGTCTTTGTGAAATGTTCCACTGTTTCCCACCGCGAACGGAACGTCCATTTGCTGACATGGACCATTTCATGTATCATGTACCCTTTCTGGAAGCATTTATATGATTAACCTCAAGAACAATTAACACAGAATTGTTTCAACTAATTAGAATAATGAATACACCAAAGAGGTTAACTGTAAAAGATTCTCATTTCTCCAACAGGTGAAGCAAACATGAAGGAAGTACCAGAAAACATTGTTAAAGGTGCATTTTCTGAGCAGAAAATACTTGTAAGCTTCATGACCCAAACATATTAATGAAAGTTACTAGAGTTGCAAAGCAAAAAAAAAAAATCTGAAGACTGAGCTTGAGGATGCTAGAAAAAATGAATCAAGAGCATCCAAGTAGGGCCAGATTTTTTTTAGCTGTATCTTGCATCATGTAAGATGTGTTATTGTATACATAAGCATATAAATGTTAAGCTCATGTAAAAAAAAGGGTCATCCTAGTGGCCCCTACTAAAATAAACCTCCTTGGTTTAGATTTTTTATATTCTTTAGGTTACTGGAACAGTTGCAATTCAAAATGAATGCATCAGAATGCTGTTAGTAACGTGCAAAGGGCACATGCCCCATATCAGACGGTTTTAGCAAATTCTTCTGAAGGCTGCCAGAATATTGAACAACTCATACACTCCACTAGTGCTTGAAATAGGGAAAATTGCCTAATTTCTTTTGAAAAACAATACAAATATACTTCAGAGAAAAAAAAAATTCAAAAGTCAGTCAATCATACAGACTAATATTATTCTAGATAATCAAATATTGGCAGACGTCTTGCAAACTGACGCCACTATTACCACTAGCCCCAGATTACTTGGCCTAACCTGGCTACATTCCACAGGCACATACAGTTACAAATATTTGTTGAGCACTACACATTATTCACCACTTTAAAAATTATTAATATAATCTTTATTTGATATTATATATAGATAAAATGGCCCATAAGTATTCCACTATGATTTTTTTATTTTTAACATAGGAAAAATTCAACTTCTGTCAAGGAAGTCTACAATTTTCACTATGCCTTCCTCAACTGAAACAGCTATTGATTAGAGAGCCTACTCCACAAAAAAGCATTGTAAAGCAAGTATATCTCTGGTCATTTCAACTGTTCATTCTACAAATTTGACCTTCTTCGTCAAGTTTCTCTGAGTCTTTCGGGCTTCAGAGCATCCCTTACCCATGCTTATATAAAGAAAAGAAAAATCCTTTCATATCGACATCTTTCTTTCTTATAATCAAATGCAGCCTTCTTTCAGCACCTTAAAAATCTCCAGAGTCCATTGTACCTGATTTTCAGGTAAATGTTGCCAGTGGGGGTTCTTGTCCATAAACAGCCAGATTTTCCATGCTGCATTTCCTATCCAATAGCCTAAGCAACATAACTAGTCTATCCCTGCTGCTTAAGCTCTCATGTTAATACAGTCTGAATAAAAACTGTAAAGGCTTCCACTGTAGGACTCCTCTTCAGCATATAATCACAGGTCTTCTTACCTGCATGATCCAAAGCAGAATTCTTGCACAGCCATAACTAGAACAGGTCTTTTTCGCTTGCTCAAGTCCCAAGGCCAAAAACAAACCATAAGAGGAAGCTAGTACCCAAGGCAGCAAGAAAACACGTGTACTTTGATTATTCACAACAGCTGCCTGACATCCCAGCTATCTCTGCCGGAAGACGGTTTCCCTGAATCGTGGTTTACCAGGGTGGCTAAAACCTCTGGCCTCACTAGCCTTCTGCCAACTCTGCTCTAGCTGCAGTATTTGGATGTTACCACTTCCAGTCTTCAACAGCTGCCATCAGGTTTGTCAGAAACAACCTTCCATGGAGAACAAACCTCCATGATTCAGGAAGAAATGGGTAATGGAAACATTAAATGGAGTAAAGAAAATTTAATGGGATAAAGCAATTTAATGGAGTAAGCTCATGTCTCAGTGTTCATCTCTTTCACGTACACGTGCTTGCAAGTGCTTCTTACAAGTTAAACATTGCTTGAAATTCAAATCTGAAAATTCTCTGAAGGAAACTTTATGGGAGCAAGACGGGTGCCTCTTTTGACTCCAAAGGGAAATATTTCAGAGAGCTTATCCACTTCATTCAATTCACCTCAATAGTGGAGATGCTCAAAAAGTGCTAATGAGTCAACTCATTAGATTGTGCTTGGGTTACAGAACCAATACTACATAGCTCAATTCTGGCTATTAGTTCTACAGTTCATTAGATTCCAAGCAGTCATCTAAAGGAAACCCTTGAGGGAAGCTACTCATGCAAACTCCCTGCTGTGGGGTCACATCTGGGTATGGAAGACATCTGTGTGCACAGAGAGCTCACCTCAAACCCACAGGCACTACCGAAGGCCACAGGGAGCTCTGCAGCCAGCGAGACAGCTGAAGACCAGACTCATTGATGAGCACTGAAATCAAATCTGTGTCAACTTAGGGATTCATATAGAAATATCACAATAAAACTAGCAGATAGCTTCACTGAATTCCAAAACTACCAGATCAACATCTACACTAACCATCTGGGCAAAATATATTTGGATCGGAGGGACAATGAGGAAAAGGTCATTGTTTTAACAAGTATTATCAATATGCAAGAAGACAGACAAAACCAAGCACTCATTAACAGCAAGATATGCCTCAGAGCACACTTTTTTCTTGGCAAACAACGAATGCAGAATTCTTTGTTTCTTTCCTTTCCTTTATTCTGAATGCAATACAAATAAAAATGAATATTTATTAGCCTAATTGCTTGAAGGCCTTTCCTCCTTCAGCCCTCTTACACACACTTAATTTTTTATTCCTTGTCCTGTTGAAGTGATGCCATTAGTAATCAAATAAAGAAAACAAGACTATAAAGAAGGGTCAGAATTTTAAAAATAAAGAAGTCAAAGTAGAAATTTAGTTGGAAGAAACAGCAAGAGGCACAGAATGAAAATAAGTTTGGACTGCAGGAATTGGAAACAGGAAAAAATATTGTCGCTTCTGAATTAGCTAGTTCCTCTCCTCTCTTGTTATTTCCTTGAGTCAAGCATTTTCACTAGATAATCCAGTTCACCTTGAAGTGTTTTTCAGGGCAGCAGACCTCAAAGGTTTTCACTGCAGAAAATTGAGCTAAAATGGACTTGTATTACTAGCACTACTAGTCCAGTTTCATTTATTACTTTTCATTTATTGTTTCAATTATTTACACCCAGACAAATTCCAAGGTCATATTTTAGAGATCACCACATAAGACTAGAGAGAAGAACAAGACTCAGTGACTTTTCCTGATGCTTGCACCGACTCATCCTATAATTTCTAGGCGGCGAGCGGCTGGAGCACTGTGTGATAATATGTAAGGATCTCATCGTGTAGAAAGGAAATAAGTCAGTTTTAAAGCCTATTGATATCATTAAGGATTTTACTAGGGATTATGTTAGTGCAGCAAAAATTGCTCAGTTGTCTTTCCCATCTTTATCAGTTCCCCTATCCTATGAACTCTAGCTGTGCAAGGAGCATCTGTAATCCTAAAGGGAAGGAATAAACACAGACTGCACTGGCTCTGATCCTTCCTAAATTCAGATTTAGTGACCTTGCTAATCTTCTTGGGTTAGTCCTACTTCCTTCAAGGCCTGAGAAGCAAGAAAAGGAGAGGTGGCCAAGGCTTACTTTAGGCAAATGCAATCTGACTTTGAAAAGGCATAACAGATATTCTAATAGCTAATGTACACCATTAACTACCTCAGTAATAGCTCATAGGATAAATTCTCAATAAAAAAAGATTCACAAACCAGCTGAACCAAACTTCTGAAAATCGTGTTTTGCAGGAACATGTTAATAAAGAAGAAAAAATACCTTCCTTATTGAAGTATTTACAATAAAATTTTTTCAATACTTCTGATAATAGTAACAATAATGTTATCATGAAAGTCCCTGAAGTCAAAAACATGAAAAATTCTGCAGATGAGGGGAGGGGAAAAAAGCATGTTGCAACCTATAAATCACAAATTATTGTAACATTTTGCAATATGGTATTTTTACATTAATTTGCATTAAATAATGTGAATGAAGATGTAGACACCGATCATGTGGATTTATAATTTCTGTCACAAAAAGTGTATAGTAATTAGAGTTCTTGGTAAAAGTTCTTGGTCACAGATGCTGAATTCAAAAGGTTACTCCTCAACACCCCTTCCTGCCAGATGTAGCAACTGTCCTTTAAGAGCAGTGGCTTGCAGTTCACTTTGTATAACGAACACAACGATGAGACTAAACACTAGAGATATCAATACCTAACAACGTGACCTACATTACCCAGCAATTATTATTACAGTAATTCATAATAAATACACTTATTATCTGACAAAGGTCCTTGCAACTCATGAGTGCAATATATTCTTACAAGTTTACCTTACGAAGATTTAAAAGCACTTGGGCACTCCTTGTGTGAAGACAGCCCCACTCAATAGTAGAAGGGTTTGGGGTTCATTGTTTGGGTTTTTTTAAACTAGTTACTAGACGTAAGTGATGGGATCTTGTTATTGCTAGTTCATTTATGTGCACAACATACACCATTCTTTCAGGGAATTTAATGAACCATGCAGAAGGAGGAAAAGAAAATATCAAAGGAGTTAGTGACCCTTGCCCCAAAAGTAAATTGTAAAGCCTTCCTAGTATTTTTGCTGAAGCATCTTTCTATATTTGCAACGTATCTATGCTAGAAGTAGAGCTGTTATCACAAAAAAAAAAAATTGATGTACAACTTGGGAAAGCTGATTGAGGTGTCAAATGTCCACAGGTTTAGAGAACGATTTAATCAATACAAGAGGTATAGGGCATGCAGTTTGTATTGCTGTAACTTGTCTCCTTTGAAGCTTTGTTGTTTATTTACAGCAGATTGGAAAGCTCCTCTTCATTTGAACCGACAACCAACCCACTGAAGTTCCCACATTAAGGTCAGATGCCACTTGCAGAAGAACTTCAGAGGGTTCCATCATCCTTCTCCTCCTTTTGCAGGAAATAGCTTCAACATGCTTTAAACTAAAAAGAAAACTACTTGTCATTCCAACCCAGAGCTCTGGATACAAAATACCAGAATTTAGAATTCTGGATCCAGATTTTGCCAGTCCTTCCCGGATATGTCATTCTTCATTGCAAGCAGGAATAAATTGGGCAATGATAACATCAACATTTGCCTGATTTTAGTTTTCAGGTATTTAAGCCCCATTGTTGAATCAAAAAGGCAGCTGTTTTTCTTAGGAAAATCTTTGTAATACCCCAGTAGCCAGCCAGCTTGTGCAAATATCATATTTCCACTGACTTAGATAAATATTTTTAAGTGAAAATAGATCACATCACTTGTCACAGTAGTTTTGATTTACTCAAGCTGAGAATTTGAATGTAAAGAGTAATTTGGAGGTTAGGTTATTTCTTTTTTTTTTTTTACCTCTACTTATTTCCCTGCCATTATTTGTGGAACAACCTACTAATATTAAAGGGTTGTATTTCCAATTTAATTTCTAGAGTTTCCTTCCATAAAATTGCCTATACTTACTGAAAATTTTGGGGGGATGTAAATGTTTCACTTTTAGTAATCTTTTTATAAAATGAAAACACTTATTCAGCTTTTTACTTTGCCAAGAGACCAAATGTAACAATAGAACCAGATTGAAGGAAAAACTTTCATTAAAGGCAGAAAAATACTCTGACATTATAATTAGTCAAATCTAAACCTCATAGAGCAATGACAGGACTCTTCAGGTACCAAAAACATTGCTTTAATTTATGCTAACATGCTGTAAAATGCAGAGACATGCTGAAGAACCCAACAAATTTGACTCTAATTTTCACTCTGACTGATACAACAATTTGTAGAAGTGGAGTTGTTATTTCCCAACAGGAAAATCGGGCACTTTGTAAGTAGAGGAAGAGCACAGAAGAGGAGGCAGGACACAGCTGCACTCCTCATACCTCAGTAGTCAGGATCATCCATGATTAAACAAAATGAAAAAGAGGACCACAGACTCTAACCCAGAACCTATTTTTCAACCCAAAATCTGACATTTTATGTGAAATTGTTTCCCTTCTTATATGTCATTAACAACCAGGTAATGTTGAGAAGTGTCTGGTTTGAGGGAAAGAATAAAGAAATTGGTATCAGCAACACTTCACTCTAAAGAACATCTCAGATTATTAGAATTATTAGAGTAAGAGATACATAAAAAGTGAGGAACATGAGATTGCAAATCTACAGTTTTTAATGAGCTCCACTATGGGAAAAACTATTTCATGCCAAACCAGAATTCCGTCGCTAGCAAATAGCAGCACCTTGGGACCATCCTTTCCAAGTCCAGTGGCACATGGGTCCCAGGGCGGAGGGGCTGAGCCCTGGGCTAGAAAGAGATCTGGCCTCCAGAGCCACAGGAGTTCACAAACTTCACTGATTTAAGAATAAATATTCAACAAACAGAAGGGATTGTGTTATGCTTCACTGCAACTGCATCTGAAATAGTGCTTGGCTGTCTGGGCACCTCATCTCACACAGCCACATACAGGAAATTGAGAAGCTACAGGAGGAGGTAACAAAAGTGAACAGAGGTGTGACATAGCTTCCACTTTGGAAAAGGGACAAAACCTGGAGAAGAGGGCAATAAAAGTGTATTAAAGAAATCACAAGTAATCTGGACAAGTGGCAAGGAATACAAGGATGGGTTGCCCAGAGAAGCTACTTGTCAGACTTAAAGCCAACAGAAGAAAAATCTTTCTCAGGAGCAGCCAGCTAAGCTGTGCAGCTAACACTACCCAACACTTAGGTAGACAGAAAATATGAACAGCTGCAAAATAGATCACAGAAGGATCCAGTGATCACTGTGAAGGTTAATAGCCTGTATGCAACCCTGATCTCAGAGCCACTAAGCCATTTATTGCCAGGAACTGGGCAAATAAGCAGCACAGCAGGACTGCTCTAGACTAGTGTTTTTCATATTCAATATGTATTCAAGTTTATACATGCAACAGCACGGTATTTTTAAGGGAATTTTGAAATTCTACCTAGTTCTTTCCCAGGAAAACTTCATCAAAAAAGGTTATGTTCCTACAAACAGTTTAGTTTTGACAACAGTGGCTCTTTCCACCTAGAGGAAAAAAAGAAAAGAGCATCCAACCAGTTCTTACACTCTGTGTAATTGAACCCACTGGCAATTTTCTCCTGGGCTGCTTCAAACATGGAAATGTTCCAGTCAAACCAAAGAAGATACTGCAGAGTTCATAAAAGCAGCCGCCCACCGAGTCACGGTGTGCACAGGAGCTACATGTAAGGTGAACACTCAGTTATGTCTCATGCTGACCAAAACACCTTGCATCTTGTGTTGATAATTTTAAATAATGAGATGGACGCGAAGCTTGTATTGAAATAGATTTTTAGAAGAAATTTAATTTAAATTACTTTTAAAACGAAGGTCATCCTCTTTCTCTGCCTTAGTTTCCCCCTCTGACACAGCAGCAAAACAAACGCAACAAGAGAAAGAAAAGATACTGTGTAAGAATTTTGAATGTTTTACACAAAGTAGCTTAAGTACTATGTTTTCAGTGCTGTTGTCAGCCACAACAGGGATGACCTGCTTTATTAGAAACAGAGGGAACTTGCCAATTGAAGGCAGAGGTTTCAAGAAATACTAATTATTTATATATACATATAAAATGTCCTTAAACAGCTGGTGATATTCCAGTAAACAGCTCTACGTATGTTTGAATCTCTAGGCATAAAATTGAATACATATTTGGTTGATCCACCAAGGAATAATAAAAATAAATAAATTAATAACAGCTGCAATAAAAGAAAAGTAAAGTTTTAGAAAAAATTCTTTACAAACAGAAAAGAAAACAGCCAAAACTCTCCTTTAAATATTACAGATGCCACAGAGTTAAAAAGCCTTCCTGTCTCCGCTTGGAACAATTCTAAAATCAGAAAAGAAGGAATGAAGGAGGTAGAATGAGGAAAGTTCACCTGAGAGCACAAATCAAGCAATCATTTCTTTGGAGCACAGTTATTTTTGAAGTTACCGTATAGTTTTTCTTAATATTAAAGGATTCTTAAGATCAAAATCTAAGATTTTAAAAGCTTTTGGATCTTATTTCTAAAAGTGACTCATCACATCAATGAGCTGAAATACAGATCTGTGTTAAAGATCAAAGAAGTCACATCACAACCCAAATATAATTTAAACTTACAGTTTGTCAGTGTACCACCTCCAAGATATGAGCATATTTTTTTGCAAAACTATTAGGAGTTCCTCAGTGTGTGCCATGGTGAGATCAACAAGACGGTGTCAAAGTTAAGAGAATATGCTCAACGGCATACCAAGTTCTCTTCATATTTTTTTTCTTTCTTTGCACATAATTCTCCTATTTTAATGCACTAAAAACAAGACCAGAAATTAATATTGACAGCAAAATAGCTTACCTTGCTCTTGAAAATATCCCTGCTTTTATACAAGAAAAATGCCATAAAAATTAGACAAACTGCAGGAAGAGAAATATCCCATATTTTTCAGAGAAAAATGCTAATTTCCATTCCCAGTTGTGCTGAGGCAGTGCCAGCGATTGGCTCCATATGTTTCAGCAATTGGAGTCATATTAACATTCTTACAGTTCTTTTGCTTTCACATGCTTTGTCTTGGTTGCATTATGCAAACCCAGGAAATCCAGCATTTCTTAACACCCTCCTCTCCAAATAAAGACCAATTCAGTTTCTGACTACAGTGTTTTCTCTATCCCAATTCCAACAACGGTGATTTCTCCAGACAATGCAAGGAGGTAGAATGAAACCTACACCCGGCTTCCAAAATATATTCATTTTTTTAGGAAACTATGATTGAGTGCATAGCAACATGCAGAGATCACTTTTAAAGGAAGAGCATCCTGGCTTCTTGTTACAGCAAAATGTCAATAGATTCTATTTGTATTTTGCCTTGGACAAAAAGACAAAAATGCAAGCAGAAGTTTTCAACCTGAGCCAGTGACAAACGAGCAGTAAAATGCTAGTTGGGCTGAGACAAAGCAGACTAACTTAACAGCTGTAATTTTCACCAGCACTGGAATATGAGTGGTAGGATGGAAAACCCACATTCCAATGCATAACACTGGCAAATATATTTTTCCAAGACAACCTGCTTCACTAATGCTGCTGACCACAAAGTCATACAAGTGCATGGCTTTCTTCAGAGGCAGGTAGATCTGCTTAAGATGAGTAAAACTATCACAGCAGGAATTTTACATAAAGGGTTCACCAAAGTTTATGCTTCATCATAAAAAGTACAGGAGGATAGTAACTGGGAGTGAATGTAATAGTTCTCTTTCAAACAATATTACTAAAAGTCAGTGAGTCAAATCAGAAATCTTTTGTCACAATAAAACTCCTACTGAAGTTAGTGCTGGAAGCAGGGAGGTAAGTAAGAGCAGAGCACTGAAGAGAGGAAATATTGCTTTCTTAGATTTTATGGTGTAGCTGCTTATAAGGTGGTAGATCATATCCCCACTCCTAAGTAAGAGATGAAACACCATCATAAAACAGGCTGGCATGAAACAAGTGCTTGTGGTCTTGCTGGTATGGGGTTTTTCAATTTTAAAATCTGACAAAACCCAAATCTGCTTGAGATTCCTGTTAATTTAAAACAAAAATTCTTGTGTGACTTCCAACCAGCAATTTCTCAAACCAAAGCTTTGAAGTGCCACCTAACCAGCAATAAAGGGGGCGTCTATGCTATAGAAACACTCGGGAATTCAGAAAATTCCTTTCAAGGACAGTGGAATTTTTAGGACTGTGCTCCATTTAGAAATAACAAGCATTTACAAAGCAGTAAAGAGAAGAAAAGAAAATAAAAAAATCCCCTCAAACTGAAAGCAGAAACCTTCTCCTAGCCAAACCACAGATTATGGATAGGCTTTCTGACATGCATTTTATGGTATTTACAGAACTTTACTAATGAATCTCACAAGACACTGGTGACTGAGATCTTGCTGCAGCAAAGCCTTAAACCATCTACTTATATTTAAGCCAAGTGGAGGGAATGAGTTTTGAGCATGCATCAAAGATTACTCTGGTTATAAAGTCATGAAGATATGTCAAAAGACACTAAAACCAATCAGATGATATTTACAAAACACACACTTTCAGGACTAAAGTAATTCTTTATAAAACAAACCAGGGAATAGTCAGAAAAGCGGAAGAAAATCACACTAAAATTGTGAAGAAAAACAACTGACAACTAATCACAGCTGTATCACTGAGGAAGAAAACATAACAATTACTCTTACATTCAACAGATCTTCTTCCCCCTGCCTCCAAAATGGGCTGACAGAAACTCTGCAGACAGAAAATATTTTAATTCCAGTGCCACATTTGTCAAATGCCATTGTGAAATCTTATAAAACTATTCAAGTTCTGTTGGTTGTGAGCAGTGCCATTGCAGACTCTTTCCAACAAAAGACATCTGGGTTGAGATAAAAACCACGATTATGCAGAAGCATTAAACAATGTTGGCAAACTGACTGACTACAGTCCAGGAAAAACATATCATCCTCTGCAAACTGGACAATAAGTATTCCTTATTGTCAGGTTCTTGCACTGAATCAGGAATGAAATCTCCACTACCTTTAATTTCTAAAATCCCATATTCAATCACTTGCAACAGAGATTTGAGAGTTGTGTGTAAATCCTTTTCCATGTAGAGTTTCTACCTGAAACTATTTTAAAATATTAAATACTAAATACACATTAAGAAAATGAATAATGTGGATAGGAATGGAAATACTTACCTTCAGCCAAGACACGTTGTAGTTTTAGAACATCTGAGGAATATGAGCCATATTTTGCCCAACCATCCTCATCCTCAGTGAGGAAACAAGGGTGGAGAAAGTTTGAACAATTTGTTATGGAGCTGCGTGACCTTGAGTTAGAACAGAATATAATCTTCAGTCTCCAAGGCCCTAAATCTAAGACTGTGGTGCCTCCCAGTGCTTTACTCTTCTTTATACACTTGGCATGAAGACAAACAGAAACCACACAACCCTTGGCCACTTCAATGCAGGATGCAGTGGTACTACCATTTGTCTCTGAGGTGTTTGAAGACCTTTGTTTGAAGACCTCCTCCTCTCTCACTTTCAGTGAGAAGTTAAGGGAGGTCCTGCTCTATACCATTATCTTCTCACCAGATCCCTCGATCACTTTGGAGATTATGGAGAAGAATGGTGTCACATGGTGCTATTTTAACCAAATATTTCTAGATCACTGAAGAAGGGAACCTGTTTTCTTCCTTTTATTTACTTGTTTGCCTGCAGGGAGGCTGCTGAGGATCCTTGAATGGTCCTCAAGACAGTTAGGAAGGCGCTGAAATATAAAAAAGCAGAAAGTAGCAACATCTCCCATAGTGGCAGAAGCATCAGCAGCAGAAAAGCAGGAATGGAAACTGGATTAGCAGGGTTTAGCAGAAAGTTTCAGCAGCAGTCACCAACTGGCTCCTGAAAGGAGTTTGAAGCAAGGTGGGGGTCAACACTTCTACCAGGCTACTGGTGACAAGAATGAGAGGATACAGACTCAAGACCAGGGGAGGTTCAGGTTGGGCACCAGGAAGAATTTCTTCCTGAAAAGGTTGTCACACATTGTAACAGGCTTCCCGGGGAGGTGGTAGAGTCACCATCCCTAGATGTGTTCAAGAAATGACTGGACATGGCACATAGTGCCATGGTCTAGTTGACAAGGTGGAGATTGATCAAAGGTTGGACTTCATGATTTTGGAGGTCTTTTCCAACCTAAATGATTCTGTGATTCTCTCACGGATAACATCCCAACAAGGTGCATCCATTTTTCTCCTGTGTCCAGTAACGTATTTACAAGCTGAAGAACAAGGACAAGTGACCATTTTGCATAGGGATTCCCACACCGACAGTAAAAAGGCAACAAGTGGGTTTTTCCACTTGATCACACCCACAGACAAGACTTGGCAAAATAGATAATGAGGTAAAGCAACTGGGTGACAGTAAATAACTGCTAAGGTGAACTCAGAGTCCTTTAGTTTTGCAAACAGTGCTGTGTGCCATTAATTACAGGCAAGGAGAAACAAGAGCGTACCTCCACGGCAGATACTTGAAGAAGCAGAACACGACAGCACCAGAACACTTCTCACTGGCAAAAGGATGATGCACAAGAGGGAGATACAAAATGCTTAGACATAATGCTGCCTCAAACACTTAGCCCGTCAATAAATTTCCCTCCCTAACATGAATGCTTGATCAAATGCAAATATCCTGAGAAACAGAAGGCTTTACTACTTTCAGCACAAATGTAGAAAATGTTGATATATATCTGTATGAAACAAGCAAAGAAACAATAAGCCTCCCCGCTCTGCATTTGTAAGAGGCCAACTGTCCTGATTATGAAGGACAATAACATGAGGTTTAGCTTTTGCAGGCTTTTTAATTTAATTTCTTACCACCCTTGTTGATAGCAGTGTCCCTTTTGTTTACATTTTAAAATTAACAAATAATCACACTGTTTCAGAAATCTGCAAGAAAGGGACTCCCATCCGGGGGTGGGAGACAGCTGTGTTTACAACAATGTCATTAGGACTTTTCTGTCAGTAGCTAACAGATCTCTTCAAGACTCAGTGGTCTGGCGGTCTGGACACGCTACAGCGAAAACTGAGCCACGAAAGGCCAAGTCCAGAGACTTCATTAATCTGTTTGGGCACTGCAGAGACCTGCCAGAATAGAGCCACACTGCATTTCCACAGTACAGCTCCAAGGAAATGGTCTTTTAGAAGAAAAATTATCACAGCAGGGGACCAGAGTGACGATAGGAGATTCCTTTCTGTGTGAGCAACAGCTTTGAGAATGGGTCCAGCTTTTTGCTGCTGAATGAACCTGATGTCTCTAATGGGCAACATGGAGAATGGAGAGATTCCCCCTGCCACAACTCCCTTCTGTATAGCTCACCCCAAGCAGGTAATCTGGCCAGAGTTACCATGAAGAAGTCAATTCAAAAAGTAAATGCTATATTTTGGTCTGCACATGTAAATATTAATGATCTCTGACCAACAATCACCTCTTAACACCAATGTAAGAGGAGCATGAAATGTTGTTGTCAAGCTGACACAACATGCAGCTTCAATTTCCAAACTGAGGATGCTGAGTAAATGATCAATTTCATACACTCCCACAGGAAGTCAAATTATTCATTCAGCACACCTTATTTTTATACATATTTGCATTCAAAATCTGTTTTCACCTGTTTGCATGAGTCGCACAATGAAAGCTTCCACTTTCTCTGTTTTCTATTTATACCTTATTTTTTTCCACACAGCAGAATGTATCTCTTCACTGCTTCCACAAAAATCTTGTCAACAACCCACAATTAATGATATCATGAATTATTTCACTGAGATGAAATAATACCATGCGCCTCAGAAACATTTCAGATAAATGCCCACCACTCAGCACAAGAGGGAGGAGTGCATAAGGCCAGCATCTGCTAAACCACCAGAATTTTTACACTGTGCCTATTGGAAATACTTACCCATTCTAATGAGATTTAACAGAAGGCATCCCATGGAAAGAGAGGACAGCGGCTGGCTAAAAGGCTGTTTAAGTTCCCTACAGGAGTTCACGCATGCTCCTATTTGTCAGGGTCACTTCAAAGGCTTTGCTTCCTACCTTGTGGGAAAGAAGACATACAAAAGGGACTGTGAAGGACCACTTCACTGCCTCTTTTCCTCATTTCACTGATAGCTACTATGAAGGGCACTGCAGATGAGGAGTGGAATTATGATAACCCTCATGCCCTCTCATCCAATGCCAGATGCAGCGCTTTCCAAGGCTCCACGCCCAGGCTGTGCAAAGGGTTACAGTGCCTGTTCAGGGACATCTCCACTTCAAGCTCTGCCTTCTTTCCCACTTGACACTTCAAGAACGTAGGACAAAGATGCCTTGAGCAAAAAGTTCTCAAGATTAACATTTTCAAACCAGCTACCTAATTCATTGACTTTTCTGGAGGATCTGTGTAACTTCAGTTCATATTGGGGAGGAGGTAGGGGTAGCTATCTGAGAATTCCAGCCCTAAATGCAAAGAGGAAAACTGGTATTTTAAAAACATAGATTTCATACGAAACTAAATGAGATGACAAACTTTGCTGTCCCCAGAGTTCCCCCAACTTCCACAAGCCCAAAAGGAGGGGGTTATTTTTCAGTTAAAAGATCTCAGAACCCTAAGACTCACTGTCTGGGTCTATCACATTTCATACAGGCCATTCCAGAATGGGTTAACATTTCCAAAATGCCTCTGTCTTGTCTAATTGAACTGAGTGGTTCATGGAAGTCTCTCTTGAGTTTTAGTTAGGGAGCTTGGAACAACAGAGTTGTGATTCCTGCTGACACTTCTTGTGAAGAAAGGGTAATGCAAAGCAATACACTTATAAGAAGTCTATAAGGCTTTATTTAAAAAAAATAAAAAATAAAAAAAAAATTTTGAACATCTAAAGCACCTACTTCTAGAGTATCTGGGGACTCAGTCACCAAAAAAAGGATCATCAGTTTTTGAGGACCCCAAGTGGTTCTCACTTAGGTAGTAGTTCATGTGAAATCTTCAAAATCACTTAAGAATGCGTACAATCATTTGCTTTTTTCATATTTAGGGAAGGAGACGCACAGACAACGACTTTGCACAAGGACAACAATTTGAACAGCCAAGGGAAGGACAGAACTCAGGTGCTTTATTCCTAATAAACTGCCTGGCTCTCTAAATCATTTTTTATATTGCCATTTCCTAAGTACACTGTGGCACAGCAAACTCATTAATTTACTAACAACTGTTAGTAAACATTTTCCTGTAACATTTCCCCAGTTACCAGCTAATGTTTCATTTGGAAACTGAAGCTTTTATTGACAAAGCCATTTAAAATGTAAAATGAATCATGCAAACCTGCAAACAGGAGGGGAAAAGTAATCCACTGAAGAATTACACAGGGGTGTTTCCAAACATGAGAGGGAAGGGCTGAGGAGACCTTGCCTGGCAAGGAGAGCAGGAAAGGAGAGCTTTCACCTTTAACTGGAAGCAGCTGTCGTAACCTGCCTAACCCCACCGGAATGCACACGCTGGAGCCGTGTTGCGCCAGGGCTCTGGCATTGGGACCGTGGCAGCTTTTCTGTGGGCAGGGAGCTAACTCGCATTTCTGTCATGTTATCCTGAAAGAAGTTACCATGGAGACTGGCATGAAAATGGCAGCAGACCGGCAAGATAGAGATGGAAAGCACCGGGGACACAGAGTCCGAAGTCTCAAACTCCTCAGGCCAGGCACTGGGCTTCCTGTGCCCACAAAGTTCAGCTCCATCATCCCCAGCAGCCTATCAAAGAAGGTTTAATGGAGTAGGTAAATGCCAGCCATTAAAAGTAATCTATCACAGCTCATGAACACCTAGTTAACATACATCAGACTGCTTAAGATGTACTTGTGCGTGCAAAGGTTGTTAAAAGTGGTGTTAAAATGGCACAGAAAAGGTAGGTGTTTATTTCCCAGGACAAAGCATAGAATGCGAATGGCTTTCCAGGAGAGTGTCTTGTCTTGGGGTTTTACTGAAGCAAAATAACATTGATCAAATACTCTTCTCTGATTCCCTATGTGCAAGAATGATCTAACTTTCAAGGGAATTAAGGAAAAAATCTCGTTTTTTATGGGATAATAATAATAACTCAATTGTTTCACATTTCTGGTTACTATGGTACACTTTGACAAGCGCCAGTGGGAGCATCAAGAGCCACCCTTCTCAGAGAAGGACTTGAAGGACTCAGGAATACTTTAACCAAACCATAACATGCACAGGGTGGGGAGGAGGAGGAAGGCAGGAGATTCCATTCCTGCCCAGAGGTACTGGGAGCCTGCAGAGGGATGGGTGAGGGCCCTGGCATTCAGAACACATTGAACCTGAGGGCTGAAATGTGTTCCCCATTCTGTTCTGTGGGCATTGCTCTTTAGAAAACATTTACATAAAATTCAAAGCTTAAGACTCTGCCCAGGACAACAATAAAACCTGTGCAATAATAGAGTAAAAGAGGCTCAGGATGAGAGGAACTTCCCCATGCATGCTTTCTTAGGGCTTTTTTCTGTGTGCTTTTTATTTTCTTTTTTTTTCCTAGGTGAAGGCAGAGCTGATGAAGCACAGGCTCCCCACTGCTGAGTTTAGCCAATGAGCACGATAGGATTCCAACACACATTTCTGCTTTTCAGACCCATTGTGAACTTTATGGACCATGTTCTTCCTCCATCCACATGGCAAATGCTCCAGGAGTGATTCACAAGCCCTGCCACTCTGTACCAAAACACGCTCCCCTGAGCTGGTTAATTTAAGACTGGAATTAGTCTCTTTGTGCTGACAACCTTTTTATGAAGGCAGCATAATCCCACAGAGCACTTACTGCAAGCATTTCAAATCCTGATGTTTTATAGTGTTACTTTTTACAACATGTGTGTATGTTTGAAAGGTTTCTTTGATACATTCCTTTACCGCAGTACAAAGCATAAAATACAACCCACAGAGCTTCCAACTTATTGACATTGCTCCTTGTATTTGCATACATAATGGCAAAGTCATCTAAATTGTTTTGAAGTACAATTTACAGCCTTAAATAAAATGTTGATTTTTTTAAAACACATTTCCGATTTTACTTTTTTTTACCGCGGTGCAAAAAAGGTAGTTTAGTCTAGACAAAAAAGGTTGTTTAATCCAGTAATCTCTCTATAAACCACTGAAATAATGCCATGTATTTCTGCGTATGTGTCTCTGGAAAAACTAACAGAATTTCTGGCATTTCTGGAGATACTAAAAAAGCCGTGAGTGACATGCAAGTATTCTCCATAGAAAGTTCTGAGGTCAGACAAGGAAACCAAAGTATTTTAACAGACCGAATAGCTTAAGTTTGCATTTTATGACACTGAGTAACGATACATACCCAGCAGTTTTACATGTCTACCTTAATTCCTCTTAAAAGTCTCCTTTGCAGCATAATAAATGATATCAGTCTGCTATGGCAGGGCTGGTCCTGAGAGCCCTGACAGAAACCCATCAGTCACGGTTCCTGGGAACGCACCTCTTCCATTTCAGAAAGTAACTTCACATATGACATTACTTATGCAGCAAAGTAGGAAGCAAGTCATGGGGTGGGAGATGCTGAAGGACACAGAAGCTCCTTTTGCCCCGAAATAAACTATGCTGAGACTGTAACATATCTTAAAAAAAAAAAAGTCTCACTTCTTGTTCTCTTCCTGTACCTAAAATCTTCAACTCAATGTAGCACAAAAGCTGCAATTTCAATTGCTTGTCCAGTAAAGAGGACAAGATGGACAAGTATTGCCTATGTAGCAAAGGGCATCATACAATCTGCAAGCAAGTCGAAGACCTTATAATTCACTACATCCATCTTACAAGGAGAAAAAAAATCTCAAGGAAAGTGGGGAAGGGGGAGGTAAATATCTCATATTTCAAGATAACAAAGAGTCTTTTCTATTCTGAGCAGTCCAAACCAGGACAAATTTTCCAAACCAGAGAAAACCAAAAAGTGCAATTAAAAGTGTATTTATGAACCTATGAAAAAAATTATATATACACGTATATATATATATATATATATATATACACAGAGAGAGATATATATATATATAACTAACCTACTTATTTACTGTAAGATAATTTTATACCTGATTTTCTGGAAAGGTCGAACTTTTAAAAAAAGGTGGAGGAGTAACCACACCCAGCCATGCAGTGAGTTCACCATATGCTCCTTGAAAAGCCACACAATTGTGTTGTCTCCTTTAAAGCCACACTTAGCTGCAACTTTCTCCTGTGAAAATATCACTGCTTATACTTTGGATATTGCTCCTTCCTGCTTTTTCAATAGACTTTTTCTGATAACTTCTTGTTACAAAAAAGGGAGGAAAGAAGAAAAAAAAAAATCTCTTGAAATCACAGGTCCTTAAGATCTTAGAATTAACAGCAACTGTGATAATTGATCACAAATTACCCTGAGAAATGACTGCCGACCTTTGGCCAGGCTCTCCACTACTGCCACTCACCTTATGGTATTTTATAACCCCACTAAGCACCTGTCAAATGTATAGCAGGGCCTTAGTTCACTACTTTCAAGAGGGTCGCAAATTTTGAAAGCTAGGGGTTCTAATTACTCACTTTTTCTGCATATACAAACACCAGTGCACATTTTAACACTGCCCTGTCTGGCACTCCTGCAGATGTTATTTGGGACCATTCAAGACGTCTCTAGTGCACCTTGCACATTGCGTCTCTGATCTCTGAAAAGGCATTTGGATGGAGAAGATGTTGCAACTGCAACAGAATAATTATTATGCCCAAAGAATTCCTTCTACCTTTTTTTATTCCTCTCCCTAAATCTATTTCAGGAACTATTCCTATCCCTCTGATTCTCAAGCATCAATGCATGTGCCGCTGTAGGCAGAATACAATGGTAATCAAAAAAAGTCTCACCATGGCAGAAATGCCTCTCCGTGAGAAAAAAACTGGCAGACATAGTTTTGTTCACAAGAATTTGCATATTAAAAGCTGTATTTATCAATATTTGATTTAAACGTCTGTGTCTGCACATTTATTGAACAAAGCCAGATGGGTGCAGGCAGCTGCACATCTGTATTCATTAATAGAAAGGAAGAGAGACATTCACAGACAGCCACAGCAACAAATAACAGAATGAAAAATGTTTGGTTGAATTGTAAGGGTTTTACCTCTGTTCATCAACAAAAGCAAAGCCTTCCTCAGGCCTACGTTCATCCTTAACTTTAAGGACCAAGGTAGTTAAGTTAGGAGAGTAGCTGATGCAATCAGTGGAGAGAGATGCTTGCAAAGGTGCTACACCCCACTTAAGACATGATTAGGTTGACCTCTCCTTGGCCACACAGTGAAGCTACAGTTCCGCAGTCAGACAAAAAATTTCAGCCTCAATATTTAACTGCCAAGAACAAATTTGTGTTTATAGTGAACTAAAATGATGAAATGTCTTTTATGGAGTGGGCTTAGATTACCACAAATACAATTATGTTTTCAAGGATGTTCTTAGCATAAAGGATTGAAGTAAAGCCTTCTATTTGTCCTTAAAATTGAAAACTAAAGTTCACTTTCTGACTGAAGCTGTGACTGCACTACCTATTTGAGCATCACACGTGGTGGAAAAAGATGCACAACCCAACTTCACGTGCAATCTGTACTGATGGAACCAAGATAAAATATCTTCTGCAGGAATTCATCAGTTCATAGGATGAGGCCAACTATTTGGGACAATCTATTTTTAGTTACCAGACAAATAACCTTCAGGCATGCAAAACAGCTATCAATCTGACAGCTACAATAAACAGGAATAGGCAACTACTCATATCTGTAGCACCTAAAGACTCAGATCTAAAGCCTCACAGTTTCCAAGAAACTCAGTTTTGAAATTAAAACTATCCATGAAATTCTTCCTAGTTGCTAAGCATGCTGGGTATGCAAATTTTCAAATTAAAGATGTTTTCTTGCTTAAGTGGAAGCTGAGTCCTTCACAAAAATTAATGGTTTCATAGGTGCTGATCACCCGTAAAGCCTATGGCATTCTCTTAAGACTGTGGGCTGAGGAAGTCAAGTGCACTAAACGCAAAAATGAACAAAGTAATTATTAGGAGAGAGGTCTGACACAGGCAGTGCACGTTAGCTCTGATGGACCTTTCTCATGGGGAAGACAAGGGAATGGAGGGGGAGCAGCTAATCTGTTCTGCCAGCATAATGCAATTCAAAAATGAGCCTTGCATAAAACCAAAGGCATTTTGAGGAAAGATCTTTTACATTTGGATCCTCCTTAGAGTATTTGCATATGCTTCCAAATAAAATGGGATAATGGGACCTCAGTGTGGGCCTTAGAGATAACACAGGACCAGTGAGAGATATGTCACCTGCCTTTGCACTCAAAAATACATCTTTTGGATAAATTACTGAGGTTATAGAGCCCAAACCATGCACAGTTTACTCTGAGTGAGAAGAAAGCTCTATGCCTTTCAGTCTAGGTCACTATCACTGATAGCTCTGCTTCCTAGAAGGAGACTCATACACAAAAACATATCTGGATACACTGCTGTGTGCAACAGAACTTAAAATTAAACACTGACATAATCATGGAGTTTAGATCATAACAGCCTCCTGCCAGTCTACAACATTATGCTTAAATCTGCCAGTAGAACGTGGAACAACATAAATATTGCATCAGTGCTTTGGAGCTTACAGTGTGTTACAACTTTTCTTCACAAAGAATATACTTCATGTACTCTCCATTGGGCGCTAATATTAATTCAGCAACCCACTGAAGTGCTTCATGCAGAATAAAAGCAAATACCTTAATGCCAGAAGGAAGAAGTTACTTCTTATAACAGGTTACAGAATAAAGCCATCCAGCTTCCTACTTCTGTTGTTCTAGGAAGGATGCAGTGAAAATGGTGTCGCAGCTCCAGCACTGGGCAGCAGGGACTGAGAAGGCAGTGCAGACGTGGGAATTGCTGTGCTTTGCATCCAAGAACACTATCTCTGCAGAAAAGCCTTAGCTACTTATCATGGTTGCTAATCACCACTTCTGGGAAAACAACAATGTGACAGGAAACGCTTCAGTTTTGTTCCAAAATCCTCAATGCAAAATAAAATATTTTTTAAACACCCTCTTTTTAATTATTTTTCTATGTCTCAGAAATGAAACAAAGACAGAAGCCCTGCTGATACCCCACACTGCATGAGAAAACACATCTAATTTTGCAGGGAAGGTCATTTCCATGAGTGGCATAAGTTATGCACGGAGTCATGACCTGCATCAGCTTCCCAGAGCCACCTAGGCGAGCTTCACACTGCAGCACTGGAGCTGGGCAGGCTCCTCTTGCCTCCAGAAGCTCTGCTAGCTCCTCAGGTCTTGGAGGCTGGTCTGCCCACCGAGGGGTGCACTTCACGCTCCTTCCCTACACCCACACTGTGGCAGCCTGCTGAAAGCTTCACCTTAGCTCTTGCTTCTGCCAAAGCTTTAAACAGGCCGTCCTGACACCTTCCCTCTCACACACACACACACTTTGTCTCCCAAGGAGGAAATTAAGAGCCAGATGAGAGGTGCCTGGGGCTGCATTTCTCAAACAAGTGTACAGGAGCTGCATGTGGGGCTCTCCAGTAAACTGTCAAAGCTCCAGCTACAGTGGAAGTATTATACTTGCAGTTCTTTGAAATGATATGTTTTCACATGGTGACCACACGTGAAGTCTCTCATGGTCACACATGGCCACCAAGGCAGTACTCGGGGATGCCTTGTTTACCAGCATAATTTTATGGACTTTTATTGCCAGAAAACTGGGATGAGGAGTACTGGAAGGGGACAGAGTGTTTACATAAAGGAAAAAAGATCTCTAAGCCTGCCAGGAGCACAAACCCTACAAGTCCTTCATGCCTTGGCCTTTCTATGTTTTTTGTGCATTTCCTCACGACTTGATGGGAACCCAACACCCACACACTCAGCAAGAGAGCATTTGCTTAGTAAGAAGAACCTGATGAAAACCCCAAGAAATACAGCTTCATGACTGAACAGCTTCCTCAAGCCTTTTCCTAAGGGAGGCGGTCTGGTCTTGATTTAGCTGAAGTCTCAGTTGTGGTTTTACACAATGGTAAAGCCTGACAGGTACCATAAAGGTACCTTCTACTCTGTGCTACCAATCACAGCAGCTTCCTTGATCGTCTTCAGCATTATTTGCCCTTCACTATTAGCCAGCACAGTCTTAGAAAGAGCAGACATTTCAGTCTGTTTTCCTGTGCCCAAGAACTGCAATGAAAATCACCCAAGCTCACTTTTCAACCACTTTTCCAGCACAAGTGGCCACTGGGCATCACTCCTGGTGAGCCGTGTAGAGTCATCTCAGGCTGCAGCCTGCATGACCACAGCACTTAGAGGCAGCCACAAAAAGGAGGCACCTGGCAAATCTTCATCTCAGAAAACCAAGGGAAAGTAGGTGCAGTGACATCTTGTACTTTCTGTACACTGAAAGCAAAAATCTGACTGACTGCCAGGCCTCAGATCAGAGAAGAGCCGCAGCTCCTGATTTGGCTCAAAAGAGAAACTCTCATGCATTTTAATAATTCAACCCTCTACAGCATGCCATGGTAGATGAAATCACATATATTTCCTTTCCAGAGTGCTTTCAGTTGCTTATAAATTTGCCCGCGTTGCTTAGCCCAAAGCCCGGGTCTTGGTTCTTGCACAGGAGAGGCAGAGCTCAGCCTGGCTGCAGCACAGCAGTGTCCCTGCTCTGACCCCTTCCCTCCTGCCCAGCCCAGGGCAGCCGCAGGGCAGCAAGAAGGGCCCGGAGGCTGCAAGTGATCACTGTTCAGCCAAGGCATGTCCCCTCTCAACAAGTGACCTGAGGGGAAACCCCTTATCTCCCCCAGCTGTCAGAAGAGATGGGGTTCCTCAAAAGGTGCTTCAGTGGTTCTTCACAGATCTGACACCAGAAGACTGGCTGGTTTGATGGAAGGATCAAGACCTAAACACTGGGCTTGGCTGATTTTTAATTTCCTCAGCAGACCTTCTCCAGCTTTTCCTGCTGTAGCTAAAGAGAAGTCTGTCTCTACTTCTTCGGTGGCTCCAGCTGCTGCAAAAGCTCTTTTTCTCTCACCATTCAAAACTGCCTTGTGCTACAGTCTATGAGCATATAGGTAATTAAATAGACCAAAAAATGTACAAATTTAAAATGGGAAATTCTAAAGGAGTCTTTACTACGTTTAATAGCTAGAAAAATTAGACAAGTTTTCTTCTTGAGAGTAAATCACTTCAGAGCCATCAAAACGTTTATTTGGTTTTCAGCCAACCATACGGATCTGCTTTGTGCAACACCTTGTGAACACCTGAGAGTTCACCTGTGGATACATTGATTTCAGCTCTTTTCTCCCCCCTCTCCGGCACTGGAAGTAATCAAATACCCCAGCGTGAAGTTTGTATCTCACACAGAACCATTGCCTCACAAACGATTTTGCATGTAAGGAATAAAGAAACAACCGTTCCATAAAAGACTCATTCCCCCAAATATCTATATACTTGAGTGGCACAGCAAATCAGCCATCCTCAGATAAACAAAAGAGTTACTTTATGTGATGCTAGTTGAGGAAGCTGCCCTCATGGACCACTTTGCTGCTTTCCTGCTCACCAACATCTGCACACACGCAAGCTCAGTGCCTCACCACAGCACAATTCACTGCTGAGCTACTGAGGGCCTCTGCTTCCGGGTTTTAAAAGCTCACAAAACACAAACTGCTCATCTCCACAGGAAAAAAAACAATCCTAGGCTAAAATTCTCCCCCTTAGGTGGGGAGGAAGGGCATGAAAGGCAGACCATGGCAAAGCCCTCTGTATTAAAGGACTGAACCCACCACTCTCCTGAAAGCACAATTCCCACACTGAGATCTGAATTTACAGAGTCCAGGGTCAAGTTTTATTCCAATTTTTGTTACAGAAGTTGCTTGGGATCAGGCTCCCTTATCTGTGCTTTTGACAAATGTGATTTGCCATTAAACGAAACAAAGGTCCACGTGCTTCTGTCTGCTTCAACAACTTTTAAAGTCATTGTGCCCCAGCAATAAGAAACGTGCACAGTGTGTGTTGTAATCAACATCACAGGAGAATTCTGCTCCACTTCACACAAAACTTAGCCAGCGTCATTTTTAAAAGAGACATTCAGCATGCACAGGTAAATAGACAGATAACTGTAGATACAGATCTATAATCTCTATTTACGAACACAGGGAGCCCTAGACCCAGCTCCCTCCTTCATCTCAGGAAGAAACAGCTTGGCAAATGGTTGGCAGTAGGGCATTTTTACAGTTTAAACAACACACACCATTCGCAAATGCAATTCCTACCTGGGAAAATCCCATACTGTGTGCTGACTGACATGTCTCCTGAGGTCATTTTAAAAGCTACTTGTGTGCTATGGGTTTATTTTGCTGTAGAGCTGTTCTTTAATCTCCCAGTACCCATACATCAGGACCATGTCCCATCTGTCAGTTAGCTGATGGGCTGAGGCAGGGTGATGGAGAGCAGAAAGCGATGAGATTTCAGTGCCTCTTGTCAGTCACTGGGAGGGGATGTGTGATTTTTCCCTGGTGGAACATATAATGAAAGGTTGCCCACCACCACATACTTAAGGCAGACAGCAGGATGATGAGCTTCTCTGAATCTCAAACAATTTCAGCTCACATTCAGGACTGTGGACCTCAGTTCAAGAATATATCCTGACTGCTAGAAATGTCACAGTCATCAACAAGACACATTTAGGAATGAGGGGAAAAGCCATAGGTGAAGAAACAAGAATATTGGAGTAATGGCCTGATCTCTTCTAAAGCTATGTGAGACCACATTTTCCTTTATATTGTCCTTGCTCAGTGTTAACAAATAAGAGAGGCTTTTATTTAAAAACAGTTCATTGCCGGTTAAACACACAGGATAGTATTTCGTTCCAAACTCCCGAAGCTTCAGACTGCAGATGTTCTCCCCTGCTACAATGAATCCTAAAGAGCCTGACTGTGCCAGGACCCTTAGAGCTTGCTTGGCTTATCATTACTTCTATAGATTACATTTATGGAAACAAAGCAGGGCAGTTTAAGTGAACTGCTTTACAAGGAGCAAACACAAGCAGTGATGCTGCTTGCCATGAAAAGAAGAATTTTCAGTATTTTTTTGCACATGATGTGGCTTTGCCTCTCAGACCTAAGCAACCTGGTGTTTCCTATGCTAGGGAAGTCTGTGTTCCCAGAGTCCACCAGCAGACATGTAAGATTTTGTGGTTATAAAGAAAGCTTGCGTAAATCACATTTGGAAACACAGTACCCTAGCAGGAGCCCTGGGAAACATTTGAGCCCAATGCCTCAGAGCTACAGAGGCAGAAAGAAGTGAACAGATGTAGAATTAAGTTGAACACAAAGTTCTCGGTGCTGCAGTTACCGAAGTGAAAGGGAGGAATGTAAAAAGGTAAGGGATTTATTACAACCACGATCTCATTCCCTCTATGCTCCTGCTAATGCGCATAAGAATTTTGTGGTTTTCTTTTTAATGGATGCTGTTTCCATGGGCACAGAGGTAGTACTGGTCTGCACAAAGGCAACGCCTATGGCTGTCCACAAAAAGTAATGGATATTTTTATCAATTAGTATTATTACGCTAGTATTCACTAGTGTCTCCATACATAGCCACAGCTCTTCCCCCAGAAACCCAACTGAAATGGCAGCATACTCGTTCTGTCAGTAGTGCTAAATTCATAGACATGCGGTCAGAAAACACCAATCTGTGCTTCATTTTTGCATGGCTGTGGGTGCCTGCTTTCTAAATGCACCCACATAGACCACAACATATGGCATACAGCTTTTGCAAATATCACAATGGGGAGGACACCAAGGGAGTTTACTGGTGATGTGGCTATTGTAACATCTCCAGAAACCAAGATCAGTGGCCTTGTCCTTCTCACTGTGTAAGCTGGTACAATGATATGCACTGCTTTTTCACAACAAACATCTGTGTCACTTTTATTTGCTAAGCGTATACAAGCAGCTTCATATCATCATTCGGGTGCACAGGCAATTAATCCTGGCATTTCCATTAGCTCGTGCAACACGAGTGAGACCAGGCTGCTTCTGAGCGGTTACACTTACAGGTCAAGACAAACTTAACCTATCAGATCTTAAGTATACTTGCACTTTATTTTGACCCGTCCGTTACCAGTGATGAAAGCATCCTAGTTTCACAGCTAATTCGATTTTAAATTTATCCTCATTCCCATGTAGACCAAGCCACTTCAATATGTTTCCTTTGACAGGACTTCTTTCATAACTAAAGATCTCCAAACATTTAAATGCCCCATGAGAAAACAGGCTTTTTTTTCAGTTGATGCCCGCTTAAGATAGTGATCACTTCTTCCTACTTATTTTAACATTCACTGTCTTTCCTTAAAAACCGTCATACTTCAGCACCATGCAGTTCCATTGGGAAAAAAAAATGCTCTTTTTTTTTTAAAGTAAAAGCTAAGATGTTACCCATTATAAGTAGAAAACCAAATGACTCAAAATTCACAAGCAAATATAAAATGTATGTCTCTTAAAATTATAAAGCAGTGTAGTATTTTGAGGGGAAGGGGACAACCATGTGGTGCCTGATTGCTGTGGCTGGCTTTTTCTGTGTTTTCATTCCCTGGGACAAGTTGCACATAGCTGCAGTATCACCGCTGCTGTGCCTAGGCTGACACAAGGTGAGGTAAATGGGAACTCCTGCTGGCACTGCAGGGCAGACCTGATCTAAGACTATATTTAGAAAACAAATCAGAGTATTCAAAACCAGATAGAGTTTTCTGTCAACGTCACTGTGAAGGGAGTTGATGCCATGGTCTGTTAATGTACATAAAGACAGCAAACTCTCTCATTTGTGATTCTGTAAACTCTGTACTGTCTAAAATAACCTTTAAAGACACCAAAAGATATTTACTCTAAAGCAGGATTATTGTCAGAGACATTCTCCAAATTTCTTATTGACTTCATTGTTTATAAATGACATTGAATTTACTCTTTAAAGTGGGAAAACAAAATACCCACTACCATTCCTCTACACGCATGAACAGCTGACTTGCTGTAGTGCTTGTATAATAGATGGTGGGAGCTCTCTGCCTTTGATGTTATCCTAATGAACTCAGCATAATTGCCTTTGTGAAACAATGGCAAAGAGCACAGCAGTAGTTAAATACAGCTCCACTAAAGCAAGGACAGCTCTTGGTAGTGTGCCAGATTCCCATCTCCAGGTTCTTCATTACTTTGTCTCTCCCTCTTTTCAAAACACTCTTTTCTCCAAAATACAAGGCCAGGATCTCAGCTGATATAGAAGGATGCAGCCTTGTGTGATATTTACTAATTCATCAGTCCAGAAAAGAAGAGACATAAGTGTATCACAGCCTTTTCCATGCTCCATGCTCAGCTCTGGGAGCTCCAGCTCCCTGTGACACCCATCAGCCCTCTGTACCACTGGCTCATGGGTTGGCTGGGTGTGGTATCAATCTCCTGGGATGGGAATGGAAATTCTGCAGCTCTCACAGCAACTTTACAAAGCAAAACACTTTAATTAAATATAAAAAATTTATTAGCACAGCACTTGATTAATCTCTCTGTTTATCTGATTCTGCTGTTCAAGTTTTCAGTATTTTGCACTATTACAGGTTACCAACGCACAGACCAATAAACTGAGGGCAAAAAATATTTCGGGGTAACCACTTATTTATGAATGCTCAGTAATCACTGTATTACAAAGTGAATGTGACAGGAAAGTTACAAAGAAATCATGCCTTTCTTGAAAGCCAAATTCATATCTGAAAACATCTCTCTGGAACTACACACAGCAGGTCATACTTGTCATCCCTAATTTGGCAGTGATGGGCTTGGCTGATTGTGATTTAGCATTCAAATTTTCACTTTGTTAAGGGGAAAAAAAAGGCCAAATCTTTTAAACCTGGAAACTGAAGCTAGATACTTAATTTTGAGACTCATCAAAATAAAAGCGCTCTGGAATATGCTGCTCCTTTTATCTTTTTTAAAGAGATTTTAATAGTCTCCTAATGAAAAACAATGCAAAACAGATCTCATAGGACACCCAGTGAAACCAGTGACTGGCTTTGTATGGATCTGAGCAGTACTGAAGAACAGGGCTGGGAATAGGGAGTATCATCACACTGTGACTTTTAATCCAGCTCTGACACTGCTCACACCAACTAATAGTCTTCTGATGAAGCTAAAATAATCTGAGAAAATGCCATTACATGATCAGAACGATTGTTTGTCTTTAGGCTTCTCTCTAAATCACCTAAGACCTTTGCATGCTATATAAATAAATTACAACCAGTATTTTAGCTTCTTTTGACGCAGCCATTATAAGAATGTCACTGACATTTTAGTCAGGATATTCTATTTAGTTTGAAATATGATAGGAGCCTAATGAGGTTTTAACCATAGAAAGGCAAATGCTAAGAAGCCTGAGTCGAAATATATCTAGGAAAATTAAACGAAAAATCCTATAAAACCTATATAGAGAGCAAGCTGATGGTACCTAGTGCTGACCATGCCCTTCTTATCTGGAGCTCTAACCAAAAGAAGCCGTAGCAGGAGGACTGCAGCAGTGGAGATTTTGCTCTGGCTGCAGTACATTGACAGAAGGCTGAGTGCTACAGTAAGGACACGCTGACCGCAGCTGGCCAGTCCTTGGCTGCAGAGACAGGAGCTCACGTGGCGGGCTGAGACAATGCATCCTGCGGAACATTTTCCCGCAGGCACCGGATGATACAAACCAGAGGATGAGCTGGACAGCCGGCATGACAGAGCCCCAGCTGGGGCTTCCCCAGCACAGAGCCCTTGCCCCACCAGGCAGCTGTGGAAGAAAGCGCTCTCCTGCCTTCTCACTTGCCTTTACCTAGCACAGTGCAGGGTGCACAACCTCCATGTCTTTCTACCATCGTGCTCTTTCATTTTTTTATGAGTTGCATAGGTCACCTAACAATCAGCCACTTCTTTTATTCCTGCTTGCGAAAGCTGAATGCAGAGGTCTTTCAAACCATTAAATATCCATCAGTAAAACAACAGTGTAGTTAGTGAAGGATTAACATATTCAGAATATGTATATGTTCTAAATTTAATTAATTTCCAAGTACAAGCACTCATATGACCACTGGTTAGAACAACCTAAAAGCAATGCTTGAGCAGTATAAATCAAATTAAATTACAAACCAATTCTGAAGCTGTGTTTTTAAGTGCCCCCATCAACTTGTACAAAATTATAAAAACTAGGAATTAGGAACAAAACTCTGACTTGTCATTCTTTTTCTTAATTTGAATTTAACTGGATTACACATGAATTACTAATTGCTATTTCTAGTGACCCATGGTGATAATATGAGCTCTGTATTACAAAGACCTGACATTTAATTAGTTTGTATGAGCAGATTATGCAAAGTTTTATCATAAAGTGATTTAAACTCATATTGCCCTTGGTAATGCAACATAGCAATAGTGAAGTCTGTGCGTTGGTACAAACATAAAATTTCAAAGAGAATCCATTAAAGGAAAAATCAATTGATTAAATGTAAAATGAAAACAAGCTCTGCAGAGTATTAGGTACTAAATTCTATTCAACCAAGCTTCAAAGTTTGTAATCATCAACTTGAACTATGTAAAACAAGTATTAGTCACACTTCAACTACCGAATAACTCAGTTTGTATATTACTTGCAATTCAAAAAAATCCTGAGAACTCCACTAGACATTTATATATGAGCTACAAAACCAGCTAATCTAGAAATCATTTTTTGTGGGAAGGAAGCATTTGACTGTCTGGTTCCCGTATGGAGTAACACTCCAAAATGGGTAGTGGAATAAGATGGCATGGACACCACGCTGGAGAAGAGAAAAACAGAAATTAGCCTAGGACAAAGTATCTTCCCAACAAGCTGAGAACGTTTCTGAAGAGCTACTAGCAAGTTCAAACAACATAATCCAACTAAAAAGTAAAACACAGATGTCACTGAAGACCAGACTCTACTTAATTTACTTCTGTCCATCACTGGAACATCTGATACAAATCAATAACAAAAATGTTGGCCTTTTCTAGCTTAATTTACCCCTTCAGGGCATGTTCTGACAGGAGCAGATTTTTTTTTTTTTTTTTTTTTTTTTTGAGGTGCTAATTTTTTTTAAACTCTTAAAGATTTATTAGGGGAAAAGAGAAAAAGGGAATATTGATTTGAAAAAATCCTACTCCCATATTGAAAGAATTTTCTTCCCACTGAAGAAGAATTTACATAGCTTACAGAGTTCCTACAGGCTTCATCTTTATCTGATAACCTCTAAAATGTGTTTCTTTTCTGAACCATTAGATTGACACCATATAAATGCTGCTTGGTGAAATTTTGGACATCTCTACAGAGAAATGAGTCCAGGCTCTGGAGGAAATGCTTGCCTGTCTAGAACAGTATTGAGTAAGAAAAGGAGACCAAGTGTCAGGTTTGCAGCCAACTTTTAGGGACACCTTACAATTGCCAAATAATCAAGAGAGCCATTGAGCAATAACCCAAGGCCTGCTGTTGGAAAACAGATTCTGATCTTTGGTATGGAAAAGTGTGTGATCATATTCTCAGGCTGTACATTTCATTTGCAGCTCATTTTTGTTTCTTCTGTGCCAGGAAGGACCATTTGATCCTGCGAGGCTCACACAGGAAACGCAAAGCTGTGTCAGGGAAGGTCTAGGCTGGGTATGGAAAAGGTTTTTCACACAAAGGGTGGTTGAGCACTGGAACAGCCTCCCCAAGGAAGTGGTCACAGCACCAAGCCTTTTAGAGTTCAAGAAGCATTCCAACAACACTCTCAGACACATGATGTGATTCTCGGAGTGCCCTGCCCAGGACCAGGACTCAATGATCCTGATGGGTCATACCAACTCAGCCTATTCTATGATTTTATAATAACCCTCTTGCATGGGCCAGCCTAATGTAGCCTGAACCATTTGTAGACTAATTCTCTGAGGGAGTATTTTCACATTTCTATTTCTTGGGGGTGTGTGTGTATACCTTCCTAGTTTCAGATTTCCACCAGCTTTCATAAATGAACATACACTTCCAAAAATTATGATTCCTGATGACCTTATTGACTTTGTATCTGTCAGGCTCCATTGAGATACTCAAAAGACACGAGAAGCTAGTCTGATTTGAAAAGGACCTGAATACTAGGTAGCTCCTCGAAACCACAGGAACCAATTGTCTGTAAATCCAGCACATTGCCTGCAGCTAGGAAACATTTTCCAGAACAAAGTGTGGCACACTCTGTTCTTGTCTCCTGTAAGTTACCTACCAGCTGCTCCCAGAACACTGTGCTGCAGGTCACCTTTGCCTTTGGTGCTGGCTCAGTGCAGAGCTGCTTGGTGGGAGCTCACCTGTGCAGCCTGGGCTGCAGGTACATCTCCTCCAAGCTCCAACACACTTCAGCAGCACCCTTGAGGCCACCTTGCATCCAGCAGGGCTTACAGTGCCTGTCTTGAAGGACGTACCAGCCTCCTTTAAATACTTTCTTACTTTTTGGCACTACAGCCTCTCGGCCCCTTACTGTCGCTGGTAAAGGAGAGCCAATCTTACAGGAATTAGTACTATTCTTCAGTTAGTCTGCTCTACAGCCTCTTGGAGAAGAGGAAACAAATAACCAAGAACCCGTGGATCACAGATCACTGCAGCCATGCAGTTTGCCATGCCCATCTGCCTGGTGCCAGAGGACTTGAATTTCTCCCAAGAAAACTGCAAAAAACAAAAAACATACAAGAACTTGCACACTCACTTGCCAGTACCTTGCAAGCACAAGGGTACTTCACTCACTTGTCCTCAGTCTTGCAAAGATGTCTACTTCACTAAGTCAAGGCTGATAATTTCCAAAATCATCTCCTGGCAAGGAGGTATCAGGATCATCCATTTCTCATTAGATATTAAGCCCTTAAAATATATTGCTGGCTTTGAAAACTACACACAACGTGTATATCTCTAAATTGCTTGTAATATGTGAAATCTACCCTACAGCCAGAGCTTGAAAATTGCACACAGCTGAAGTCTACCTCTATTATTCATTGGCTTCAATGAGACTATTCATGCAAAAGGTCCAAAGCAGTTTTAGGGCTTTTGGTAATATGTGTGTACATATATCTTTTTACTTTTAAAAATGAAGGGGGATTTTGGAACAAGCATGAAGATCATAAAGTGGGTAAAGATTTTTTTAAACCACCACCGAAATGCAATCATGCTGGAAGAAGCTGACAAATTTCAGCAGCTCTTTTTCATTAAAGTGCACTACTTTAAACAAAAGCCCCCAAGGCAAGCTCTGTGAGAAGTTTGCCATGATGGGAATATACTCATGTGAAAGAAATATAGCACAATCTAGCACATTCATAGAAACATCACTTTTAAATATAAAGTCCATTATTCATTATTAAAAGAAATGGATACATATGTGAGAAAAATACCCATCTTGTGGCTACATGCCTGACAGCAGCTTATATTCTTTGCAGAGTATTTTACATCCACAATAAATGTGAAAGAGATGTATCTATCTAGCTTTTAGGATGTTTCTTCAGGTTTATCGCCACTGGGAAATAGCTGTATCTGATTCAAGAAGAAAAGAAAACTACATTTATCGAGTGAATTAAAGTGCCAGGAAATTCAAAGATGTGGGAATGCTGGACAAGTTGAGACACAAATAGCAATGGCTGCTTTACACTGCAGGACACATGGTAGCCCCCGATAACAGGGGGGCCATTGTCAAGAGCTTGACAAAATACATTTCATAAAATAAAGTGGTGTAAGTCTGATTTCATTAGAGTCACAGCAGTTTATGATGCAAGGTATTGCCTCAGCATTTTGTGGGGTATTATTTTGGTCTCCTGTTTGAAACTAGCCAGAAAGATAGATGGATATTAATAGCACTGATGCACAAGCAAGTTATCAGAGTGCATCTACTTTAATTGCTGTTGTATTTCTTAACCCTAGCAGGGCACACAAATACTGAAAAACAGTCACTTATGCCAAAGAATCCATATTTAACCAATACATCAAGTTAAGATTTGAATTTTTCTTCTGCAGGATATTCCCACTGTTAAAATTAACAAATGACAGATGCTCTGAACTTTTCCACAGTAAAGACATTTTAAGGAATGTCATTAACACTTTCTAAGACCTTTGTGGCCCTGAAATTGCACAGATGGCATCTCCTTAAGCCCTGATGGTCCTCTCCAGCTGTGCAGTGAGACAGCGCTTGGAGACTGGTCGTAGATTTTGTTTTGGTAGTTTCTCAAAACATGCTGCCTTGAAGTGTGGCAATTTCAATATGCTGGGGCTTTTTTCCTTCCCCCAACAATAACAGGAGTGTTTCCTACTACATACCTGGGGAATGGAGAAAGAGAATTCACTGTGGATTGTGCGTTCCCATCTCAGCTGGAATAAAAAGTTAAACGGGAACAACTTTTTTGCTGCACCTGTCACAGTGGTTGATTCTGCAGTCTTCAGAGTTGAACTATTTTGTTGGATTCGGGGTTGAAATTTGGTTGAACTCCTCAGAGACTCATTTGCACAAGTTTTATATATGTAAACATGTACTGGAAGTGAAGTGCATATTGCCTTGCACATGGGACAGTATCAAAGGGCAAGTGTAATCACCAGAACTCCCTGCCTCTGCAATTACCTTGCAGCATTAGGTTTTAGTCAGGGTCTCTTAAAATTAGCAGCAGCTTTTGCTCAGCTAGGAGCATCAGACTAGATTTGGCAGGTGATGTGCAAGAGGAGCAAGCTGGTTTCTGAGGACACGGGAGGCACCAGGTGACTCAAAAGGTAATTTTGAGCCATTGCAGAGAGCTAGAACCTGTTGGAGAAGGCAGCAAGGATACTTTTGCTTTGGTAACATGGATCAGGTTAAAGACATCCATCCACCCTGCCACCTTCCTCTGCTGCATTCAGTAAATGCTTACCCAGCTTGTAAAGACAGACTGTCCAGCAGCTGCATTGCTTGGCTTTACAGTGGGCAGGTGCAATCAACACCTCTGTGAGCATACAGGCCACTGCCTTCTACACCACAGGACCTTCTCTTTCAGAGTGCATGGGCTGAATGTGGGATGAGTTTTGGACATTTTTGTTTGGCATGTATTTTCCCCAAGACAAGGGCCAGTTGGAGCAGCAAGGCCCTGTCACCGATGTCTAAAGAAGTTCCAGCCCTTAAGGGTACAGTGGAGGAGGATGAGCAACAGGCTGCTTGAAATCTGCATTGAGAGAGGCAGTTTCTTCTCCCTAGAAAGCAAGAAATCATTTTTAACCACTTAACTATAACCCCTCCATCGCCTTTCTGGGACTCACAGTCCTTTCTTGCAGTTGTAGTGCAAGTGACAGCCTGGCTTCAAATTTTATAGTGATTTTGGTGAGCTGCCAGCACTTCTTGGATCACACAAGGCAACAAAGTGAGGTGGCATTTTTTAATATTTGATATTGTAGGACAAGTTGGATGTCATTTTATGGAATAGGATAAAAAATAATAAAAAGAGGCATTTCCTTAATCAAAGGGCATCCTTAATGCTGCATATGATCACTCACTGTAAACAGGAAAAAGACAGGAACTTCTCAAAGGAAAGGCTGTAACTATCGTTAGTAACAGAAAGATTTAAGCAATTTACAAGTAGGAATTGCTAGTGACTCCCCCATTAAACATGGAAGATAAATCAGTTAATCTGGAAAAAGTATACAAACCCAACAGGAAAAGTTTCCAAACTGATCTATTTAAACTAAGAGCCATTAATTTCACACAGGCACTGCTCCTGATTAGAACTGGAAAGCCAAGTTTGCTACAGTGATGTTGTTTTGCTCTTGTGATTTTGAAGCAGTGTGAAGGGCAGAGAGACAGAGGCTGGGTTTTAATAGGAATTACATCTAAACTCTGCTCATCACTGAAGATAGAATCTAATCACTTAGTACAACTAAGGACACTAGTGAAAAAATTTTAGATGTCAAAATGTTGTTGAAGTGACAGCTATATTACCATGAGAACAAAACTGCAGGAACAAGACTCTGCCATAGCTAGATCCTGACACATTAGTAACCTTGAAAAAACCTGTGACAAATGTGCTCAACCCCCTAAGCCAAACTAGCAGTAGTTTGATACAGGCTCCAAAAGAGAGGTAGATTTTGAAGTTTCAGTCACTCAGTTGCTCCTGTACATTTACGAAGTGCAAAATCGAGGCAGAATACGCGTCATAGATTCACAAACCTAAGCATAAACCTGTCTGCTGTAACTACATTCCATTTCTCAACCTAGTTAGGCTGAACAGAAATTCTTTTGCCTAATTGACGAGAAGCCTATTATCCCAAAGCACTGAAAAACAAAAACATTCCCTGTGGCCTGAATAAACTAGGTTCAAAAGGTTGCTAAATAAGGAGGCCAGCCAGTCTACACAATTTTTTTAGCTAGCTGACAAGTACATTGAAATTTGGGACTAGATATCAAGTACATGTTAAGCAAAGGTCCTGCTGCCCACAAGCATCTCCACAACAAAATGCAAGCGGATGGGTAGACAAATACGTATTTGTATTCAGATAACCATATTCAGGAAATCTTGATAAAGTGTGTTTCACTTTTTCAAATACCTTGAGTAGACTTTCAGATTAACCAAAGTAACTTCAAATCCCAGAAACATACTGAATGAAATTAAAATACTTGCAAGTAGCAATTAAGCAGACAATGAAAGTTATAAACAAACATAAATGACTCACATACATAACATATCCTACAAACAATTTATTCCATGGCATTGTGGCTCTTATGGAGAATGAAAAAGCATGGCTGAACTAGGTCTTGAATTTCGTAACTATTCTGACACTTGTTCACAAATTTATCGTAAACAAGACAACCAACCAAGGTACAGGTGAAACTCTACAGTTTGGTACATGACTATTTGAAAATCATACAAGCATTGCTTCACCGCCAAATAGGAAAGCTGAATTAAGTGCAGGAACCTGTTTTCATTCTGTGAGTTTTCAATACTTCCATTAAAAATTTAGTATGGTGAAGGAGAAAACACCAGGCCTGATGGGAGTATCGAGGCGAGAAAGTACACAGATCCTTTCAAGGAAGAGATTTAGTGTCAAAGTAACCTTGATACAGAGGGAAAAGTGTCTGAGCAAATGAGGATGCACTTCAGCAAGTGTGGAGCTGCAGACGATGAAATGTGATGAGTGCATATACATATGTACATATACATATATACACACATCTATATACCTGTGCAAGTGACAAAAGACATAAGAGAGGAAACCACTGGAGAGGCAGAGGGCCTTCAGAACAGGATTTGGGAATCAATGTATCATAATGGAACATAAATTGCATGCAAGACTATTTTGCTTTTGAGAGAAAGCAAAAATCAAAGTGAAGTGGGATGTATAAATGGTAGCACTGCTCCTAAGACAGCTGAAGTAAACCTTCTGCTTTGCTCAGAAGCAGTAAGGCTCCCACAGCTGGAGCACTGCAGCCGGATTTGGGAGCAGTATCTAATACCAGAACAACACAGGCCGACTTGAAGGAATTCAGATGAAAAGAATTATCACCAGAGGTCTCAAAACCTATCCTTGGAGGGAAGTCTGGGAAAAGCAGAGTTGTTTAGTCTAAAAATAAAGATGTCTGAAGGGAGATGCGATAACGATCTTCAAATATAGAAAAGGGTTGCAGAAGGAGAAAGGAAATAAGCCCTTTTCCATGTGGGCCGAGGTTTGTCTGTACAGAAATAGGCTGAAATGGCAGCAAGGGAGATTTGGGTTAGACTTCAGGAAACGCTTTCTTCTAGTGGTAAGAATAGCTAAGTCCTGGAAGAGTTGGCCTGCAGAGATCTTGTGACCACCACTATTTAAGCTTTTTAAGTACAGCTATATAGACACTTGTTGGAAACATACTGGTTGTATCTGTACTGTCTTCGGGCAGGTGGATGGACTGACTGACCTCTACAGAATTCTTTGCTTTCAACTTCCACTGTAACTATGAAAACTAAGTGATTGGAATATTAACAGGTTTTCTTCTAGCAGAGCATTTCTCTCTTTGAAAATGTATGAGCACTCAACAGACCAGGGCTTGGTGTCTTCACAGCATCTCCTCTGAGTTTTGGTACACAGATCAAGGCAGCAGAGGGGAGTGCATCAGAACTCGCAGGCAGACCTGAGTACTGTTTGCAACAATGTTTGGCTTCTGTCCTGGAATACAGAGGACACAAGCTCAATCTCTCTTCCTCCCCAGGGAACAGGTATTCAGTGCTTGCTCTTCACTATCCAGACCAGAAACAGAGGCACAGCAACCACAGAAGGAGTGGGAGCTGGCCTCTATGCCACACTGCCCAAGAAACATTTTCATCCTTCAATTTTACTGCAGGAGATTTGAACACAAGACTCTCTCTGTTAGTAAATGTGCACCCAGGAAGACTTGGTCCATTTTCTGCTAGATATTTACCCAGATGACTTTAAAAGCTCTGCATAGATTTTGGACTAGCATTTTTTTCTCTTGTGGGAGTGCAGTAGAACACCAGCTGCTGTTAATGTACCTTGGTGAATAATCACACTCAGCTAATTTTCAGCTATGAATGATTAAGCACTTCATACAGTATGTGAACATAAAGAGCCATTTCCTCACACTTAAAATATATTTTATTTGAGAACTCAGTGAAGCGAACCCACCCCACACCAGTATAAGGATAAGCTGCAGAATTAGGCAATTTCTCTTATGCATCCATGATTTTGTGTGACATACAAATTCTACAGGAAAGCCATGACACCCCTGCACAAACTGATACTCCTGCAACACTGTTCAAGAGCATATTGCACTGCATGTTTTACCCCTGGCTTACCATGCACAGATTACACTTTTCATCTTTCGTGAGAACATCTCTAGAAAATCTGGTTTTTTTTAAAAGAGGAAACTGTCAAAATTTGGCAGGTCACAATTTTGTAAGCCTTACTCATTACTAGTATTTACTCCTGCAAACTGTTCTCTGGAAGTCAGTTTGACAGAAAGAAAAAAAAAACATTCACTGGTCTGACACAAAAATTGCCAAGTCACACTATCATTTTATATGAAGACAACTGCTGTTGCTGTAGCACAGACTAGGGTTTGGTTTTTCAGCCTCAAGTTAACCAAAAACACACCAAAGCTTTATTATGGAAAATATATTTAAAATTCTCATAAAGCTAGAAAATTCAAATGCCCTTACTGTCTAGAGAGAGCTCAGCTCTCTACTCCTTCATTTGCTGTCATTTCCTACGTGAATATGTGTTGCTAAACAGGAGTGAGGATTGTGGGCTTGACCACTAAAAATGTGCTTCCACCAAGAGTAGTTATGCATTGTTCTCCACTACAAAAAGGTAAGAAAGATGCTGTATAATTTTAGTCCTGATAGGAATTTTGGAGGTCACACCCCCTGGAAGAGCCCTTGTAGTTATGCACAGTAGGTAGTCATCCTTTCATAAGTGGTTTTTGCTATCCTCCATCCCCAAGAAACTCCTTTGTATGACACAGGCAACACAGCTCTAAGAAGCATGAGCTGTCAGGAAATAGCTGTTCTGATTCTGCACCAGCAAATGGAGGTCTGTACGTATGGTAATAACAATTTACTTTTTATAGAATAATAATAGGCTTGGGTAATTCCTGTGCCAACAGATCAGCGGCCACTGTTTCCACTCAGAGGTTATGAAAGATTCTGCCCTCACCCCTTTCCAATGGCCTCTTGTTCCAGAACAGCTGAGCGTTATTTTTAAGCCATAAAATTGTAGGAGAATGGCTGGGCAGCTATTATTAACAATCATACAGAATTCAGCATAATGTGTGTCTCAGTCCACTTTATATTCTACCACTTAGCACAGAAAGCACAGACTGAAATAATTTACAGTCAAGTGACATTTTGCATGTATAAAAGATACATCTATTTGAACAAGGTGAGTTCAAATCTGTGGTCTCTGTTCAAAGAAAACTCAAATATAAGTCAATGAGAACCATGTCTGTGAAAACAGGGCCTGCCTGGCTGCTTTCAGAGCATAAGATCAAGTTTATTCTTTCAAAAATTCCTTAGTGTGCAGGACTCAGGAATAGCTCTTTTATCTTCAGGTTCTCCATTCCCCTGATGATCCACCTGCAGTTACTACTCCAGCTGTCCTTTTCCTGAATATAATGAGTTTTTTCTGCCTTTTTCTAGTTAATTCTCATCTGCTTTCTGTTCACTTATACCTTTTCCTGACAATGATATCCTCCTCCCCTTGTCCATCCTTTTTTATAATACAGGAGTTGAGAGCAAGTAAGGAGAGGAAATTGCCATGGTGGCTAAAGGGATAAACTGGCAAAGAGAAGAATTTAGGTCCTTCTGGGAGGAGATACAGCAACTCCTATTCAGATTTCCTGTAGATTTTTTCCTTCTTTTTTAGATTTGTGAGAAGGAAGCCAGAATTGAATCTTTTCCTTCCTCCTTTCAGGTTCACCAGGAAATTAGTTGAACAGCTAAACTGCCCACTCTGCAACCCTTCCCTAGCAGGCCGTATGAATGTCTCCAATTGCTACAGTTTGTTAATTGCCGCACAGAAGTTATCACATTAATGCAACTTTGATGCCAAGAATAGTTTAAACGAAGTTAAATGAGTAAAGCATGCCTAGTAGTTCCCATTGTTCAGCCCCATAGACAGGCAGTGAGTTGGATAATTGGGCATTCTGACACTTCCAACTCATTTGTTTCGTTACACTGTGTTGCTTGCACTCAAATAAACATCTGCAAAAATTGTGAACAAACAGATCTAAGAATTCTTCATGAGGAAAAAGCTGCTGTATTCAGATCGATTATGCACTAAGAACCTGTAGAATTAGGGGGTTATTTTTTTAGGGATGAAGGCTTTTTCCTCCCAAACACTTGTCATGCTAGACCAACACAAGCCATTGAAGTCAAAGCCCCGAAGAGCACACAATGGTCATCATATTTAAAGCAGATTCCTCTAAGATCCTGAATTTATCCTAACATCACATCCCATTACTATTATGTAGGTGCCTTTCACCCTAACAGGGACACAAAGCACTTTGCAGAGTCAGATTCCCACAGCCAGATTACTGCAGTTCCTGGACTTTCATCACTCTCATGGGTGCCAAGATATATCCTGCACTTAGAGACAGGCATTCATCCCCTGCCAAATAAAATACTCTTCAATGGATATAACCCACCGTTAGTTTTTTCTAGCTTTTTTCTGGTATAGCTCCCCTGACTTCCACAAACTTTTCCCAGCAGAGAACTGCTCTGACAGCAGGAGTTACAGGATTGTCAGGCTGGGCACCACTCATTTTTGTGGCCTAATGTGATGCTGGAACCCAGCGTGGACTCTCTCGGTGCCTTCGTGCTGGCACTCTAGGACGTGCCAAAACACATCAAGTCCACTCGTACATCCAGTTCAGTAACCTGCCTCCAGCAGTACCTCTGTGCTTCAGGGGGAGACAAACCTTTTGTACTGTGCATAATGAGAGGAGAATTTCCCCTCTCTAGCAAGTTACACAGCAATTTGTGGGTACCCTGATGGATGAGAATTGATTAGTAAGACTTGAGAGGTCAGAGGTACGCACAGACCTCATCTGCGGTACAAAGGACAGTTCATCCTCCATGTCACAGGAAGCATATAGTGAAATTTTCATTGTTGCTGATATAATACGGGACATATTGCAACAGCAGGCTGAATTCTAATGCAGCCGTTATAATTAAAAATCCCAATACAGCTATGTTATTCTTCTGAGCCCACATTTTCAGCCTTCCCCAGTTAGACGGTTGGTTTTTTGAAGGTTCCTGAATCTTGATTTGTTTGCTAAAATAAATTCACAAAGCTTCACCTTCCTGAGATGTGTCAGTTAGCTGGTTGACCAGGCCCCCTCAAAGTCCTAGCACTAGAGCAAGTTAATTTTATTTCTACGTAATCTTACTGAACTTTTCTCCTTTTCAGAAATTCTATTTTCTAGAAATAAAAAGATGAAGATTCTCTGCATAAATGTTCTCACTTTCTGAAATTCCATTAAGATCATCAAGCAGACACCCTATTAAATACCAAAATAAAACTTCAGTGCAGCAGTTGACAACACAAAAGCCCAAAACGTTTCCAGTTTGGAAAGAAATAGTTCAGATGTTAACATTTCTACAGAAAGGATTTTCTGTGCTTGAACCAGCTCTTTTCTAACATTATGAACTTATGAATCTGTAGTGGGTTGTGTACTTTCCTTGGTTAGTTAGTTTGAGGTTTTAACTCCAGCAAGTTTCACAGCATTTGACACAAACACCATATAAGCAGATTTAAGTTTCTAGCCCTGAAGGTTGTAAAGAATCATGTAAAAATGTGAACCTAAAGGTCTGAAACCCATATGGTAAAAAAGATCAGAAAAGTTTATGCTGTACAGTTTCTAGGAGTTTTGAATCAATCTCATCTCTAGGGAGCTGGAAGTGTTTTCCGGAATGTGAACATGAGCAAAATACTGAGCAAGGAAATGAGGCAGCAAGCAGACTAACTAGTTTTGTACAATATATGTAGTTTTATACAACTGCAGACGCGTGGCATGAAATTTTGGGATGACTGCAAAGAGCAATGGAGGCAGCTGGTGGACCACGTACTTGCTCACCTAGGACTGAAAATAATTCTTGCTTCTTGTGTCTCTCAGATATATGTATATATATAGGCATATGCACATGAACACATTCTAAATAGCATTTACAGTTATTCTTTATTATTACTCTAACATTTCAGAATTGGGATATTAAGTACCAGGTGTTGGAAAGATTTCCACAAAGTTATGCCAGTGCAGTCAGTAGGATTATGCCAGCAATATTACATTTACAGAACCAGGCCCTAAGGTCATAACAGTTGCTCTCTCATAGCAAGAGATGAGCAGAATCCCTGGGAATACTGTAAAAGTGGCAGATAATTACATATTTTTACACTTTTATTTAATAATTTTGGTAGCTGTTTCATTTTTGCACCAACCCTCCCATACTTCATAACTCTTACAAATATTTCATTAACATACTTAAAATGATTTAGTTTCTCATCCTGCAGCACCTGCATGAATCATCATTCCCACAGGAAGGGAAGGAACAGCTACACTAACCTGGGACAGTGCAGAACTCTTAGAAGCCTCAATACATAATTCACACATGTTCCCATCTTTCTTATTTTTCTATAGTTGCATCCTTTATATTTCCCCCTGGCCAGGAAAAGCCCATAACTGCAGACAATGAAGCCTCACAGCCTGGTAACAGGACCCATTATTTATTTATATGTAAAAAGAGGATGCATATCATATGACTTTTTACTGCTTAATTCAAGTCTGTATTGCAGAATTTTCTGATATCCCCTGTGCTTTAGGTTTAGTTAAATACACCAAATACTACCCTTAATGTATCATTTGGGTAACTGAATTAGAAAATGGAGTTTCCTTAGGATCCAGGATCATGAGAACAGCGGCATCTCGTCCTTTAAAGAGAAATCAGTGGCTGATAACGTAACCTTGGTGAAGTCTAGAAGACAATATGATATGATTATAACTTGAACCCAGGACAGGGAACCAGTCCCACTACCCTGTAACCATTTTTTCAACTCAAGACCCTTTTTGTATATTTTGAAGAGCCACTATTCAAAGAGAGGAAATCTATTTAAGTTTTGTGTATGTACATAACACAGACCAAGGTTAAAAAAAGAAAAGCCTCACTCTACTCAATAGTTATTTTAAAGCATTTCAGAAATATTTGGTAAATTTGCATTCTCCTCTGCTGCCCCCACCAGATTTTCATACATTCTTAAACCTTAGCGTTCTCATCGGTGGGACATCTTTCCTCATCTGAATCTCACTGAGTGGGTGTAAACACAGAAAGTATTAGAGCTAGTTTCATCAATATTTTGAACTCAACACAAGTAAAAAGCACTTGAAATGATTTTGGTCCTGGTATCTGACTGAACTTAATTCAAAACTGACTAAGTCAAAAAAGAGTTTTTAAAGTGACTTGAAGCTCGGGCTACCCTTTTTACAATGTCTTTACGAACCTGCTTTCCAAAGATCAAGATAATCTTCTCAAAACTGAAACATCTTAAAGCATCTTGCATCTGACACTCAAATAAGCGCCTTAGTTATATTTCTGAACTTCTAAATCAGCCAATAAAGTGTGTAAGCACACTGGAAAGAAAACAAACAAACTGAGAAGAAAAAATAAAGACCTGAAGAGAAGAAACATATGTGGAAGGGGTACAAGAGCAGAGGGAAGAAGTGGGTGGGGTGGGAAAAATGCATAATAAATCCCAGCCCTGCTCTACCAGCAGAGATCAGTAGATTTTAGCTGAAGAAATAGTCAAGCTAAAAGCTGCCTATGATTGCAATGAGATTCTGAGCACCAGAAAGTTTAATAAAACTACAAAACTTGGCCAAAATCAGAATTTATTTCTTTTTTAAACACATGATACAGTTCCCATCAATGATGATAAAAGCTTTGCCAGTAAACCCAAATACAGGCTCAGACACTGCTTTTGTTAATTGTTAATTCTTAGTACAGGAGCATGAAGTGTCTGTAGTGAGTAATCAAGCTTGGAGCCTGGCATAGCCACCCAATAAGGCACTGAGCCTTTGGCCTGGGTTGTGGACTGTATTTCAACCCCAGCACACAGATTGGAAGGCAAAAGCACGGAGAGGAAGAGACAATATTATACTGTCACAAGAATTTCACAACACACAGAGGCATGTCCATACCGCTATAGACATGCACATATGTACACACGTTATTCAACTAGAAACAGATTAGCATCAGCTGAATAAAAGTGAACACACAGATTTCAAAGAAAAATCACACAAGGTAAAAATGTGCTTGCCTGCCTGTGGCATCAGTTGAAGAATAAATATGATAATAAAAATCATCACGAAATGGCATATGGTACATTTTTGTACACATATTATTCACTCACTTTTTATTGTATTTGACTTGACACTGACAATATATCTTACTCATTAGGGGAGCTTATATTTCAGTCTCAGCTGTATGTTAAAAATCTCCCACTGTTATATGGCGAGAATACATAAAAAACAAATAGGCAAAAGCACGCTCGCCTGGAAAGACTTAATATTTCTCAAAATGTTCAGAAATTATTCTTCCCATTAAAAATCCAAAGTCAAAGGGGGAAATACAATTGTTACCCTTGATTTTTCCCTGGTGTTTCATTTATTACATCAAGAGTTCCTTGATTGGATTCAAATGCAAAGTTGCTCCCATGGCTTCAAAGTCAGAGTAAATTGAAAAATGCGCTTCAACAACATCGATACTCAAATAATATCCCAGAATACAGTCTTAATGGCTTTACCCTTATTAAACAAAAACATAACAAAACTTTGGGGGTCCTTTTCAATGAAATAACAGAATGATAATAAAAAGCAGCAAAACGAACCATGTACTAAAGAAAATCTTGTCACCTCTTTAAACCCCCTCTGGAAATACTTGTGAGTTTGTTTTCCTGTGACTCTGAAGAAGTTTCTCTGATCCACAGGCATAGACATGCACACACAAACTCCAGACTAGCATGCCAGATATTAAAGGAAGCCTCTCATTCTAAGCAGTACTTTGAGCAAACAGTTGGGTGTAAAACCAGACCAGAGCTGGGAAATCCCAGAAAGAACCATTTCTCAGAGGGAGCATTCTGACACAATTCTCTCCAGATTTTTCTCCAGATATATCCATCTGTCTGCAGAAAAACAGGCTGGAAAAGAGGTCCACAAATTACTGTCTGAAAAAAAAGTCCTCAAAAAAATTCTCAAAAATCATTTAAATAATCTAAAAATACTGGCAGGCTGTTATAGTATCTAATAGTACTTACTCTTTATTTTAAGTTTGGCTCCAGTTTTTTAGACAGCTGCCATTTCACGTCATTTCAATAAACCAGAAGAGGTTAAATAATTTAGGTGAAATTAAGAAATAGCCCAAGACCTACTGCCCTTTGTAAAAAATATCAGATGATACCAACAATCTGATTCCAGTCTTTTGGGACTCCATTTAAGTTGAAACCACATTCATTTCAATGCTTCCTTCCTCTTGGGAGAAAAACAGTGCAAGGATGGAGCAATGACACCTCCATGGTTGGCAAAGCCAGTATTGCTTTCCCATGAGGTCACCTCTTGCCCTGTTCCCAGGTGAGCTTCCATCTGGAATGGTTTTCTTCAGAGAGAAGCCAAGGTTTGACATTTTCTGTCTGACTGGTGCAACTCGGGGAAAACAGTGTGTTTGAGAAAAGCAAGTGGGGAAAATTCCTATATTGTCCTCAGCCAGTTCCCCCCTCTGGACAAATAATCAGAAAGCCCAGGAAGAGATTCTCCCAGAGTAGTGACATCAACCCAGTCAGCTGCAATGAGTTTGTGATCCCCTTAATGACAGGAGATAAAACAGCCACAGGCATACCAAACTGGGATTGTGTCACTGGAGTGAATCAGCTGGACAAAGCTTTGCAGCCCCATGAGCACATGAGGATGGTGGAGAGGCTCATGGCTTATCTGTGCTGCTAACTCAGGATCTGTCAGGATGTCAGTCACACCGTGCCACATAGGGACAGATGGACATGATGGTGTAACATTTCCTGAACTATACCAGGAGTCCAGACAGGAGATTTTCTACAAAAAGTGTGTGCTGCTAAGAAGAGAGTCAGCCAGAATGGCCTATTTTACCAATATTCCTTGCTCAATAGGAAATTAATACTCTGACTCTTTACCTTTGTCATAGAAAATATTTCTAGGTGTTTTCTAAGGGTAAAGACATAAAATTGTTTGAGTTAATCTACACCTAAGCCCTGAACTTAAACTGTGATATTTCTACATCATATAACCCTTGGAATGATGCCATTTTACAGAAGGTTTATCATAGCCTCACCTAAATCACAGTGTGATTAAATGGGTTTTTCAGGTTTCGTTCTTGCCCCTCCAGAATAAGAGACCCAGACTATCACAATTGAGGTATTTCAACTTAATACTGTGACACAGCATTGCTCTTTAGTTTCCATCCGGAGAAATAATACTTTTGAAAGCAATAGAGAATATTCTCCAGAGGCAGAATGCCCCGGTTAACAGACATCAGGTTTAAGAGCACATCCACTGTCACCCAGGTGGCCCAGCATAAAAGGATGCTGCAATCTCTGGCCACTGAGATGCATGAGGGGACTGCATCTCCAAGCCAGATATGACTTTCATTACATTTATGAATTATGCCTGACATTTATATTTGACTGTAATATTTTTTGTTTTAATAAAGAATCACTGGATCATCAGAATAATGGATAGCACTGGTGCAAATATAATGAAAATGCCAAGCTTTAAATAGCTTGTTTAATTATTAAAAATGTTACCGGAAAAAACTAACTTTGCATTGCTGTCAAGATCAAATGAACATGAATTTCAATCAAAAGAGAGGCTATTGTAAAATATATTAAAACATGAGGTTCTGCCTACAGTAATTATTGTGCACAGCGCACAAAGGGGAAAAAAGGCAACACTATCAATCACAGTCTGTCCACATTCAGTCAATACGAGCCCCTCCCCTGCTTTGTTGCACAGTTTTTCCTTTGTTAGCTATATTATACAATACATGGGGCTTTCAAGAGCTTGGCATTGGATGTGCATTAAGGAAGGCTCTCGAGATCCTTCTTGAAAGGAATTCAATATCTTTTCTTGTTTGAGAAAATTGCAATAAACCATATAGCATCTTCTTTTTATTTATTTTTTGTTTTTTTATTGTTAAATCATCAGTCATCTGCTACTTACCACATTATCCTTTCTATGTGATCATGCTACACAGAACACAACCTTCTCACATGTTTATCTGCATTACAGTGACAGTACAAGCACCACTCATTCAGGCTGCTGAAGGACTTGATTCTGCATCCAAGAGAAACACCATGACCAAGATTTTCATTTTGCACCACTGTGCAAGGTTTGCTGAATAAGTAGATGCTCTTAATTTTCATGCTAAGCAACTGCTGGGGATAATACAGAACACTCTGTCTTTCAAGAATCCCACCACAGCATCTGTGCATGCTAAAAAACTTGAACTGCATAAGCACATCAAGGCTGGTGGCTCCAGTATTTTTCTTGGTTTTTTTAGAGAAGTGAGAGGTAACACTACACATGTAGTTCCGTGTCCTTTTTGTCCATCTTTCTGCTTCTATTTCCCAAAATTTTGCTGGCAGGCAACTTCTATGTCAATCAGAACGTGTAGTATGTATCCTTGGCAGAATTCCACTGACACCTTAAAAATATTTCCACCACTGCTTTTGAAATTCAAGTTCCTTCCCTCTCCCACCCCTATTATTTTTCTTTTAATCTGCATTGTTTTAAAATTTTTCTTGACTTCTGATTTTTTCTATTTTTGCTAGAAGTTTTATTGCAGTATGGCAAAAGCTCTAGTGCTGTATTGCTCATTTGGATATCAATAAAGTACCACATTTTAAAAGGTGAGATTCAACCTTCACAAAGTTATAGCTTTATGGTTACCCAAGTATAAATTCTGAGCTATATATAATGCATACACTAAGAACATTAAAATGCAGATATATATCATTTCCTCTAACTGGCTGTAACACATCCTGTTTCTGTACACCTCACATCTGTGAATCTAGTAGTAAAATATCCCCTTCCAGGGTGAGGCTTCTCTTAAGGAAAGCACCTATGGAACCAGTTTATGCTGAAGCTGATGGGAATTTTGTCCTCAGGCTTCCTACCAAAGTTAGAGGAGACATGAAAGCTCTAGCACATCTGTGTTAAAAGGGTAGGGCTTGCTGCGCATTTTACAGAACACAGAGGTGTTGGTTTATTTACCCATGTCTGTGAAAATCTTTACATTCTCTAAACTGAAGATTCACAGGGCTGCTTGAAATTAAACAGCAGAAACAAAATGCCCTCCTGCACACGCTTGAGGGTATGGTCACAAATTCTTTAACCAGGGCTTTATCTCAAGAGAGCGATAAAGCTGTAATAAAAACCATTTTAGTGCTACACTGTCCCATGATCGGGCTGCTGTTCTCTCATGAATATTGGAGATGTCCTGCACTTAGCCATAAATGCCCCCAGCATTACAAACCACTAAGCACTTGAGTCATTCCAGCAAAACGCTTTAAACCCACACAACCTGAAGTGGGTATCCAGCCCTATGCAGACTCTTTCCAGGTTCATTTTCAGAGCAAAAGAAGCCTGTATGGTTGTACCCTATACCAATGTTACAGACAAAGGGAACCAAAGCAGGGTAAGGACATGATCTTTATATCAAGCCAGTGGATAAAGCCTGTAAGCTGAAACCACAGCTGCTGATTGGCTGTATTTTTTTCCCCGATTTATGTGACTCAGTTCATCTCCTCTGACTTCTAATGATTTTCCTGAGAAAAGAGGGAACTATTCCTTCCTACCATACTGCCACCATGACACCTTATCTAGGTAGCCAAGAAAGTTACAGCCAGAGATGGATTGGCTAAGATGGATTAATGAACACATGAAATGGATTTCATTAAAAGCTTGACATTGAAAGACTTGCATAAAAGCTGTAGTTTCTTTCGTGTTATTCATACCCCATGACCATCACCCAAGGCTGGAGAGCAGGTCACCTGGCAGAACGCTCACAGAAGCAAGAGGCAGATTTTATAGCACAGCATCACATTTGTGCATTAAAACTACTTCCACCCTACAATTAGTTTATCTGTGGCTAGTGAGTGACTTAACAAGATCAGCCTTGTCAATGTATAACCACACTGGCTAGCACTTTTTAAATACCAGCACTATCCCTATACCCGCTCAGTCCTGAGCATAGTGTTCCATCATTAATTAGTCATGTTAGGACCAACAGCAGAGGGGATACAGAAAAGTAACTACAGTGATGCTTCAGCTTTGTGCAAGTCAAGGGGGAAAACGTATTCAAAACAAGTTGGGAAAGTGCTAGGCAATAAATTAAAAATTACTGACTATATGCCTCCCCATCCCTCCACCCCACAGCTTTTGTGGACACAACTTCAAAGGATCGAACAAGTGTAAGTTAAACACACAAACCCAGCCAAGGCATCTACTGAAGCATCGGGCTCTCTCTGCTCTAGTTACAACCTCTAGTAAATCTGTTCTATGAATTTTTTTAAACATTAGTTCCAAGTTTCACAGATCTTAATGCAAACATTTTAACTGATAATAGCATGGAGAAATTGTTTGAGGAAAGTCACATCATGTAGCTACTTTAAGACTGCCTGTGTTGTCCCAAGGGAATTAGTTGAGAGGACAGGGACAAAACACTGAATCTATTAAGCATGTTGGGCTAAAAGCAGTAATTGGCTTCACTTGATATTCTGCAGACCTAGTTGCATTATGCTGTATTAACTTTTCATGGCTTCATGCAGTGTACATTTTTTGACATTGCTCTCCCCTTGTCCCCATGAGAGCAGTCTGTCTATTCGTTCATCTCTGTTTACATTCTTTCAATAAATTACACGGATAACTCTCTATTTTGCCAATTCTTCACTGCTGGCATTTTTAGGTTTGCATTTACATAAGACATTCTAAGTTTATGAATTGAATTGGAGGCCATAAAGTTAAAACTAACAAGGCTATAAAAATGAATTTGCTTTAATACTGCAAACATGCTCACAGCAAAACATTAGTTGCAGCAAGCTTTTCCTCATTTTCTCCTGCTTCCCCTTCTCATACAGCACTTGCCTCAAGCCATGGAGGAGAAGGCACCTCACCCAAGTCCTTCATTAGCAGAATCTATCATAGCATATAGAGGAGCATCTCCATTTATAAATTTAGTTCTGGGGCAATCCAACAAACCTATCCACAACAGCATCACTGCAGCATCACAGTTTGGGAGAAAAGGAGCCCTCATTATGTGGAATACAACTGGAAATACACTGAGCTTATGCCCAGAAATTTCCCAGTAACCTCTCTACAGCTGGTCAGAAGAGAAAGAGTCTCCTATAAATAATATTCCAGGCAACAAAAGAAATCAAGGTTCTGCAATCTGAGAAAGAAAGAGAAATATTTCCACAAGAAGAGCTGCTAACACCCATACCAAAACAAAGGAAATGAGAAATAGATGGGGCTGCCAGTCTGCTCCATAATTTAATCTTTACGGCATCTCTGGAAGGCTGGGTGCCAGTCAGTAGCTGTATTTTCACATGAATGACGCGGACATCAGTTCAGCCTTTCAGACACTAACAGACTTCTGCTCAAGAGCAAGCACTGTGCCAAACCACTCCAAAACACCAGAAAGGTGAGATGCTGCTGAGCTCCATCTGACTCACATTACCTACTGACACAGCCAGCACCACCGCTGCGTGACACGGCCCTAGGGAGGAGCAGGAGGCAAGGCAGCGGCTTTGCTTGCTCTTAAACCAGAGAACTTCTAGGCAAAGATGTAAATCTATGCTAGCTGAGAAAGTTCAGGTGTTTGCAAAACCCAGGGCTTTCAGGATTCTGGGCTGGCCACATATATTTGGAACTGTAATGTGTGTAATTAAGGCTATAGGGTAGGAAGAATTTGGAGATAATGGCTTGAAACACTACTTTAAGACATTTTAAAAGTAAGCTAGACATCAAAACCTTGATAAAATTCTAATGTCATCTAAGAAACCAAATTCAAGATGACAAGAAATTCAGTGGGATTTAATCATGCATACAGAGAGAAATTTTGTGAAAATAATCTGACCAAAGAAATGAGAGCTTAATGGCAGATCTGATGATCCGATCCTCAGAAAGACTGCCTAACAATTTCAGGTCATTGATATGAAACCAGTTTCTACCTTAAACAACCAAAGCTAATTTGAGTGTTTAATATATGAGTTATTAATTACAATTAGAAACACTTGTCTTATTCCAGACAGAAGATTAAGATTATTTCCTTGATTTACATGGTACATTATCCTGATATTATCTAAATCCACAGCATAAAACAAACAGCAAGGAAAGATCACTCTCAAGAGCACAACAACAACAAAATAACCTGCTAGACTGAGTTGAAAGGATTCTTTTAGCCAAAAAAAGGATAATGGATTAGCTTTCTCCTGTGACTTGCATTTAATTTTTGGCTTGCTAATAAGTAAAACTTCCAGATTATACAAGACTTTCATAACACAACTTGGGAGAGAAGTCCAACTGTTTAAGGCAGAGAGCAAGAGCTATTAGAGCTGTTGATAAATCTAGAATTTTCCAAAATAACATTTCCATGGCAAAGAGCATTTCAGCAAACAAGATTTCATTCATGAAAAATAAAACCAAAACATTTCTGTAAAGCTGAACAACTTTGACCTTTTTAGAATGCAATTTGTAGCTTTTGTATTGTCTTATACGAACTAAAAAATAGACAATAGAAATGAAATGTTTTTTCCTAAAGGGAAATAAAAAGATGTAGATCTTTCATATGAGATTTTGAAGTTTAGTTGTTAGTCTGCTTAAAAAAGAACTTTTCATTTGTCCCAAAACTTTGTAGCAACTGGAAGAACCCATCTCCTACAAGATTCCATGTTTTCATAACCTCTCCCAGCGCTAGAAGATACAGGTGTGTGCATGCATGATCCTGGGAGACATCATCCGAAACCACAGATGGGCAACCTGCCATTCATTTTTGAAAAGAAACAAAGATTTTTCCAAGCTAAACTGAAGAATGCATCTGCCTGCTCCTGGCTACACTTGTGCATTTTGTTAATATGTGAACATCGGCTCTGAAGCATATTGAGAAAGACAATAAAATACTGTTACCACTTGAAACCTTTGAGATATGTGTCCCTGAAAGTGGATTTGAAAGTGAAAAATTCCTGGCATTTTGGGCAAATAAGGATCTCATCATTATTTGACTCATGGGGAACACAGGGAATGGAATAAGGTGTTAGAGTTACGCTGTGTTATCCCTAAATCTAGGCGTGACAAGCTCTGTCCTAGCCCTGAGGGGTCCATCCAGGAGAGCAGCTCTTCATTGCAGGTCCCAGGCCACTCCAGAAGACAGAGATGTGCAAACCTGCAATGTAGCTCAGGCAGGGTCGGAAGGCCCCAAGGCTGAGCTGAGACATTTGCCCTGAGCCACCCTGCAGAATCACAGCTAAACTGAATGAACACAGAAGACTTACAAAATCCACACTTCGCATGGCTTTTTTTTCCAAATTTCTTCAAGTGGTTGAATTACCTAAAGAGAATCCACAACTCTCACCCCTATCAGAAGGCACATGCTTTTTCCCCACGAAGTGACAGAACCTATTTGTAGAATGGGACATGATTACCCATTCAATGCCTTCTGTTACTGCAGGGCAGTGAAGAAGTGTCATCAGAGATTTCCTCTGCACGTACTGCTAGGAAAAGGAAAATGGGAAGAAGAACAGAGTAGAACAATTCCTCTGGAAGGGAGCTACAATGATCCTCTAGTCCAACTGCCTGACAGAGCTTTGGGGCCTACCACAGCTTAAAGCATGGTATTAATGGCATTGTCCAAATGCCTCTTAAGTGCTGACTGGTATGGGGTAACAACCACCTCGCTAAGAAGCCTGTTCCAGGATTTGACCACCCCCTTGGTGAAGAAATGTTTCCTCATGTTAAGCCCAAACGTCCCCTGACAGATGCAGCTTTGAGCCATTCCCACACATCCTGGTACGGTATCCTAGGAAGAAGAGATCAGCCAGCATTCCCATCTCCATTTCTTCTCAGGAAGATGTGGAGAGCAGTGAGGTGACTTCTTAACTCTTTTCCCTCCAAACTAGACAAATCCAATGTCCTAAACCACTCCTCAAAGGACAGTCCTTCCAGCTCCTTCACCAGCATTGCTGCCCTTCTCTAGAGTTGTTAAGATATCTTAACATCCTTTTTAAATTGTGGGGCACAATTTATGGGATTATACTTCTTTACGGCGTTCTCTCACAGTACAAGAATGCAATTAGTACAGTTACAGCTAATTGTTTCAGGATGTGCTCTGTCAGCATTGCATAGCCCTTTGCAGAGAAGAAAGCATAGTCTTAAAATGCAGTGGCTATCAGTTTGTTTTCAAGCATAAGTCAACACACAGGCTTTAGCTCATAAATCCCATTCAATTTGAAATCCTTGCTACTTAAAGACTTTTTTTCCTGAAAGCTCTCTGGACAGTGGGCACTCATGGTAAGGAAATTCATGTCTAGACTTATTCTGGCTGCCGGTCTATCAGATCTCTGTATGGAGACATTGAGATCGCATCAAAAGATTAAGATTCTTTAACAGTACAGACATAGTCTGGCAGCTTTCTGCACTCACTGCAACAGTTTTGCAAACTAATTATTACGTGCGTGCTAAAAGATGGCCTTTCATGTTTCTTTTATTAATTTAAAAGTTCTATCCAAATAACATCACACTGACATTCTCAGGTGGTTTCACAGAAGCATATAGAAAACAAAATCTTCCACCTTGCTTTGCAGTTATCTTAGAGGTGTGTAGAAAGTCTTAGAGGCAGTCATCTTTTATTGTCAGGTGGGCACCTAGCCAGTCAAACCCTTATCCACATCAGCATTATCAGTAACAAGCTTTTTAACTAGATGCTTGCAGAATTTCTTTAAAAACTCAGCAACCTTTATTCACACTGCTAGAGAGCAAAGCATATTAGCAGAGACAGGAGAGCAGGATGTGCTCCATGGCTACATGGAGCTGTGGTCCAGCAGGCTACTGATTGGTGAAAACCTCACTAGGCTAACTTCCAGGCTCTACCTTTCATGCCTGGATGTCATCAAATGTATTAAACAGTGAGCTGCATGGCCAGGTCTTTTAAATGTAGATTGCAGAAAAGCATGGTTCAAGAAATTTAGATTTCCTTGTCCATATCAAAGTCTTGATTTCATGGCATTTCAACAAGGTAGTGCATATCTGTTGCTGCTCCTGATTAAACTGAGACAAGCAGTAGGCATAGAAGATCAAAACCTCAAACAAAAGATCTCCATCATGAACAAGGAAGGCCAAAACCAAAAATTCAAGATGTGGTTTATGTTAAAAAAAAAAAAAAAACAAAACAAAAACAAACACATTACTGTAAGTAGGGAATTTTCCAGTGCATAAGAAGTTAGGAGTGAGGTCACATCCACACATTCCCTACAAGACCACCCACTGCACTCAAGCTCTTGCACAAGCTGCCTCTTCATTTAAAGGTAGAAGCTGCGCAAACGTAACTCAAAAACAACATCTTTATAGTCTCCTTTTCCCATTACAGAAAAACTCAGTAATTTCTTCATTTTCATTACTTTTAGATCTCATGTATAATATCCTGCAGAACATTAGACTCCGTAGAAGTTTGTCAGGCATTAATATTTGGGAGTAAAAGCAATATAATCTTATTTACAGCTCTAACTACAACACGCTTCTTACTTACCTCTGCAAGTTTCACTGACACAGATTGATATTTCAATTTTTTTTTTTTAAAGGTTTTCCTAACTCAACCACATTACACCGGTGAGAGTAACTAAGCTAAATTCAGCATGTTCTGAAGATCCAGAAAGATACAAACAAAAAGTCACATCAAAACCCAACTCTGATGACTCCTGCTCTCCATAACACATTAGCCAGGCTGTAGATTAGCCACACCTCAGGTTTAAGCACTTCCCTATACCTACATGTGGAACTAGTTTGTACCTGCAGTACTTGATGGCTGAACTGTAGCACTACATGAAACCAAACACTCTTCCAGAAGTAAATAACTTTCTTCAGACAGTGGAAAGCACAAGTTACTAAACCCCCTCAGCTACACAAAGCACAGTCACAGCCAAAGTGGGATTTTTTGAACAACCACCAAAACAGATGGCCAAAAACCTGCTGGGGTCAGGAGGAGGAGGGTCATATGGAGTCTTTGTGCCATTTCTATCCACAGCCCATTGCACATCTCTGCAAGGCTCTTCTGAGGTTCTCATAGCATCTGAGAGCTCTCCCTCATCCTTCTGATCCTTCACCACCCTTAGAGACTCTTGCTAAAGGACTAGGTCACCTTGCTAAAGGACTAGGTCATCTGTAAAATAATCTAAATACACAGATACTAAACAGGAAAACCGAACAGATGGATGAATGACACTGTTTATGATGAACACTTTGCATACACATTTATGCAGCAACTACCACTTTCACCACTGAAGTGCTTTAAAGCATAGTGGAATGCTATTCCCTGCATGGCACAGGAAGCAGCTATTGGACTTATACTTCAGTATTCATGCAGAAGACTGGGGTCTTGTTTTGTCCATCCTCTATGTGGCAATATCAGTTTCATAACATGATTTTCTTGGCCTCCAAGTCTGCTGTCCATCAAAGATCTAATCCATGAGTCACACTGTGAATCAAGCCAGTGCCTTGTAAGCAGGCAAGTTCAGCAGACTTGCTTCAGAGCAGCACTGTGGCTCTGAACAAATCCCTGACGTAGGTGTAACCTGGGATATTCTCTGCGTTCAACTGAGGTTAGAGCAAATCTTTTTGGCCAAGCAGTTCAGACCTAAGACTAATGTCAGAAGGAAATGCAACTTCCACCAGAAATACTTCTAGGTCCAATCTTATGAGCTTCCCCATTTGCAAAGGGTAGAACTAGCCCTGAAACAATTAACCTCTGTATCAAGCACCAAATTAGCATGCACTTGATGTCTGCTCCACTCAGCAGAAATAAAAGTACTTTTGGCTGCAGGAGTGCAACTGAGCAGCATCCTACCCTTTTTCAGCAGTGCAGCCTACTGAGGAGCACCCAAGTGCCAGGATCTCTGCTCTCTTCCTCCAGCTGGCATGAGGATCAGCAGGATCCGTTACTTGTTTTCCATGTTTTGTTCCGTTCTCTTTGGAGCACTTCTACCTGGATTCCAAAGCAATCATCATAAAAAGATATTACATTTGCACATAATGCAATGCCTAGAATGAAACGCCAATTCTTAAGTTTTGTTAAGTTACTATATGATCGTTGACTAAATATTACTGTAAAAAATTATAATAATTACATAAGCATAAAATCTCTCAGGTCTCTCTTCTTATTTTCACCACTCACAATTAAAAAAGCAGACATAATTCCAATTTCTTAAACAAAAAAATGGTGAGACTAGTTCAGAAAATAAATATTAATCAGACATTTTTCATTCCTCTCAGAACAACATATTTCTCTTTAAAAACAAATAAAAATTCAGTGTCCTGATAGTGAAAACAGCTCTTTTACTGTACTTCTCATCAAACAACTCTATTTCTTGACTCTGGCTTTATTCTAGTACAGAAAGCCCAACTGAATGAAGAGAGCATTGGTCCCATTTTTTCCAGAGACTGCCAAAGAAGACACACTGCAATCCAGTGTGCCAATATCCATAGCACACATTCACTCATAGCGTGATCTCTCATTAACAAGGCAGCCTAAATTCAACAGTATATGGCCATTCTTTTACAAGAGGCTGCGAGGCACAAGGTAGGTGAAACAGCAATTTGAGTATTTTCTTTCATCCCCAACTGTACCGAGAGCACGGATTTGATCAGCTGCCTGCTGACAGATGTATCGCTGTTTACTCCATGTCCTTGCTCGTGGGTTTCTTCTCTGATCTCTAACAGGATCCATTGGGGCTTGCCAAGCTTCAGCTGCTCAAGTCTCTTTTCACAGGAGCCTGTAACACTCATCACAGGAAGCCACGTAAAATTCAGCTACCAGAGCATCATATACTTACTAAAATCCAAAAGGGACCAAATCGGTCCTCAGATGACAGTGGGCAGATCTCAGTTTCAAGAAAAACAACAGTCACACATTTAAAAGTGAAATACAACCTAGGAATAAACCCCCAGTGCTGGGAATAACTGGGAACAATTTCCAGAGTCAAATACCTGCTTTTATCATTTTGTGTTTTCATAGGTTTCATATTGAGTTTCTCTCCTTTTACTCAGCAGCAGAAAATTTATAACAATGGAACCATCATTATTTGTTATACTTTCTTATCGCATATAAAGGCTCTGTTTGATTTATGCAGTGCGCAAACCAAAACAAAACAAAATAGTTGCTTCTAAATTTATGATTTGGTGTTACAGACTGTCAATATTTTGCAGAAATGATATTGCAGTGGCTGAGACAATCAACTCTTTCAATACTAAGATATTTTAGTGCTATTTCCACTAACAACTTGGGGTCATTGCCATTCCTAAACTGTACAGCACCTTCTGGGGTACATGGGCAGCCAAAAAGATGGAGCCAAAATACCACGGTTACTGGGTAAGAAGCAAGCATTTTCCCATAAGGGAGGCAGAATTTCTAACCCAGAAAAGACATGCAGAAGTGCTGGGGACAGAACACTCTTGTAAATATATTCAGAACAGGATTAAGGCTCATAGGAAATTTCCTAGATAATGTTGCCATATAAGACTAACTTTATCACCCGTAGAGACAGAGAGACACTGTGAGCAGCTGAATTATGCCTTTCTGATGAATATCATCTTTACTGCTCTCATGCCCTTAAGATCAAATTAGCTCATACTGGATAATTACCAAAGTCTCAAAAACGTGCTCATCATTGAGAGTAAATTCAGATTTAGCCATCAGAACCTTAGCTAGGCTAATAGACCAGGCCACTGCAGGCAGAGATAGTTAGCAGCTAGTCTAATGCTAAGACAGCAAGTGTTGATGCTTCTGAGGGAAGCTGCAAGAGGATACTGGGGTTAAAGCTTTTGTCATTGTACTGTCACTAAACTTGCACTTTTAAAAAGCAGGCTGGACATTTGGAAAAGGGAAGGCTTGGGGTGACCATATTGTGGTATTCACATAGCTGAAGGGAGCCTACAAAAAGATGAGACTTTTTGCAAGGGCGTGTAGCAATAGGGCAAGGTGGAACAGCTTCAAACGGAAAGAGGAGAGGTTTAGATTGGATACCGGGAAGAAATTCTCTACTGCAAGGGTGGTGAGGCACTGGAACAGGTTGCCCAGAGAAGTTCTGGATGCCCCATCCCTGCCAGTGTTCAAGGCTAGGTTGGATGGGGCCCCGAGCCACCGAGCTGATGAAAAGTATCCCTGCCCACAGCAGGAGGGTTAGAAAAAGATGATCTTTAAGGTTCCTTACAACCCAAGACATTCTATGATTCTTCAGCACAGATTTTTCAGGAATGAGGTTCCTGCATTTCACCACCTAACAAAGCATATTAAGAGCTTTCTATTAAAAAGGTAACTTTCTGACTTGTTGCACATCCAATTCATTGATATGCCTCTAATTTTCTCTAGTGTAATATGCAAGAGGATTTATGTAAAACATGACAGCCTAGATCTGTGGTAGGGTAAGTGTTAACCAAGACAGTGCATGCTGTTGGTTACCAGTTGAGACACTCCATCAGCAATCTAACCCTAAAAGCAAGGAATATTTTGCAAAATGGAATAGATGTAGAAAAATTCACAAAAGCAGTTGTCAACTTCTAAACTAAGAAACTGGGTAACCCTGGAAATTCTTTCTGAGTTCATGTCTTGAAGTACAATTTGCAGTGTGATGAGGACTATTGTGGAAGAACCTGACTGAATTATAATGCACATCTTACTGTGTTACTGGCAAGATTACTATCAAGTTATTAAATTCACTTTTCTGTTGTTTGTATTTATCAATATACTAAACTTCAGTCTTCCTGAATTTGAAATATGTATTTGTTAACTTCTTTGGAGAGATTAAATAACCTTTCCTGAATCTTCAAACAAAATATGTCAAGCTCCTAAATAAATAAAAGCATTTTCTAAAACATTCTACAGGAAAGCCATATTTCATGTAGACCTTGATTTTATTGCAAAAAGTCATAGGAATCACAGGAAAATTCTGGAGTACCGCTCCACTCTCAGAGTCAGCTTAGGCAGAGTACAGCCCTACCTAGATATTGCTCCTAGGCCTGATCATCCAGCCAGATTTTATTTTTGCATCTATTTAAGCACCTGCCCTTAACAAGGGCACACGAATATTGCAGGAGACCACATCAGAAGTGTTGCTAAAGACAAGGTAAATGACACCCTCCATTGCTCCCTTGCCCACAGGCCTAGTCATTTTACCACAAAAGATTAGTCAGATGCTCTACTCTTGGTAAATCCATGCTGTTTCCCCACTCACTCTTTATTTCTTTAATCCTTTCAGAAATGTGTCATTCAGCTGTAAAAAAGATCTAAAAACATATAGGGTTTTTTTCCCACTTTTATTCAACATTCACAATAGTAGACCAATGGAGAAGGTCAGCAGGTGCTAAGAACAGAAGTCAGGCACTGTTTAAGATATTCATACTGCTCTGTTCTTTGCATAATAGTCCAAATTCAAAACACTTGTGCCAATTCCTGTTACGACCTATCTTCAATAAAGAAAAAAGGTAAAGCATCATATCTGTCTGATGCATGCACACATAAGGTACGGGTGGAGCCTTGCAAGTAGTTCACATTTGAGACCCCTAGAAATGCATAACCACAGAAAAATTCCACCTCTGACTGAGCTATCAAGGGAAGCATCAGTTAGAGCATATGTTTAAGTGTGGCATTCCAAATTACTACCAGTGATTTCAAGAATAAATCAAAGTCTTCCTGCTCGAAGTAATAAACATTCATAGCCTTTAAACCAACATATAATCATCATTTTGTTAATGCTCCTTGAAGCCAATAATATCCAAAAAGTAAATATTTCAGAGCAACTGAGGGGCTTGGGAATAAATACTATTTTCTAAGTATCAGCATTTATGACTAATACAGTTTATCATCGTATCAAAAGAACAGTGTAGGGTAGTGTAACTGCTTGCTTCCTGATGCTACAGCTACCAACACAACGCCAGCAACTTCGAGGTTACCGTATGACAAATACCAAATTATGGGGCAAATATTGTCTTGCAAGTCAGCAAACTCTTAATTAGATGATATGGAAGAGTCATGATTTCAGTCCTTAAGTGAAATTGGTCTCCGTTAGAAAGCTAGACTGTTTAACTAGTGAGTGGTCTGCATATTCTTAGAAATAGTAATAAAGTCAGTTTAGGGAGAAAAATAAACCAACAACAACATCAACGAGGTTTTGTTCAACAGGAACATATGTTGGGAAGAGCACTTATTTTAATGTTTGTCAGTAATATCTATCAAGCCTGGATATTTGCTCAGGACCCTGAGGTTAAGTACATAAATAATTTCAAGATCAGACTTTCATAGCTCAGCCACAGAGAGGTCAATATAACACATATGCACATATTGTTGGGATGTTATGCTGACGTCTCACTACAAGAAAACAAAACCAAACCAGCCAAGTTGTGCATCAGACATCAGAAAAAAACCCCAGAACAGACACATCCACTCTTTCAAGTATGTAGCATGAAACCTGGGAAAAAAAGGAGTAAAATCAAGACCTATGCTTACAGTGACCAGAATCACATGAATGAAAATAATACACATTCTAAACAGGAGAAACTGCAGTTTTCCAGGAACTGTACTTTCAGAGGGAATTTTAAAAGGGATCACAAAACATTGATAAAAATGAACATTTGTGTCTCTTGTCTCTAATACATGTTAAACAAAATGGAAGGGAAAGCCAAGGCAGCTCCTACCAGCATGCTCAAAACCAGAAATTTTGATTTCTGAAAAAGCTGCAAACATTCAACAAAAGACAAAAACGGATGCCACACAAAATCTGTTAAGGAGCAGACTGATGTATATGCAGATATTTTCATCAGACTATTTTTGATCAGAAAAGGAAAAAAACCCTTCAAATCTATTAAATTGTTAAAGAGATGGATAAAAAGAATAGTAAGGGAAGCCCTACTCTTAGTCATAATGAGAACTTGTCAGAACTTGCCAAAACCATCTGCACATTTCAACAGTACAGAAAAGAACCAGTAATTCCTAGAAACCCTGTGCAACTACATCACTCAACATATATCCCTTCTCAGATATTCAGGTGAATGACATTTCCAAAGAGCACATGACGACAGAATCATATGCAAGTGTTAGCTAATAAAAAAAAAATTCTATCTCTGCAAAGCCAAATGAAAAACAATCTTTACCTGGAGAGAAAGAAGACCAAGAGCTTTTCCTCTCTAGGTACATCTTCACTTGCAGCTAGAACAAGCTCTGCCCAGGCATTGCCTGCAAGTACTTTGTCAGTACCTATGCTGACGATATTTCTCCTCAAAAGAATATCTCTTATTTTGTACTAGAACTTCTTGGGAAACGTAAAGGACTACAACAGTATTCTTTACAAGCTTCATACATTGTCACACAAGGAGGCCTGAACCTCAAATGTCAGCTGGTATCTGCTGACAATGCTTATTGCAGTGGAACATCTCTCCTCCCTCCTCAGATGAGAGGTGTGTTTGTTGGACTAATCCTATTTGACGTCACACAGTTTATCAAGTTGTATGAGCAGAAAAGAGTTGAATTTTCTCATCAGAAGGTATCTGATGCTCAGCGTTTTCTGGCAAAGGCACTTTTTTGGCTGATTCCTCCACTCTGCAGCTCAAACTACCACTAGATCATAAATGCCCAAGAGATCAAAGGAAAAACAGTGTCACCTCAAAGAATCTCATGTTTCTTGATTGCTCCCCACAGATGAGCTGCTGCAGCCAGATCCCACCAAAGGGCAGGAACACAGCTTAGCAGCAGTTCCTTAATGAAGCCGAGGCACTACAAAGTACATCTGAGCTCAGGTATCAGCTCTTGTTTTCTCCACTGGAGTCTCAGCCTCTGTTCAGGTCACAAAGGACTTTGCACAGTTTGTTCCTGGCATGCTTCAGGCTCAGCTCATACCATGAGCACGACTTGCCAGTAGTGAGGAACGATGAAAGAGGAAGAGGGGAAGAGTCCTCAGGCCTTTTTGCAAGGTCACCAGTAGCAGGTGCCTAACAGGGAACTGAGATATGAGAAAGAAACTTAAGCTTTATAGGGATTAAAATCCTTGTGCATGCTGAAAAATTATTAATGGGTAATTCCCAATGAGGACAGCAAGGCAGGCAGGAGCTTTCATACATACTGCTGGGGGTGTGCAGGAAAAGAAGAAAAAAAAAAAGAAGAAAGAAGAAATTAGACTGTTAAGAAAAATTCTTTATGTAATTCCACTTGGATAGAATATACCGGACAAAAAACTAAAAATGCATCCAGAAAGAAACAACTGCTGTCCCTTTTGCTCATCCTAGCTCATGGTTTAGACTGGTAAGTGGGTTCTGAGTGTCAGAATTTGAGATTTCATTTCAGCAGGTCTAAAGGAGGAAATAAGGGACTGGCAGAAGAAGAGACAACAAATGGTATCAGAACAACTTCTAATTTCTTGGCCTCCATTTTAAACTTAGTTTTCCTCTAGTGACTAAAAGGAGAGTCTGAAAAAATGATACAGTGCCTCATTAGAGAATTCACCTCTTTCCATGAAGAATGCAAGGAACAGGAATTTCCACAAAGCTTTAAAATATTATTTCACTTGCCTGCTGATCATCCTGGTCAAGTAGTAGAGCTACAACTAACACCAAAACTGGCACCACACTAGTTTCATCTCTTGTTTAAAGTCCTGGTGGGACAGGTTACCTCCAAATGGCGAGTAGGAAATAGAAGGTGGCTGTTATCCTTGGGATAATGTCTCTTTAGCAGATGTTTTTAGAGGTTTCCCTGAAATAATCCTGGAAGTAATGCTGCCAACCTTATTCAGTGTAAGATTTAAATGCCTACTAGGAATTGCACTCTCCCCACAAGCAATGGAGGCAATAAGCACATACATGTGAATTTGAGAAGGAGCTGCAACACGTAACACCAGGTTAGAGACCCACCTGGAATTCCAAAGCCATAGAGTGATGGCCTGGTTAAAAAGCAAAGACTTTGAGCTTTGCTTCCAGAAGTGGTAAGAGGGGGCTCTGAAGAGGGAACCTCTCAGACAAGCAAAAAGACAAAGTTACAAGAAGACAGAGCTGTACCCAGAGTCAAAGAAAGGAAGCACAGCTGAATGCCTTACATCACAGGCTGAGAGGAACTGATCAGAGAAAGGCGCTGCCTATAATACATGTAGGAGGGAGGTTCTATACGTGGTGGCTAAAAGGAGAATCTTCTGGCTTTCAGGGCTCCTGCAAAACCACAGCACAATAAAAACATATCATGATAAACATTTCAGGAAAGGGACAAGAGATACACAGCTGAAAAGACAGAAGTCAGAAGAGAATACAGTAACTCCACCAAGGGATGGGAAATGTCAGCCAGAAAGTTCAGACTGAACTCCAAGAAGCTGGGGAAGCAGACATACATATAATTTGCTCAGTAGAACTGGAAAAGTGTAAAGGAGAAGGAAAACTATGATTTTTCATGGGGCACAAGGTAAAAAAGTTAAACAGAAAGGCAACATATAGGTGCAGTAGAGGAAAAGCCAGGACAAAGTTTATAAGATAGACTTTGCATATGAAATCAGAGCTAATAACTACAACAAGAAGATTATACCTATCCTTGCAAACAAAGGGAAAGAACACAGCAGTAAGACTGCAGGCAGTCTCCAAAGATGAAATACTGTATGCATATGACAAAACTAAAAAGAATGAGAGCAGTTTTAAATCACAGACTAGTATCAACACCAAGGACATATTTGTGTGTACCAGGCACAAAATAGATAACAAAACTAAATGGCTCCAGAGATAGCAACCAAGATCAGAATTATATCTTCACATCTTTGCTAGAAACAGACAGGGAGGTAAAACACAAGATAAAAGAAAATCAATATGAATCTCTAAGAGCAGAGCTATATCCAGACCATGTGCTCATTGTCCACCCAAAGATCGTGCTGTTACCTGAAGAGGTATGAGCATTTCAACACAGATCTTTCCTAAAGAGATTAAGTAAACTCAAAGGTTATTTAGCTTTGCAAGCTGTAAAAGTGTCTTCTGAAGTTTTCAACTCACAAACTGAGTAGTCAGAAAGGTCTCACTGAAATTGTGAAAAAAGAAAAAAAATGGAGTCCTGAAATTTTTCAGTGAGGCAAAAGGGATCTTTCAGCACACAGTCCTGAGGCTCCTAGTGCCTAGAGCTTTTGTACCATGTTTACTTCCGCTGAAGGAACAAACTACCACCTAAACGTAAAAAAAAATTTTAAGTCTGACAAATAGTTAAACTCACACCATACCATTGTAATAATATCCAAGAGCAGGATACCAACAGCCAGAGAAGACTTTACAGTAAGGTCACTGCTAGTACAACTACAAGTTTAAAAAAGTGATCAAGGGATATATCAGTGACTTCTGTAAGACAGTCTTGTAGCAGAAAAGCATAGCATCTGTATAAGAACATGAACTGTTAAAGCAAACTCGTTTCAGACCACTTCAAGGTAACAGCTGGGGGTGGAGGAGAGGGAATTAAAAAGGAAAATTTATATCAACTGCACCTGCATAATCAGACACTGCAGGAAAAAAAACTTGATACTCAAGCACATTTTTACTGTCAAGGTGTTTTGAAAAATACTTCAGTGTCACACACAGAGAGAGAAAACACTGGCTGTGTACTATAAAATTCTTTTTAAAAGTTTCTCAGAAGTATGTGGGAGTCACTCTGAAGTAGAACCATTTCTCTGGAGGCTCTAAAGATACAGTGCATTCCCCACCAGGGCCATGACTGTTCCCAACACAGAGCTGTGATGTGCATTAGGATATTAAGCTTAAGCAATAGACTGCAGTTGTGCTGAAATGCACAGCAGATTTTCAAGTATTTTTCAAGTAGAAATCACCAGTTTCACCAGGAAAAAATAAAAAAAACAGAGCACACAATAATATCATTATCACGGACTATTATCTAGACACCTGGGAACTAAAAAAAAACCTGTCAGACACTTCCTCAGTGACCACTGTAATCAAAGCAATGGACCATTTGCTCAGCCATGATATCTGAAAATGTGAAGTATCATTACAGTAAACCAGGCTTCCTTGCCTTTGTGTGATTTACCTGGAAATGGGAAGTCAGGCATGTCACACACCATTTCCATAACAGAGAAGTCAATCAAACAGCAAAACTCAATAGCAGTTAAAATTGTTATGGCTAGTCAAGATGGAAAAAAAGAAAAAAGTGTGGCAGGCCATTCTGAACTGAAGAAACTGATAAAATATTCAGAGAGCAGAAGAAGTGCGTTTAAGGCAGCTCCTGGGTGACATTAAGACGTGCACTCTGCCACGTGACAATCACACACAGTGGTTTGTACAGTCTTGAGATGCACAAAAACAACCCTCCTAAACAAAGCAGAGGAAAGGTCAGTTGCCAGAAAGATTGAGTGATTACTTGAATTAGCAGGACAACATACTGGTTGTAACAGGACATTAAACAGCTTACTTATATAAAACATTTATTTTATGCTCCTCATACTGGTTTTGACACATCTTTCACAGAAGAGTTTACCAGTATGTAAGGCCTGTGGCAGAACAACACCATAGCACTGATTATTTTACTCCTGGAAGCACATTATGGAATCACAAGAAAGTGCAAAACAAAGGAGAGAACCTGGATGTTAAACTGCTTTCACTATCTCCCTTTTAACTTTTAATAACGAATAAAATGAAAATAACAATTATAAAAGCTACACTTAACCTGAAAATGTAAGAGAAAAATAATTTTAGCTCAGAAACTAAACCTTACTAAAGCTATTTTACTAGAACAGCATCATTAACTACAATGCAAAGCTTCCATAAATTTAGAAATAAAAATCAAAATTCCCCCCATTTAAAAGAAGGCATAACCACTCCTTGATATACACCCAAGAAAAAATGTAAATATATTGATGCATTATTTACTCATCACCTTGTATACAGTCTCACTGGGTATTAATTAACACATGAAAATGTCCAGTGTATTTAATAACTAATTAGAGTGGAAGCTAGATGATGTGATCCCAAATTCAAGCCCTGGGCTGTGGAAAGGCATGCACTCAATAGGCTATTGAAATATAAAGACAGTGCTCGGAGCAGAGGAAGGTTACAAGCCCTGTGTAAGCAGAGCTCACTGCAGCAGAAGTGGGGGAGCACAAGCCTGCCCTCAGCAATGAACATTTTGGTTGCATACAGGATGAGAGCGAAACAATGGGCTGCTCTTCAGAAATGCATCTCTGGTACCAAATGCCTTTTTCCTTCCTTTTCAGTTGTGAGCCGCTAAGCCACAGGAACATCGTGACCGTATGTCTGATTGCTGCAAGCATATCAGAAAGCACCTCTGAAGTGTCATAATCTGTAATTTAAACCTGTAACACATCTTAACACAATGGACTGCAATATCCCTTCTCAGGCAGAAGAAGAGGCGTTCCTTACACAAACACTTTTTAGTCAGGAAGAAATTTCCCTTTTAAGTGGATTTCAACACACAAACTAACCTACGTTAACTGAGACGGCAGTCTAAGGCACACAGCAGAGGATCTGTATTTACAGTCAGTTAGATGAAGTCTGACACAGATGGTAACAGGTAGGATATCTGACAATACAGATGATACCACGTCCTTAAACAAATTCCATTATGCCCAGGTATGTATTGAGCTGCAGTAGTTTCAGATAACAGAGTGACCTTTCTTCCACATATGCTTTGATACTTAAGTAAAGGAGGACAAATTAAGGACAAAATACATGCTTTCACTTTGAATTTTGCCTCCCCTTGTCCATTTCTTTCACGTGCATTACCAGGTATAAAAAGCATACACAGCAAACCACCACCAAGCTTTCAATAGTCTGTTCACCAGGATGCAAGTAGGATTTCATTCGCATTCAGTAGCGCTGTGAAGGGATCAGACTCAATTAAACCACTCACGTGTTTTAGAATTCTCTATAGCTAACCTCTAAGAGAATTTTCACAGTGCAATCAGACCACATCTTCACCAAAAAGGTAGTCCAGAAACACGAATATGCCATGCTGCATTTCTGAATTACTGCAAGCAGCTGAGCAAGCAACTTATTAGCTGAACAGGAAGGCAGGCATGCTTGAAAATACAATTACTGCAATGTTAATGTGTCACTGTCACTGATCTGGACTTTAGAGTTGCCTTCACAAAGGGAAACTGACCAAGAGAGAACTATGAAATGCAACGGGTGGGAAACTGTCATGTAACTGTTGCCGGGGGGGGGGGGGTCATCTTTGCTTTAATTGCTGCTTATATGTTTTTATAACAATTTTTTCCACCTCATCAAAACACAAAGTAAAGCCCTACTATGCACAAAATTCTTTGATGTTTTGGATTCTCCCCTGCAAAACTTCCCTCTCCCCAAGCATCCATCTACATCAGAGGCAGCTATAGACATTCCAAAGCATGGTTTTAATAAACTGAGATACATATCAAGGACCTGGTTTAAAAGTATTTTAAGATTTAATGCTTCTGCCTCCTTGTGGCAGATGCTGGCATGAGCCTCCCTCCAGAGGTGGTTCAGCTGCTAATGCGTCTGTCAGCTCTGAGACCCACAGAAACGTTGGCTCTCCTATAAGATCATCAAAAAGCAGATTACAGTTAATGTTTTAACTGAGTGAGGAACGACAAGAAGTTGCAGGACAAAAAGAAACAGGAAAAAATTCACTGGCAAATTTGTGGTGTTCCACCTCTTCCTCAGTTAATGGCTATTTAGCAAATCTCTGCAGGCACCAGCGCAGGGGAAAGCAAAGCTGAGGTGCTTCCTGGTACTCGTCTAGAGGCCTCAGCAAGCTGAGCCAACAGGAGTCGGTGGCTTTGATGTGGAAAGCATTAAGTTGCTTGAGACGTGGTCTGTGCAATGCTTACTTGTCTTTTTTGTACACTGACACAAATACGATATGCCATGGTGATGGATTATTGTCCCACCGCAGCAGAAGCTGACCTGCCCTACATGTGAAAAATATTCTCTGTAACCAAGAATAGCCTTCACCTTTAGATCACAATAACACACGTTTAAGTAACAACAGAACAGCTGTAACAATTCCAAGTAAACGTCCAAGTGGGTCCTGTACTCCTCCAGTCCTGAGATTAGCAACTGCTCCAGGAAAAGGTACAAAACAAGATTCAAGCATGGAGTTGTACTGCTCCAGAGTGAACAATCCTGTCTTCTGAGCCCTACTAAAATGACAGTGTTCAGAGCCAAGGGTCAGATATGCATCATTATGCTGAACACACCTCAGTAGGCTTTTTTTCCTGAGGAGTTAGTGAGCTTTTCAGTTTGTTTTAGGCACCTTCAGTGAAAGACTTCAGTCAGACTTTTAATGTTGGAACCCAAGTATGTTGCAGGATCCATGCCACTTTTACCTAAGAGTTTGCCAATTCCTTGATAGAGTTCAGGCAGATTTTCTTCCTTGTGGCACTTCCAAGTTACACAAGAGTTTTTAATCCGGACCCTTGCTAGTTGCAAGTTCAATATATGTATATATTTATATAACACACACAAAAAAATATATATAAGACCCAAGCATTTCTTTGTGAAACTGGCATCATATTCCACAACTCGGAGTGACAAGGTATGAGCCAGAGTTGAAAGTTTGGTGCTTTCAGTTTAGTTTACTTGTGGCTCTTTAACAAGCTCATTCAATAGTGATAGTTTTGTTGTATTCAGGGACCAAAATGGAGTAGTTCTTGAGTAAGATCATATTAAGGGCAATATGGGAGAAAGACTGAAATACTCAAAATTGATTCTGCAGATGCTTCTATATTGTAATGGGGCAAAGTACGCAAGAAGTTAAAAAAATACTACAGATTATGTCCCTAAATGAAAGCTTTCTCACTGAAGACAAAAAATAATCACCACAATCTTAAACATGATGTTCCTAATTCTGAAACTGTTCTGGCACACTTCATTGTGACACGAGAACACTCTAGTTCATGGACACTTCCCATATCAGTCAAAACACGTGGCCTTCTATGATTTTTTTTTTTTCCCCTCATACTTCTTAAAGCAGCTATATCAACAGTTTTACAATCATTGCTATAGAGAGGATTTCATATTAATGTTTGTACTGCAAAGACTGCTACAGTCACTATTGCTTAGTAACTATAAAAATTCTCATATACTACATTTGGGAAATAACATCCTAGAAGAAAAAAGATTAAGGAGAAGTTAGAAGACTGGACATAAAAAAAGAGAAAAGCTTAAGATAAAATAAGTTTCTACTTCACCATGCAATTTAGTTAGTTAAATAACAGACTGAAATGAAAAGATACCAAACTACTGCCCTGAGATAAAAGACTTAGGCCTGATGACTAGAACTGAAAACAAGTAGTCAAAGGGCACAGAAATCAGAACTTAATCCTATTTTCACTTAGTTTTCCTTAGTTACTTTTCAAAATAAGCAGTAGCACAACACTCCTAGATAAAAATCAAGGCCCAAAGTTATGTGAACATACTAATGACACTAGCTCAGATGACACTTCACAACCTGGAGTTTGTCAATATGTAGTCATTTGATAGGTGCATTGTCCTATTGCCCCAGAGAACAGGGAACACAAATGATTGAAGCTCAGGCATAATATATTTATTTTACCAAACTGTATATTGACCATAGGATTCACGCTTCCCCTTATGGACATGGAACCTCATGAACAACTCCTGCAATGTCCTCCTCTGGACAATTCATGCTTTTAATTTTTACTATCAGATACCTGTAGTGTACTTCACTCAGTAAGACAGAGAAACTCCTCCTTCAGAAGTTCACAGTGTAGTATGGAGAGATGTACAACATCCTTTGAGGGAGATATTTCATTGTGGTTTTATTTTCCAAAGAAATTCAAACAAAGCTTGCTGGCCTACTGCATAGTGTCCTCCTACAAGGACTAAGTATTCTACAATTTTCTCCATGTATGGTCTATTTTCAGTTCAATACAACTAGATTTCCACCGCAACCATAACATCATCTGTTTATGTGTTCTGTCAAGTGTTCCCAAGACCTACTTCAATTGTTTTTCTAAGTGTAGGGCCTCTGCTGTAGGTCCTCAAATAAAATGCGCGCAATATTGATCAAAGTCCTGCTTGCACTCCATGCAAGATTCAATATATTCCTATTAGATGGGTACAAGCAGAGCCTGATCTTTAAGCAAGCACTGTACTGCAGGAGACAATAGAGCTCAGTTGTTCTAAGTGGCTTAGAATTCTGTCTAGTCTTTGGAGGTCCATCTAAAAGTCACTGGGCAGATTAACAACAATTTTCCTTTGCTCCTTACAGTCAGCCATAGTTATGAAGGTGCACTGCACAATTTTGCTTACCACTTCCACTGCCCGCAAATGTAAACGATGGAAAAAATGTACATGTGCCTTAAATCTATTGCTCATTAGCATACTCTGCCAGATGATCATCTCCCTCCACAAGTTTTTGATGGGTACATTTGCAACCTGAACTGTACTCTATTTTCCCTTCTTAATTTTGAAACTAAGCAATTTACATTTGCATTTTAACCTGTGCTTGAAGAGGGATTCAAATCAATCTCATCCATTGAGGCACCATCACTCATTCTTGGGAGTTCAGATGCTTTCCCCATTTGAACACCATTCACACTTAATAGAAAAAGAAACCAACAAAACATCTTATATTCTCAGAGTCACATTTTCTCTACACTGTTGATCATAACTGTATGTTTCCATTAAAGTCTGTAGGATTTCTGCTTGCACTACTTCAGCCTTTTTAATAACTCCATAGTGGTTTTTATTTTTGAAGCTTTAATTCAAGTTTGTACATCTATGCAAATTTTGCCCTGGAACATTGTCTTGCACAACCACTACAGCTGAAGGAGGAAATACAGTAGATTTATGACAATATGTAAGTCACGTTTATACAGAACTGTTTTTTCCAGTTCTTTGCCTTCATTATCCCTACCTCAATTTCTTTCTCAGAAAACCTGAATATTTCATTTAGAATGGAATTAGGGTCCTGGCCTCCCACATCAGTGGACTTTGAGGTATTACTGTGAGTTACTCATAGGCTACTATGAGTAGCTTACATCATCACCTACTTCACAGGTAGGGTGATGATCACTCTACAAAAGGTTCTCAGACACTGGCAGAACAACAGAATAATAAAGATATTCATCATGGACCTTGAAAACAGAACTTTTAGATATGGTACCAAACTACGGATAAGATCAAGTAATGCAAGCTTTGGTGACTTTGAGGAAGTTAACTAGCTTCTGCTAGGAAGACATCGTGAAATTCTCAAAGAATTTCTCTCGAAGTCCAAAAGCTGGTTATCAGAATGAAACAGGATCTCTAAACACGCTGGGAGAACCAGCATCCTGAACCTTACATTCATTTAAACCACCAATATAAAAGTCTCGTTTTCTTTCTAGCACCATATTCTTGCCTTTCAGATAACTTCCACCAAAGTTTAGCACTAACAAGTAACTGAGTCACTGTTAATACAGAACGGCGGGAAAAAGGCTTTCATTTCCTGATTACAGTTTGATTTCAAATATCAACACAGCTTGATGGAACGAAAATGCAGCACTCACACAATTTAGATCTTAACTCAGTAGGCAACTAATCTGTGCCTCGAAATATAAGGACTAACAAGCATCTTGATATAACTGAATTTTATGAGTGTTCAATGACTATTCAAGCTTGTGTAGAGCCATGTAGTAGACAGTAGAGCTCACAAGTTGTTGAAGCAAAACTTAAATACCAAGATCTCTAGTTAAAAAAAGCCACGACCAGCCCCAAGATTAGACAAAGGGGCCCTTTCTAGAGTCCATGCTCAGAAAAGCTGGGACAAACAAATTGACTTTGAAGACAGATAATATCTGTTTCTCTGACTTTGAGTTAAACTGAATTGCATCCTTTGAGGAATTGGTCCATATCTTCAAGAGGTATTTTCCATCTCCAGGTTTTATGATTCATACATAGATTGCAATTTCATTGCTACGGGGTAAATACATTTTAAATTAGGCTATGTAAAGAAGCTCTAAAGTTGCCATGACAGTTGCAGCAAAACGCCTTGTCATTTCTTGTTACAAAGCATAACCTATCTTTATAACCAAATTAGCTTTTTCAGCTATTCCCCTAAATGTAGCCTGCAGATTTATTTGTGTTGATCCACCAATTGTTTCTTTCAGATTTGCATGGTTAATTATCAAACAGAATGATCATCACTTAGATTATTAAAACAATCCATCAGCCAGCTTTGTTCTCTTTCATGTGAAAGATACAAGAGGGGAAAGACTCTTAAAGAAGTTTTTGTCTGGACCTTGTTTAGAAAGGCAGAGGAACAGTTCTATACCACCAGCTCTGACTTGACCATCTTCCCTAGACATGTCCCCAGCCCCAGATCAACCCCCAGACACAGCTCAATGCCAGCTGTTTCTCCTCCAAAGGTTAGCCCTCCCCCATAGCTAATGTTGGCTCTGGAAAACCATCAATCCCTTTGTTAGTGCAGCTGATGGTGGATCCAGTCATGTCTCTTGGTTGCATTTCCTTTCCAGTTGTAAGGCTTCAGGAGCATGAAAGCTGAGAGGCACAAAGAGCAAAGTCCATCTGTTACTTTTAAATACTAGAACAAAGGGGCAAAAGGCCCCTAAAAATAACTTAAACTCTTCTGCTCCGACCTATCTTGCAATCTTTAAAAACAATGGAACACTGAAGAAAGCGGAGGGGGATACAGTAGTATGTGTGTAGGCTGCAATTATCATACCAATTATCTTCTGCATCAAATTGATTGCATTAACCAGAAAGCATAATTTTAAAAAAAAATCCCTCTGAACTGTTCATTCCAAGAACAATTAAATCTAAAGTAAGAAGAATCATGACGAATTGCTGACAAGTGTTAAAACATCATCTGTTGGCAGCTTCTTTTTAAGATGTCACAGCAAAGTCAAAACGAAGATGTCTACAATAGAAGATATCAAATGACACATTTAATAGAACATGAGGCAAGATGTTTGTGTGTAACACACTTTGTCAATCTTTGCTATTAGTCAACACATCAGGGATACTACAGAAAACATAATGAAAAGACCCTATTGTAAGATTATGTGCAGCTTCAAACAATATTATCTGAAGTTTATCTGACAAGATCTGAACCTTGGGAAGAGTCAAGAATAATGTTGCTAGACATAGCAAGGAGATAGTTTCCTTAAAAGACTCACAGATTTAAAGAGTTCTGAATTCAATCAATCCACTATAGAATTTTGTTAGAATTCAACTGTGTAGCTGTATGAACAACAAAACTAATTAAGGCTGATAGAATGTACACACATCTTGCAGCTGATTGACTTTAACTGAATTATTCCTTGAGCTCTGGGGTAATCTCATCCCTTAACCAGAAAATCTGCACAGGAAAGAAAGTTTAGCCTCATTCTTGAAAAAACACAGACACCAACAACTGAGTGTTTTGCCCCAGTGTTAGGAAATCCGTAACATTGCCAGTATAAGAGAGTTAATTGTGGACACCAAGATCGGAGGCAGACTGGGCTGCAGCGATCTTGTGTTGCTGGGGTTTGCAGTCCTGAGAGATATGGGTCAGGTAAAGAGTAAAGTTAGGCCCCGAACTTCAGGAAAGCAAACTTCCAGCTCTTCAAAAAGATAATCAATAGGAACCCCTGGGAGACTGCTCTCAGGGACAGGGGAGTAGAACAGAGCTGGTAGATCTTTAAGGAAGTCGTCCATAGAGTGCTAGAGCTAGTAATCCTCATGAGCAATAAATTGGTCAAGGAAGGCAAGAGACGCACGTGGCTGCATAGGGAATTGCTGGTCAAACTAAAGGGAAAGAAGCAAATGCACAGTGGAAACAAGGATAGGTAATCTGGGAAGAGTACAGAGATGACATTCAGTTGTATAGGGATGGGGTGAGGAAGGCCAAGGCAAAGCAGGAACTGAACCTGGCAAGGGATGCAAAGAATAACAAGAAGAGCTTCTATAGGTATGTTAAGCAGAAAAGGAAGGTCAAAGAAGGTGTATTCTCCCAAATAAACAATGCTGGAAAATTGGTAATAACAGATGAAGAGAAGACTGAAGTACTAAACAACTTTTTTGCCTCTGTCTTCAGTGGCAACTTCTCTTCCTACAGCTCTCAAGTGGATGAAGAACATGTTGGGGACCACATTTCCTACTGCAAGTAAAGAAGAGGTTCACGACCACCTGAGGAACCTGAACATGAATAAGTCTATGGAGCCCAATGAAATGCATCTCAAGAGTACCGAGTGAATTGGCCGATTGCAAAGACACTCTCCAGGATATTTGAAAAGTCGTGGTACTCAGGTGAAGTCCCAGGTGACTGGAAAAAGGAAAACATTGCACTCACCTATAAAAAGGGTAGAAAGGAGGACCCTGGGACCCATGTCACCCTCACCTTTATGCCTGGCAAGATCATGGAACAGATCCTCCTAGAAGCTATGCTCAGGCACAGGGAGGACAAAGAGGTGATTGAGGACAGTCAGCACAGCTTCACCAAGGGCAAGTCCTTCCTGACCAGCCTAGTGGCCTTCCATGATGGAGTGACTACCTCAGTGGAAAAGGGAAGGGCTACAGATGTCATCTATGGTCCCCCACAACATTGGTCTCTCTAAATTGGACAGAGATGGATTTAACGGCTGGACTGATAAGTGGATAAGGAATTGGTTGGACTCTTGCATCCAGAAGGTAGTGGTCAACAGCTCAGAGTCCTAATGGACATTAGTGACAAGTGGTGTCCTTTGAAGGTCCATACTGAGACCAGTATTATTAGATATCTCCATTAATGACATAGACAAAGGGTGCAGCCTGACCAAATTTGCAGATGACACACCTGAAAGAGGGGATGTCATCCAGAGGGACCTGGACAAGCTTGAGAAATGGGCCCATGGGAACCTCATGCAGTTTAACAAGACCAAGAGCAAGATGCTGCACCTTGGGTCCGTATCAACACAGACTGGGAACGAACAGATTGAGAGCAGCCCAGCCCAGAAGGACTTGGGGGTACTGGTGGAGGAGAGACTGGACATTATATGGCAATGTGCACTTGCAGTCAATGTGCTCTTGATCCAATCCGATCCTAGGCTCCATCCAAAGCAGCGTGGCCAGCAGGGCATGGGAGAAGATTCTGTCCCTCTTCTCCTGTCTGGTGAGACCTCTCCTGGAACACTGCATCCAGCTGTGGGTTCCCCAGCACAGAAAGGACAGCAACCTGTTGGAGTAGGTCCAAAGGAGGACTGCTGTCATGATTAGAGGGATGGAGCACCTCTCCTATGAGGAACGACTGAGAAAATTCAGATTTGTCAGCCTGCAGGAGAGAAGGTTTTGGGGTGACCGAATTGTGACCTTTCAGTACCTGAACAGAGCCTACGAAAAGATGAGATTTTTGCAAAGGCAGGTAGTGACAGGAGAAGGGGAATTGGGTTTGAAGTGAAAGAGAATAAGTTTAGATCATATATCAGGAAGAAACTCTTTACTGTGAAGGTGGTGGGGCACTGGAAGAGTCTGTCCAAAGAAGCAGTGGATGCCCCATCACTGGAAGTGTTCAAGGCCAGGCTGGATGGGGCTCTGAGCAACCTGGTCCAGTGAAAGGTGTTCCTGACCACCACAGGGGCTTGGAACTAGATGATCGTTAAGGTTCCTTCCAACCCAGGCAGTTCTATGATTCTCCCCCATGAACTGCCCAACAGCTGCTGAAGGGTGATCTCATGCTTTCCTTTGGTATGGCATTACCAACATCTCTCCTCTCTTGTACTCTTACAATTCCCATAAAAACCTCACATCTCTGAAAGGTTCAAACTTGCACCCTTCCTTTTCTTCACTAAATTCAGTCAAATAGAGAGTAGCCAGCAATCACAGATAAAATACTGATAAGCTTGCTAAACCAAACAGGCACAAAAGACTTATGGGAGGAACATTCCTGGGATTTCTCAAATTGAGTCTGCAGTTTTGAAGTGAGGTTTCCAAAAGAGGTTGGGCATCTTTCAGTGATGATACAATATGTGACACAGGGATAATTTTATCTTTATGGTTAAAAAATTTGTAGAATGATATAGTTTTCAGTCTTTTTAAGTCTTATTAAATTCTCCTTCTAGGAAAAAAAACAGTCCTGAGAGACAACACAAGTGCAGTTGACAGATAGCTTTTAGAAATATTTCACATCTACAGAAGTCATTACAAATGCTGCTTGTTTCCCTCACGCCCAGCACACACATTTCTCTGGACAAACCTGAGCACGCTGAGCAGACACTTAGCACAATACATACATTTGGTGTTTGTCATCAAAAGCAATTACACAACAATTGAAGAGAGTAAAAAGTTTGCTGGCCTAGGGAAAAAAAACATCATTTTGAACAAAAGATTTTCTTCCCCTGTATGCTGATTTTTAAGATTTGCCAAGCTATACATGGAATCTTCTGAACCTTAACTTGAAAGTGCAACATGATACGAACAGTATCTGACTGAGTAATGATAACTTTCCCTTCCTGAGAAAGGAAACCTGCTATATTCTTCCTCACACCTGTAGGAGAGAAAAACAATACTGTGTCTTGGAAGAGTCCTCCTATATTTTCATAACCATTACACTTAAAGTTTAACATATATACACCATAATCAGGGGAAATTTAACATAATTATTTTACCAAGAATTAAGTATTGGGAAGTAATGCCCAAGCCCCATGCTAGGTCAGGAATATGTATATCCAACCCACAGAGTAGCCTAGAGGTACCAGACACATAAATTGCAGAAGAGAGTTAGCCTGCATTTTGTCATTTACACTGACCTGTAAAACATAAGCCCTTGTTTTAAATATAACTTTCAGGTTCTTTCTAAAGATATCATCAGTGTTAGTAGTTAGTCAGACAAAAAGTGTTTCTCCACAAGTAGTTAAGAGAAAGCATGGGGTTGGATCTTATCAATGCCATTGTTTTTCTCCAGGCACAGGCTCGCACCCTATTGGAGCTTACAAAGCAGCTTTATGATCAATTCAGTCAGCTGCCTGGTGATTATGCCCAGACAACAGGTAGCATACTTGGATGAGCAACCTTTGAACAACAGTGCATACATTTATATTTACTCATATTCTGCCACTGACCATAAAAAAAAAGTTTTCTTTTTCCCTTATTACTTCATTTACAAAAACCTTAACTTTTCAAAGCTAAGTTTATGTTGTACTTTGGTTGGCAACAGACACAACTGCTCCTGAGTCTCATTTGGCTGAGTTATCTTCACACAATAAAAATAGCTTACACATCCTGGTGTAATGATGCATTTAGCTGAGCAGCCAGCTCAGTGTGCCCTGCTCTCCTGTTACTTGCAAAGCAGTCACCGAGATTAACAGGTCTGCTCTGCCCTTGCCCGTGACCTTGGGGAAGTTGGAGTTGCCAGTGCAGATTCCTGTGGCTTTACAAAACATATGCCAGGTTCAATCTTCCCTTACACTATCCTACAAAAAGCATCATGCCAGAAGCAGCAGCTCACAGGTTTTACTGAGGAAGCATCAAACTTTGGAATCAAGCAGAACCTTTTACACCAGGTTTCCGGTTGGATGTACCAAGCTGCAGCAGAAGAGATGGACAAGTGAATGAGCAGTGAGACACACACACAAAAAAAAAAGAATGGCTAATACTTTGCCTACTACTAATAAAGGCTGACCTATGACACAGGTCAATCTTTATCAGTAGTAGACAAAAACCTCCTAAGGTTATCATGTGCATAACCATGACTGTATTATACATCAGATGCAGTAAGAGCAGCAGAGCCGGAGTGCTGATCACAGATATTCAAATTTTCCAAACTTTCAGTGAACTTAGTGCAAGGCATGATGTATAAAAGAATAATTACGCTTCTAAGCATTTAACTAGTTAAATTTGCTCTTGCAAGGCACTGCCTCCACCCCAAATTCAAATTTAATGAGTGATCGAAGGTAAACCTAACAGAGGCTTGTTGAAATTCAGTGAGTCTATTTGACAACATGTCAAAAAAATTCTGTTTCTATCATTGCATACTCGATTTTTCCATGTGCTTATCCAAACGTAACTAGGATCAAAATGCAATTTTGCAAAACTATGATGACGTATGGTATAGAGGTATGCCCAGTTCTGAAAATATATGTTATGGAAAGGAGGTATTTAGGGATTTTTCACTTCATTTATTACAAAACTGGCAAATTTCCCTTATTAAGTCTAATTAAGCCCATTGAATTTTGCTAGGTTTTTTGGGTAAACACCAAGTGCAAGGAGGAAGAAACATTTCTGTGGCTTGGGTGGTCTGGTTTGCCTTTGGAAAGTTGCCAGATCTCATTTGACCCTTAAAAATAAGGTTTAACCCTAGTAGCTGGACTAAGTCACTGTCATTTAGATGAGCACACTGGTGCCGCTCAAACCTAGGTCAACAGTGAAGGAATGTTGCTGCCATTTGACAGCTATTCAGTGGCTTCTGGGAAAATTGTTGGTGTTCTCACTTAGTTTTCTAGTGGACAGGCACATAACCTAAAGTTTACTGCCACAGTGTGCAGTGCTCAGCAGAATAGCAGAGAGCTGAGTCATCAGGGAGACAGCGACTTTCTCAATACCCACTTTTTCCAAGTCGGACTTGAGGCACTGAAGGAAAACAAACAAGATTCAAAGCAGCTGAATACATTCCTATTTATTACTCTTTATTTAGTATTTAAAACTAGCTATCTTCCACCTGTTTAAAAGAAAACTCACTTCACAGGTGTGGATCTTCTGAGCCACTGCTCCAATTATCTTTGTGTTCAGGTAGCCTGCCAGAACCCATCAAGGAAACTCACTATTACCCATCTCCCTGCTCTAAGTAGTCATGATTTCCACTTGGAGGCATCTTATGCTGCAACAATCCCAACTGCTACCAGCAGCCATACCTGGTATGGCTTCCTAAAACTAAATAAATGCTCTACTCTCATGCTGCACAATTAATCACAAGGTTCATTTTGACCTTGTGCACTGTGAAAGAGCCTACTGAACTGACACCTGTCTAATTATCTTCTTATCAACACATTACTGTTCCAACACATACACAGGAAGAATACAAGGGCAAAAACAAGGCAAGGGGAAAGCAGGGACACACACATAACAGAGACAAAGCAAGAGGGAAATTATGTATACTGAAATCTCTGACCTGGAATTCAATGAAACAGCTGCCACAGTAAAGCTGAAATATCACCTTTCCTAGCTTCTGCCTTCCTGACTGGTATACTGGTATTTCCATCATCTCCATCAAAAAGAAGCTGAATTATAAACTATCATATGGAGAGCTAAAAGATTTCAACTGTTTGAAATATTGTTGCTACACTGAATGTTTATCAACATCCATTGTCTGTCCAGATTCCTCTAAGGAACTGCTAACCACTGTGTACTAAAATATAGTACTTATCCCTGTGTTTAAAGAGCAAGATACCGAAGAAAAAGCACATTCTGGCCTTAAGGCACTGATGCCAAGTTCAGCAACAGACAAAGCTCTGACTACCAGCAAGAAAGCAATGAGCTTGTTTTGCCACTACCAAAAAGCCAGAGCAATAACTCTGTAACAAAGCAGCAGTGGAGCCAGACAGAGGAACATTATGGAATCACAGCTGAGAGCTCTCCTGTCCTGTGGCCCATTGGACATAGTTTCACTTTCTGCATTTTTTACTTCATTAGCTCATAAACTAATGCCTTGCTAATAGATATGAAGAGGAGAAAGATGCTGAAATGTTCTATATTATTTTTAATGGCATTGATACACGCCAATTATTCTACAGGCTCATTTAGCACCTAATACTGAAGTGGCATTCAAATATTTCTAGAAAGTAATATAATCTAGATATTTCTAAAGACAGTCTTGCACTCTTTGTGCAAGAGACCTGGAATATTGCCACTAAGATGCCAGCCAACAGTGGAGACCAAATGAATTGTCAGATTTCACCAGCTCCCTAGTGTGCTCATGAGCAAGAAAAGTCAGCCTATCACTATCTTCTACCTGCATACAAGGTGGATTTATTTCTGAGATCTGACTAAGTGCTACTGACTTTTTGCCTCTCATTAACAGTTAGGACATAGCAAATTAGAAGGATTGTTATCCCATTACTCTTCCTTTTAGGAGACTTTATCTATAGTTTCTTTCAGTGTCTCTACCTTAAGCTGGCATCTGAAATATCTGGTTTCTTCTCTTTTTTCTAAGGAAAAAATCTTTTTTCTTAATTTTCTTCATTTTTAATAGCACACAGTTCTCAAGTCATTACCAGTAACGAGTGAATTGTTAATGTTAAAACTGCTTCCAGGGACAGCCAAGCTGCAAAGCTGAGTGCCTTGTGTCCCAGCCTGCCTGTGCACCTATGACTCCTAATGTCAGACAGACTGTCCCACACAAGGATTTGCCATCACTATAAGAAGCTCTGCCTTGGCTGTCATCCCACTCAGCCAAAGCAGCATCATGTTAGAAACAACTATATCATCATCCCTGATAAAGTGCCACTTCCTCGTTCATTTTCATCAGTGGTAAGAGCCAGTTGCACTTCAGAAAGCACACACAGCCTTCAGAGTACCACAGAAGGACTACGTTCCGAGCTTCTCACAAAATTGCTGCAGACTTCTTCACACATCAAGCAATGCCACTAGCCAAGAACATAGTGTAGGCAATTTCAGCTCATTAGCATCTGTATCTCCTCCTTGATTCCATCTCTCAAGCCAGTTTAATACATCTGAAGGCAGCAAGATCCACTCAGCTCCATGGATGCCAGTTCAGAAGCTGAGATTTGGTTTGGCTTTCCTGCCCACCCCCCAAATCCCTTAATTCAATAGAATAATTCCTTGAATTATAAAAAAAAAACAAAACAAAACAAAAAAAAAAAAATTTTAATAACACCACCCCCAAAAAAAAAAAAAAAATTTATTCAAAAAAAAAAAAAAAACAAAAAACCCCCACCTTTTAGACTGCTGGCTTCTTATTCTGACATCAAGAAAGAGGAATGCTTCAAGAAACCTAGTTTGAACCAGGTACTAATGTCTCTTGCCCAGGGCAGTCAGAAGGAAGCTCTAAATCAAGTTTCAAAGATGCCTCCCCTGCAACAAGACATTTTCCCAGGCTCAAGGGGCAGTGGAAAAAAAAAAAAAAACCAAAACTGAACATTATTCTCTGAACAGCTCCATATTAAAAAAACCTGAGCATACAAATTCCATGTGTCCATGAGAGCAATGAGTTGATAGAAACTTATTAAAAGCCTTCCTCAGATAGCATATTTGAGATAGATAAACACGCTTCAGTTTATCCAATACAAAATATAAGCATGTCTGGATAGCACAAAGGAAAACAAGTCAGGGAAAAATGTGTTATTTTCTGTGACTCATTGACCCAACCCTTTCAAATCTCTCACCAATGGACCTTCCAGCTTCACACAGATAGAGGAAATGAAAAAAGAAACTTAGGGGAAAGAAGGAAGAAATCTATTTAACTCTTAACATTTCTTAGATGCATCAAAGGCCTCAGCTATGTAGTTCTATTAGGTTTGTGTGTGGATTCCTGTAAGATGCATGTGGAAAAGCCTTCACTGGGTTCACTGCACGAGACTGAAGAAAATGCAGACTATGAATTTTGAACTTTAATCTTTTCCTTTCCTGGAAAGCCATCTTTAAAAAAAAAAAGTTTAAATAAACTATATATAGATGCTGGCAAGTTGCAAGGCTGAATACAAATCTCTGATCCAATACAAATATTTTGCCACTCAGCTCATGAGAGTGCACAGCAGTATCCCAGTCTCCCAAACGGAACCACAGCAAGCCTATACATCCTCACAGTTGGTACTGGCATTTATAATATCCATGAGGCAAGTTTATAAGCTTATTAAACCCAAAACACAGAAGACAAAAGCTTACAATAAACAAGGATGAAAAAGAAAAGGCTAGAGTGGAAATGACAAAGGAAAACGAGAGTCAAATGTGAGGGGTACAACATACATGGAGGGAAATTACCACGGGCATGCTTTAATACATTAGAACAATTCTTTTTCCTGCAGATGTTGGATAGTCTAGACATACTTTCAAGCAACATTCCTAGTAGTTAATCTCTCAACTCTGCTAGTGGTTTGACAGGGTTGTAACACTACAAACAATCTTTATTATGCACTTATGTTTCCCTCCCTTCTCAAAAAGGAAATCAAGTGTGTAGAGCAGAAGGTGTATTTCATATGATTTGTTAGGATGATCTCCTCCCAACTTAGGAATTTGTCTCCCATTAACAGACAACTGCAGACACACACAGAAAGAGGGGAACAGTGCTCATACATATTACTGATACTCCATGAACTTTTTCTTGCTCACTGTCTAATGCCCCAGGATGGAGCAAGCCATAGCCACTGAAAAAAGTTAACCTTTTGTCTACACAGTCTTCATTTTTAGCCTCAACAGTAAAAATTCAGTGTTGAAAAAGTGAAAGACAGAAAACTTGGAAAACTTTGCATATTTTTATGTGAAGAGAAAGCATAAAACTCTCTCAATATTTTGTGGAAACAGAACTATTTAGATTGGAAGGATAGTGAAAAAGGTAGCTAACAGCATGAAGCATTTAGCCACTTTTCCCCCCCATCCTAATCTGAACACAAATTAAATTCATGGTTTCTTTTGCTTTAGTTTTTTGAGGCCAAATCACAGCTCAGTGGAAATCTATTCTTAGTTTACACACGTCTTTCTAAAGGAAGATCCAGCATGTCAGATCAAGGGTTTGCTCACCATGATAATTTAAATTTTTCACAGTGTCAAGGGGGAGTGGTAGTTTTGGTTTTTGTGGGTTTTTTTTAAAAAGTGTATGTAGAAAGAGGTAGCAAAATACAAAACTAGAGGCTGAAAGAAAGCAATGTCAATACAAGCATTACTGTAAAGACACCTGAAGAGTTTTTAAAGACAAAGTTGCTTTAATTGAAATACTTTGTTCTTTAATAACAAAAGCAAGCCACATCCTTGTCTATAGTCAAAAAAGTCTTTTGGTTTTGATAAAGTAACAGAATATCATTCAGATTCTTATAAAAAATCATTAACAATAATATTGTTTCCTGGCTATCACTTAAGAGCATCCTGGCTTCAGTTTCAATTTACAACCAGTTTTCTCGAAAGTTTTGACCCTTATAACCACTTTACAATAAGCCCTGGGGCAGTGGCGGAGAAGGCTAGCACAGAAGAGCACAACTTCATGCATTGCCAAAGGGCATCAAACACACACACTTGTAGCTTCAGTGACAAGATGCAAAGGATGGGGGATCCAGCCACAATGACCACTCCTGACAAACCACAGAGGCACCACTGCATTAGAGGAGGCACAGCTGCACAAGCTCCTCCATGAGCAGCAACTGCATCCAAGAGTTTGCTACAGGCTATCCTGCAACAACCTCGGAGACCAGTATGACCTAGCTGGGCTAGTGCAGGTAGGCAACACTCTCAGATTCCCTCGCAGATTCATTTTCAAAGGAAGCATGTGTCAACCTGAGCTTCATATCCTTTTTGACAAGGGCATATTACCTGATGGGGCTGTGAACTGGACCATCTGCTGTAGGAAGGAGCACCAGAAGTCTTGTTGGCTGTAGGTCTCTGCAAAATAAAAGAAAGACATGTCAAATATTCACCAAAACGTCCGTCATACACACAGGCAACTTTGCCAATCTCAGTCTATAGTAAAAACAAACTAAACAAAGGCTTTCAGAAACCAGAAATATGAGACAGTAGCACTAAAATCACATAGATGAAAGCTTGCTAAATTTGCAACCAATGCTCTGTTCAGCCTTAAACCTCAGAATCCTAATATTCACTTCAATTTTTATATGTCCCCTAGACTGCATATTTAAATACTAAACCCCGACCTAAACCGAGGCTACAAAGCACTACCCATTAGGCAGATAATCTACTCAGATTAAGCAAACATGCTCCAAAGGAAGAGCAGCTGACATCATCTCTCTGGACTTGTGCAAAGCCCTTGACACTGTCCCACACAAGACCCTTGTCTCTAAATTGGAGAGACATGGATTTGACAGACAGATCACCCAGCAGATAAAGAACTGGCAACAAGGTCACACTCAGGGTTGTGGTCAGTGGCTCAGTGTTCAACTGGAGATCAGTGACACATGGTGTTTCCCACGGGCTGGAAGGGTTGAAGGGAGGGTGTCAAGACAAAATAAAGCAAAATTGTTTTTTCAGAATCACTTCACCTTACCTAAGTTTCATTTTGGAATACATAGTGGATTATTTATATACCAACTTTTCTTTTTCAGAAAAAAACAGCCTTTATGATTCATTCCTTTTTTTTTCACACATTTCTCTACTTTTTTTCCCAAAGCACTAACAAAAAACACCATACCATGAACTTTCAAACCCATAGCATATTTCCATATCATGCGTGTCACATACACACTTTACAATCAAAGCGCCTTTGATACTGCAGAAGAATCAATGGAATGTGACTTCTAATAGAACTCCATCAATTATTTTATTACACATTCTCTCTAGTTTCAAAATTATTTTATACCATGAACTCCAACACCATCTACTCCCTGTTTAGGCTACAGCGTAGCATAACATAAGACCTTCAATCCAGCCCTTACTTACGCGAATTTGGTGCTTCTAAAAAGAAAAAAAACCAAACACCAAAAAACCCCCACAAACTCACTGGACACCACAGCCAATAACCAAGTTTCTTGCAAGCATATCACTACTACGCTGTGTAAGTTCACGTATTACAAAATCTTCATGGCATCAAGGCTACTCGTATCAAGAAGACCAGGTAGGTTTAAGTTTCTTTTGCATGAGATCTGAATTCAAATAGGATTTCCAAACATGAGATACTAATTTTTCAGTACGTTATGTCACCAGCAGGATGCTAATAAGGGGGGCAGATTCATATTTGAACCATATGGACATAAATTACTAAAAAAATGCAATTATGACGATCCATGTGAGATTTATACCACAGTGTAGTACATTCTTTGTAAGTATGAAAATAAATAGCTTATGGCTTTTAACACCCAAGGATATAGTACATTTCTATGCCAATTATAACCACCAGGGCTTATACATCATTACATATTCTAAAGCTGGCATGTCATTCCCACTAATGAGAAACAGCCACTGCTGGAATTGTATTTGTGCGTCTATCAAAAAGCAGTTATTTTACAAATTTAATTATTAGCATTACTGTATAGTGTATTTATCTTCTCCTTGACATCCTTAAAAGGACAGGCATTTTTAATATAGAGATACACCATGTAACAGAATAACCCTCTCTTTTGATAGAAACTTCAGAAAAGACAAAGTGCACACCGTGCTGGTTTCACCTTTATGAAAAGGTATCTCCATCTGCTTCAGAAGAATGACTGGCCAATCTCTGAACAACAAGTTGAACAATGAGATGCTGGAGTTTTCTCTAGAAGCACCTGGAAGTTGTTTTCCAGCAAGATACCTTTCTACAAGCACCACACACCTTTCTCAATTAATATGTATGTAACGTATGTCTGCCTTTAGTATCAGCCAATAAAACTGCATCTTCCTCCTGTCTAAACTCATAAATACCAGTCTTGGGTTTCATTACTTACTCCAATACCTTTAGTAGGTACATTTCCTTCACAGCAATCACTCTTTCGAACTTTTCTGTCTCAGTTTCAGGGACATCCAAAAAATAAATATCCCACAGGGAAATAGTACTGCATAATTACAGAGAAACAGGCAAATCCTTTCCAGGACAAACAACCAGCAAACAAATGCCTCCAAAGACAAAGGCAGAAGATGATTTTTTTTTGTTTTTTTTTAATTTTACAAACAAGGAAAGGCTAGAGCTTCAGAAGCATTTATAAGCTGACCTCCATCTTCCAATATGATTAAGAAGCCACTTTTTTAAAAAGTGCAAATAGTAGAATAAAAGATCCAAGATCAACTTTTATTTCCCCTAACCTTCCAGCCTTTTTCTTTTTTCTTCTCCATTCACAGACCAAAAAGCAGGCTCACTTACATGTTCCAAGGCAACCAGACTACAGGGTTATGGAGCAAAGGGTTGCACTGCTCACACCCAGAAGGTTCTGTATCAGACCATTTGGCATAGATCCTGAAATATCTGGAAAATACTTTCATCCTAGGTTCCAAAGGGCAATGGGAAAAAAACCTGAAGGCTGGGCCACAACCTCTGCTCATCTCAATGATTAAAATATTTAAAGCAAGTGACTTAAAGAGTTACGTATGAGCAAACTCTAAACACACACACTCTCACTCCTGTTTTATTGCAATCAGTAGAAATTAGACAAGAACCTACCTTTAGGAATATGACTCTTCACACCTGGCAGCAAAGGTCATAAGGCAGACCACATTCTTTGCCCGATGAGTAGCTTTCACACACAGCTTGCACCTCAAAGACCTCAAGGTGTTGAATTTTCACAAGCTATTTTACCAGGGAGAACACAGACTGCATTCAGCCCTTTAATCCACATCCCTTTCTTTGGTTAAAATCGCCTCCCACATCACTACACCTTTTGAGAAAAAAAGACCACAAACACAGAACATTTAAGAATGCTCCCTCTGGCACAATTAGCACAAGCTCTGGACATAAGCTTCCTCCCTGGTCTTGCAGAGCTCCCTAACAGCATCACTGAAACCACCTAAACTAAACAGCCATCAACACCTCTAGCAAGTCCCTCTCTTAGCTAACTTTATATCCATTCTGCTTTCCCACCTCACTTCTGCTCCCTAAGCTGCCTCTCAGCCATATGCAGATACAAAAACCCCTCCCCAACAATTAAAAACTAATTTAGATTGACTGCCCTAATTACCTGCTCGTCCAAGCTGTTCGTCATGTCCTCGCCCCTTCCCTCATTCCCCACACCTGTGAAGAGAGGTCAAACTCACTGAGCTGCAGGTGACCACCAGTTGTTTTAAAAGACCACGAAGTTCCACTGAAAATTTTACAAAGGTATAAGAATCACAGCAGATTGTACTTCTAAAGGCAATGAAACAGGAAACTGGATGTGTGAGCTTTGTATCTGAGATGGAAGTTATGGAAAAAATGGAGAGGAAAGCTGGTGGCCTGGGCAGCAGTCAGTATGAGAGGAGAAAATCTGATGTAGATGCAGGTGCAACGCTTCAAGCACACAGCCAGACCTGAGCCTGAATGTGAGGAATGCTGATGAAACATCAGACTTCCTCCAAATCCCAGTGAGACCAAGGAAAAAAAGCACTTCTCACAGCAGTATAGTGGCACAGATAAAAGAAGAGCAAATGATGCAGTATATGTGCAAAGATGCTTTTTTTTATATGCAGCTCACAGGAAAACATTTTTCTCAGAAAATTCCTACTACTGAACACAGTAGATAACATAGCAAGAAGCCAGGAAAAAAAAAACTTTTAGAAGAATACATGGAAATCAATACAATGGAGTATGGCTCAACAGGAGAGTTCATGGAAATATGTGTTACTATTTCATTCTTGGGACAAGGCTACCAGTGACTGTATGCAATACAAGCCAAGAACATATACAGTACCTAAATAATTCCTCAATCAGTCAAGGAGAGCTTTAAGATAAGGCCACACTTCAAATTTATGAAAGAAAAGCAGAGCCCAGAATTACAAGTGTCATTACTCTGACAATATTTCTAAAAGCTGAAAAAAGAGTATATATTGTGATAACAAAGCCGAAGTTTATAACTTGTTCTACACCTGAATAAACTTATAAAGTCTTCTGATGGGCATGGCAATTCATCCCATTAGTCTGGAAAAGTATCTTGAGATGGGATGATTTACTGTCTGGAAGTACCTGTCTCTTTCCATCCACTCACTGGAGAGAAAGGCTAAGCAGGCAGTTTAATTGAGACATCTAACTGAGGACGGCTAATGCTAGGTGAAATTAAATCTACCCACAGTCCCTGTTCTCCCTGCTACCAAGGGACCTAAGCAATTTGTCCTCTTCTACGTTTCAAAGGGTTATTATGGTAGCAAATTTGTTATGCAATAGGGGTACTTGTGAACTGCTTTGCGAACTCCCACAACCTGTGTTAATCTTTAAAATGCAGCTCATTGGTAAAGACATGAAGCACTGTTTTGACTTGCAGGACTCAGAATTTTTTGGCTGGGCAAGAAGAGGAGAAAATAATTTTTTTTATAAATAGAGAAAATACATTATGAAAAGAAATGGAACATATACTAAACATTTAGTCATATCAAAACCATTTTTCTTCAAAGAAAAACTGCTTAGACTTACACCTGTAGTACTCTGAGAATACAGTTATAGTTACATGACACACCTGATATACCACCAGTTCCTGGGCTCTTTGGTTTTCTGGCCTAAAACCTTGCTGGCATTCGGCTGGTCTCTCATTCATCAGGTTTATGAGAGGTGCTGCTGGTTTAAAGACTATGGAGTCCAGTTGTTTGTGTAAAGGCAGATATGAAATTGAGGATATAATTTGCACTGTTCAATATCTAGATTACTTTTTTCCTAGTATTTGCTATGGAATTTCCCTTATTTTCTCTTAAATTAATAAAACCATTTCCTGAACAAAGTAATAGAGACAGCTGACAACTCTGTAACATGTTAAGGCACTGACGCTCTTTCTCTGAAGTTTGCTTTCTTTTTTTTTAATGAAGTTTTGTATATCTGTGACTTTTGCAAAGAGGAAACCAGCAATGTTATGTTAAAAAGAAACAATATTCAGTGGATGTTTCTTGTGAGACACAGTCCTTTGGATTTACTTCTTGTTGTTTTTTTTTTTCATAGCAGGAATTTATGAAGAGAAACACTAGTGAAAAATAAAGTTTTGACTTCTCATACTATAAAGGGCTATAATGTCCCTTATGACTCTCCAGGAATGAATAATGGGAGAAGTCCTTTTCACATTAACCATAGCAGACTGGTGCAGTGGGAGCTGGTTTTTGAAGAACTGTACTTTATTTCTTTTTACTTATTGAGCTTATCCCACAATAATGCAGTACAGAAAATGACAAGTTATTAATTTCTATACACAAGGTAAATAGAAATGGTGACAACTTATCTGATACTGTCTGATCAAAAATGGTGCTTAGAGGAATTACAGAGCTTGAAATTTGAACCGGCGGTATCTCATGAAACAACACAGACTTCATGCCTACATATCCATCCATACCTGTCTCTGGTCTGGCTCCAGACACCCTTAAGCCATGCTGATTCTCTGTGTGAGGTAAGACCTCACACACTTGATAATACTAAATCCTTTACAGCCTCTTCCTCACAAACATCATCTCAAGGGATCAGAGAAGTCAGCTCAGTGGAAAGGGTATCTCTGTGTTTCCAATCTGGTATCACACCTGGCTCCATGGGGAGACAAACCCCAGTAAAGCCTGTTCATTACAAATGTGCTGCTCATCCATGAAGCCTTTTTCAGTTCTTTGCCATAAATATACACAATTCTTTGCTCCCTTCAAAACCTCATCCCATTTTTCAACAATACCAATACTATGCTGGAAATTCATAGCTAGCACTCTGGACATAAGACAAAACAAATTCCAAGTACTGTAAATAGCCATGATTTCTTCAAAACCATACAAGTTAAAAATCCTCCAAAACTTCCTGTAAAACTGCCTGCTTTTTAGTGATCCTAGCTCTACAAAATTGCAAAGAGATGGATTTTGATTTTTTTTTGTTGTTAGAAAAAAGGAAGACAGAAATGTTAGATAATCAGATTAATAACAGGAATGTCATTTCATTGCAGCTATGCAGCAGTTTCTACCACTCAACAGCGAATCATGGGGTTAGGACACAAAGTGAAGTGCAGTGATGTTGACAGCAGTGGAAAGATGGTACATGACATGACAATATGGTCTTCTCCTCCATGCAAAGGGCACATGACGCATCCTTCAGCTTGCTTGGCAGCTGAGAGAATAGCATATGTCAGAGTGACATCATTGTTTTGCAGTGATGAGATGATGCAGGGGAATCACCAAGTATGCTGCTCCATAAAAGTGTAAAATCAGGAAGAAAACATTAAGAAAGCAGCTGATCTGGATAAAATGGCAGGACATCAAATGTAACAGAGTTACAAGAGGTAAAGTTACTAAGTCATGAAATACATTTATAAGTTGTGTATGAAAAAGTGTGTAGTGGGAAAACAATCTTTCCTTAACGCTGTTACACAATGTCATCAGGGATGACATTACTTCCTCTAGCTTACAGAAATCAATGTTATGACAGGAAGAGACAGAGCAGGAGAGATATTGACTGAGCTGTCAACCATAGGAGTACATCTCTCTGAACCTGTGGGTTTGGGCTTTGATGAAGCAAATGCATTCAGTAGACGCTTTTATAGGAACTCAGGCACTCACTCAAAGTACTCACATTTTATATCCACTGCCTAGTCTCGATCATCAGCATAGTGACTCATAATTTGTGAGGTGAAATTGCCAAAAGTAGTATATGTTATCTATCACTCACCCCCATCCGTGGATTCTTCACACCTAACAATTTGACATGGGCTCTGTACCATGGTGTAGGGGTTGTCATGACACTGAGATTCCCTCTCTTTTTTCCCTTTGTCCACTCCTGTTTACCTATTTAATAAAGACATTAAAGAAGGAAAAGAAGAAAACTTCTAGACAAAGCCAGAGATCAAAGTATCCTCACTTCAGAAACTCTCTTTACGCTTACCAACCAGGAGTTTCGTGCTAAAAGAACCCCAGACCTTCCCTATACGACCTCTCATATCCTACTTGATTGTTAAAAGTAATAATTAATGTATTTTAAGTTTCCAAGTATACATTTCAATGGCAATGTAGTCCACAGGCCTTTTATATCTCACAAATCAAATAAGAACTGATACTAGAGATTGTGCTGTCCATCTCCAACCACATCTGTGTTAGAAAAACTGAGTGGTCAAGCTTGAGCCAACAATACTGTAACCACTAATTCCTTCTCCATTCGGATTTGTACGGATCAACCAAAGCGCAGCATCCTTGAAATCACAAACAAGCGGAACAACTGTTACTGTTGGTGAGAAGCAATGAGATATTTCTTAGGAATTTTATATGGTGAAAGAACTTCTCTATGGAGGTGCCATAGACACCAAGATTTGCTGTGCAGTCAGCACTTTCTTCCAAGGCCAGAGAGTTTGAAGATAAGCTGCAAAGAGATTGAGGAACTACCTTCAAGTCTTGAAGATGGAGTTGACATAAAGTTGGCATTCTTATCCCATAAAGTGTACAATCAAGAAATTGTAGGAAAGTCACAAGACTTGGAAATACACAATTAGATAAGGAGGAGAAATTAGATGGAGAAAAAAAAGAAAAATATGGAGACATTCAATGCTTTGAGGTCAAGAACTCTCCCAAGCACTACAGAGAAGGTAGGGAAGCACAACACAGTCATGTGAGAGAAAATTTAGTCATAAAGTGGCTTTCTAAAGCAGCTGCTTCCGTGGAAAAAAGACTGTGAGCTAAGAAGTAAGTGTAGTATTATGTTGAGCAATGTTCTGCTATCAGCAATCAGTAACTTAAACAACCAGCCAGGGAACACCACAGTACTGATATCACCAGGACGCTCACTCCTATTGAAAGAATGCTCAAGGAAATATAACATGCATTATCAGAAGGACTTGGAACATACGACATCTTTTATGTTCTTTGGACTCTCACCATTTTCCTGAGTAAATGAAATGCTGGGGCACAAGCAGGTGCAGGGGAAGTGCTCACAGCACCAAGCCTGACAGTGTTCAAGAAGTGTTTGGCCAATGCTCTCAGGCACATGGTGTGACTCTTGGGGATGGTGCTGTGCAGGGCCAGGAGCTGGACTCCATGATCCTTGTGGGTCCCTTCCAACTCAGGATATTCTATGTTTCTATGATTCTATGACACAGACAGTCTTGGCTATGGCAGAGAGCAAAACAGGATTAGTTCTGTGGGACCAAAAGACCTGGTTTTCTTCAGAAGCTTGCATAGGTCTGCAGAAATGAAATTAACAAGTCTAGGTTGATTTGAGATACAGGAATAACACCAAGAACATAAAATAAATTGATTGTAATGAGAGCTGTTCTCTTTGAGCAGCTATTCTGAGAAAGATTACCTGTTCCATTATAATAACAGACAACAAATATGAAAAGTGACCCAGAATCTTTGAGTAATATTGGGTCTGAGGTATTAAAAGATAACAAAGTGACCATACTGGAAACTGATACTGAGTAGGAAACCTTCAGAGATTCACTATAGAGAGTATCAAAAAACATTAGAAGAACAAATGCAAATATAAAGACAATGGATGCTCTTGTAAAGGCGTGGGGGGATCTTTCCTTTTTTTATTAATGTTCACCAAAGAAAATAAGAATTCAGATTTATGCTTACATTGAAGATTATAATAAAGCCAGAACAGAGAATAGCCTTGATAAGACAATGCAAAAAACAACAGTGCAGAAATTAAAGTAAAAGATGGCATACAGTAGATGCAATAATCAGAATATTTTACATGTTTTTCAGTACTGGGAGGCAAGGGCATGAATCATGAAGGTTCAGTAAAGTACAGAAATAAAAATCTTTATTTGCAAACAATGTAATCATAGAAAGGTGGAGGAGGTACTATAATGATCTCTTTAATGGTAAGAGATAAAAGTGAACAACAAATGGTTATTTTCTAGATAAAGGAGTCATTCTCAGAAGAATCAAATTTTTAAAGTATTCAAAATGCAATTAGACATTCAGGAAAAATGCTGGCAATTCCTGCTAAAGTATTAAGACTTGGATGTAATAAGTTTAGTCAAATTTTTTACAACCTAATTTTGATAATATTTCCCAAGAGCAGAAAGAGAAAGTAACATTCCAAATTTCAAAATAAGGAAGTATTGGAAATGTATGTAGGAGTTATTTCTATGTTTCTTCCCACTTCAGCCTCAAAAATCCAGCTTCTATACCTTTTACAGACACTCTTTAAACTTAAGAAACAGTGAGTGACAGTGAATATTGGTGTCTGGCAAAGATCTCCCTCCCGAGATTATTCACAAAAAAATGAAAACAGGCAATCAGTTTTAGTTAGATGTTGTCTCAAGGGAAAATGCTGGTAAAAAGACCATTAAGATATAACTTCTTAGAGGATTTAGGAATAATCTAGTGGGTTCTTGGCCTGTAAGGAGAGTATCTGGCATCTTGGAACACCCTAGCACATGTATGCAACTGTGTGTTATGTAGGAAATTGGATGCTTTTCAAGCAGGGAGACAATGAAATTTCTGTTCTGTTTTGATAGTGATACAATGCTAAAGTGGGAAGATGGAGAAGCCCCACGCTTTTCAGATCAGTCCAGTCATTGATTGGAAGGCACTAAAGCAATCTGCCTTGACTTCTGAGTATGTGGCTGCTGTAGGAAAGACAAGGTCAGAAAAAATGGTGGGTTTGGATCAGTGAACATGAGTGATACTCAAGGATTGTAAAACCAGGTAAATAGGCTTGTAAGGAAAAGATTTTGAGCAAGCTTTCTGTCAGGCAATGAGGTTGCAATGAGTTTGGTAGCCTAAACAGCTGGCAGCTTTAAATAATAGTAGATGTTTTTGGGAGGAACAAATTCAATTATTTGCTACTTTGAACTTAATGACAGTAGGAAAAAAATTCTTTGTACAGAAGACCCTAAAAAGTCACCAAATTAAAAAAAGAGATTGCTTGACTAGATTAGCACTGGTATTGTCTAATCATCAGTTGAGAAAAGAAGCTGACAAATGGAAGGGGTGACATTGTACTGCAGTTTGACTGTCGTTGGTGCAAGCACAATGTAACTGGCGTGGGTGACAGCTGCTGTGACCGGGATGTGGCACAAGGTTTGCTAGCTGTCAACCACCCCAGCAAACTTACTGAGCTCCTGGGTATATAAAGTGATCTCATTTTGTTGCAGACACTTCTAGAGAGAACTACTAAGTGTATAGTTAGCTGACTGCTCTGCACAGGATCCACACCACCACTCTTACTGCCCAAGTAATACGTTGGATGCGGTTTTTACGGGGATTCCAGTCATCCGGGTGATACTTTTTTGCAAACAGGATGCTTGTTTATGTAAATGCTGTGAAATCCTACACCTATTGTCTTCATCTACCATTTCTCTTCTACCAGCAGCAGCTTTCAGGTTCCAAACCCCTGTGCTCGCTCCCTGTGTTCAGGGAGCATTCCTTCTCCACCAGGCCTATCGTGCAATCTAAATCCCAACACCACAGAAGGTGAGACAGGCATCCAAATCCGGCTGTCGCTGCAAGAGGAGAGATGCGACATAGTGGCTAGAGCAGCAATAACTGCGAAAATTTATCATCCCAGCTTCTTCAAATGCCCCTCCCCGCTCTGTGATCGAGGCACACCAGAGCAATATATTCTTCTAAGAGCCCTTAAATCTATCACACTAATTGCTAAATGCAGAGTAGCCATTAATCTTTCCTGGTAACATGGCAATGCATGAATTTGCTGTAAGGTTTTTTTTTTTTTTAAATGTTTCCTTATGATTAAACTATAAAATAAAAGAAAATTTAACATCACTGTCCACTTTCAGGCTAATGCTTTTTTTGAAGCCTGGAGAGGAGTTCAGCATGAAAATCATAAAAGATTAGGAGAACTGTCAGCACAAAGGGACAGATATTTTCCTGCTCTATTCACATGCAGTCTTAGCATTTAAAAATACATGTGAATAACACTTATTTCTAGACTGCAGAAAGAATAAACAGCACTCATAATTCCAGAAATTTCCTAATAACATTCTCTTTAAATTTCTTTCTAGAAATACCACAGCAAGTCTTCCTTCATTTGGCATTAAGAGTAAGTGAAATTGGACTGTATTTTACCAGAGGGGTCAAATATTTAAAATAATAATATTCTTTGCAGTTGGTTGATAAATATACATGGAGAGAAACTTCAATGAAAACACAGGCAATAATGAGAGGCAAACTTCCGATCGTGAGCTTGTCCTTTGTCAATTTGTTCAGCATACAGTAACCTTGTCAAATTAAGAAAATTCCAAGTGTATTAGGAAAGGCTGCCCTCTTCAGACAAACTTAATAAAAGGTACACAGAAGTTCTGAGTGTCTTGAAGTTAAAATAAGATTGTGGTGAAATTAACTGTGCAGCGCAATATTAGCATATTGACTTTCTTCTGCTTAGTAACAATTTGCTATCACATAAAGAAAAGCATTTTTTGTCATTAGCTACATGTTAATATATGTTTGTTTAGACTCACTGCAGACCCATTTATACAATTTCTGTAAGGCTGCTATAACTTTAAGTCATATGCTGAAATAGAGAGACATAATTAATTAAGAAATCTATTGAGTCTGAACTTTCCCTATGTCATGTTTTGTGCTGTCATATGGAAAAATAACACATTTTGCAGCACTGACTTTCTATCACAGGGGAATTTTCATTAAACATGATAAAATTGCTTTTTTTTCTCTAACAAAACTTGGGGTTTAGATATGTTTTGATCTCCTTAATGATCCAAACTAGTGAGTGGAAAAGTGTCTTTGTCATCATGATTAGCATTTTATACTTGATGGCTATTTTTAATTTCATTCATGAACAACTAGGAAACAGGTTACTTAGACAGAAAGTGATTTTTTCTTTTCCTCGCTATTTTCCTCTGAGTGTCTTCACAGGTGAAATTGTGGATTTTTATCTTGCATCACACCAGGTGGCAAAACACAAGGCTACCAGGTATTTTCCTGGTGAATATCATAGAATTTTCATAAGGAAGACCTGCTATATGAAGTAAGTAACTGTATCTGGGTTGATGACTGTAAATAACAGTTTCCAATTTATTGCGGAGGTGAGGTGGACATAAATATTTTTATTGGTGTTTTACTTTGAAAACTGAAAGCTGTATCATAGAATCTTCTGAGGAGACCTAGAAATACATATTATGCTCCACAATACCAAACCTATAACTTATCTATCCACATTTTTCAAGTCCTTTACCAGGACCTGGAACTGTACTAGACAAAACAGACATTAACTCTCAATATAGCCCCCTAAAGTTTTCCAGAACAGGGAGCAGAGACAATGCTACTAAAAGATGGTCCCAATGACAGAAATATACGAGGGATTTGCCAATTTGATAGAAGTCTCTCCATTCATCCTTAGAAAAAGTCTTTTTTCTAGCTTTTCAGCAAAGCCTCCAATGTCATCACGTCTCAGGAGAACATGCCTAACTGCCAAATAAGTTTGTGACTGGAAGATTTTTCTTTTCCTTGAAAAAGATCTTTTTTGTTTTTTTTTTTTTTAATCTTCCTCAAACCATGATAAATCCAGCTTGTTCTATATTCTAAACCAAAATTTGAATCAAGTTTCCTGCCTCCTGCACCACATCATACAGGCTTTCTGGACAACAGGTAATTCCATCCATCATGTCCCATTCCACAGACAGTCTCTTTAGTCTCTGAAACAGGCAGAATTTCTAAGTTCACTTTCAGAAACACCCCATGCTCTTAACTTTAATCATGTGAGAAAGTCTCTCTGAAGATTTGTGGGGGTTTTTTTCCCCTTTTTTAAATAGGATTCGATTTAAGATGTACTTTAAGTCAAGAATTACTTAAACGCTTTGTTGAACTGGGGCCTGAAATGGGACTTTAATTTCCTTAAAAACTCTCAGTATACCATTACTAGAATAAATGCAGGAAAATCAGACATTCTGAAAAAATGTGTCTCAAGGGTGCTAGTACAAGCAAATTATGGAGCAGTTAAATAATGCCAAAATATAAATCTCATATCTACCAACACTTATCCATCTGTCTTAGCAGTATGCTAAGGAGTAGGTCTTGTTTAAAGACTGAGATGTTAGAGCTGGAAATGAATATTTGCCTTTTAGTCCCCTCCTATACTATGGTATTCAGTTTCATGTATAATTGATGGGCTGAAATTTTAAGACAGACTGAGTAAATAAATTATGAGTATTCAAAATATCACCCTTTTTCCAGTAAACCCCTGTTATTCTTCACACTGACTCAGCCACCTCTCATGCTGCTATCTTTATTTATAGGAATAGTATTTTCTGTGATTTTGTGGTATACACTTACTAAAATCATTTCAATGGAAATTATTTCAATGTCAAACGACCATGATTTTGTAATAATCAAAATACAGTACAGCTTTGTTTGGGTATTTTTCCTTCATTCAATAGAGACATAGTGTAAAAGAAAGGCATATTAGTTGAATACCAGCATTTTTTATGCTATTGCTAGTTCTTGCACAATAGAATTCCTAAGAACTGTGCTGTAATTCTTTCCTGCAGTGAAACACAGGGGTGTCCACATTGGCATTCTTGAATTTTCTTAGGCCGTTAAATCATAAGGCTGCCTGTACTATGCAGAGAGATTGGGTTATGAATTTTCTGAAGTGACAGATCCCGTTATATAAGCCACTGGTGAGTCTGGGAATGCCATTCAACATTTTCAGCTTTGGAATTAATTTTATTCTACTTTTTCCCATGAGAAAATTGAAAATGTTCACAATTTTACTGGTAAGGAGTGGAGTTTCCATGACAAAATCCCATCCCTGGGAAAATCCTGAGTATTCCTTCCAGCCATGAGTATACAGAGGTACAATTCTGACCTGACAGGTGTGCACCTGATGTGACTTACAGAAAAACTCAAACAAGGATCCTAAAATTAAAAGGCTGCTGGACAAGATAGCTGCAGCATATTTCTTGTAAAAGCCAAGGCTAATGGACTTCAAAAAAATCTAAGAAATAGTTTTTGTGGAATGCATTATAAGCCTCATTTATATAAAAAAACTGGTCTTTTCTGGCATGCAAATCTTTCCATTTCTTTCAAGTCCAGGCTAGTGAGAGGGCTAGTCAGGTACGCCCAATTTCCTTCAGTATCACAGAGAAGGCATCAAAAGTGAACTGTGATGTATCTGTCTGATACCACTTACAAAATTTAATATCATATTCTTACACAATTTACTTAATTCAGTGACAATCTGTAATCACAGCTTACTGAGTCCTTCCAGCACTCATAAAATAAATAACTCAAGCAGTTAGAACTCACCTATGGACAGCAAATTTCAGTAAAAAGAATTTGAACAGGTAAATGAACTCATGCAAGTTTATTAACAGAGAAAGAACACAAGAAATGAAAATTTGCCGTGCAATAGGCATTCATTCTGAAAAATTAGAGGAAGCAGTATAAATTCAGAGATAAGGCAAAGGTTACTGAAGACAAGAAAACAACCTAACTCTGTCCCAAATAATGGCTGATAGATTCACTCAAAGAAATCCAGATTGATTTTTCCTGTCTACTTTTTCTAGGCAAAACCCCTTCAGCTTATCAACACAATTATTCCAATACCTGCAAGCTTCACAGTCCTCCTAGATACTCACCTTCAAACTTTTAACCAGCAAATGGGGGGAAATGAACACCCCTCTCTAAATACCCAAAATTCTCAAAAATCACGTTGAGGTAACCGCATTACCACTGTTCAGAATTACTTTAGATTTTACCCCTCCAAAACCAGAAATACCTACAACTAGGTGCTTTGGAGCATATCTCCAGGTCTCAGCAATTATTCTGGGCAGAAACTCCCTAAGTGTGCACTAGGTAATTTCTAACACCTTCTTGTCATGCCAAAGACAAGTGACAAACTGAGGATGACCACCAGGGTCTACAGTTGTAGCACAATGGGTTTCCTTATAAAATAAAAGTTGTACCCATTATGATGTGCATACACTGACTGCATTAATAGATTTAACACTAGGACTTCTAAATTCCTATTTTATTCAGTGGGTGTTTTGGCATACTGCACTGAGGAATAATTCTGTCCTCGGCCAACATAGTTTATTGCAGGTACCTCAGAGAAACAGCCTCTTCTCTTCCAGCTGTGTGATATTGGTCTGGTGTCAGATTTTGTAGCACTCCTGAAGTCCAGCTTAGGTACTCCAACACAAGATCACCATCTAAGGTAGGACTACTCACAGACACGGAGACTGAAAGGCATCGGCAAAACAATCACTGAAGTCACATTTGGCCTGTGGCCCTTGTACATTGGAGCTGAGATTTTCAAATTTCACTGGTAGATGAACGTGACATACTCCTTCAGTCCTTTGAAGAAGCCAGTCCGAAGCTGCAATGAGCCTGCAAATAGTGATTAGCATTTAAAGTGGCACCCTGAATAATAAAATCTCTTTGAGCTGGATTCTAACTTTCTGGAAGTGAAAGATGCTCTTTACATTTACCTCACAGGAGTCTAATTTTGGTCTTGTCCCGCTAAATGAGAGGTCACAAGATATCAGCTCCAATGTATCTTTCCTAGGCTCTTTGGGTAATATTTAATTCTTGACATTTCATTTGCAAGTTTTCTGGAGGCTGTAGTTTGTAGCTCCCTGTCCTGTTCCCTTCCAGCCTGCAGAGCAGTACATGTTGTGAGCCGGGCTGCAGGAGGCTGCAGTGCTACCTTCCTGCTCCAAAGAGCTGCACCTCCTCCCAAGCAGGCCTGAATAACCAACTCTGAAGTCTGACTGTCATGTAACACTCAAAAATCCTGCTCCCCACGTCTGGACCCTGACAGAGTTATGGAGCTGTGAGGGTGTTTGTGGTATGCTCTGCACCTCTCCTCCCTGCTGAGACAAAGTTCATGGCAACCACTTACAGCGTTCAGCTCATTCTTCAGCCCAGTATTTAATCAGTAAATGTTGTACTGGGCTAGTTAAAAGCACACAGGAAGGATTTATCATGACATCAAATTGAAGCCTAGTAAAACCAAAATAACAAACAAAGAAACCTGCAGCCAGGTAAAAATATCTGAATCCACAAGTGGGGAAGCGTTCAAATATCCATAAACTCTCATTCCTATCTTCTTCTGTGGACGTAATGTTAAGCAGAAATGCCTAATGGAAACAAACCTAACCTGGGCAGGCTCTTTCAGGAGAGCAAATAGACAGAGAAGTCTCTTGATGCCCATGTAAACGTCATTACCTCTCTTTCTATCTTCTGCCACAGCCCACACAAGGATGTTGGTCAAACAGTTCACAGAAAAGGGCAAGTGCAGGCTTAGGAGTTGCACATTCCCCAGAGAAGACCTCCTCTGCTCTGATTTTTAAAAAGCATAAAGTCTCTTACTTTTCTACAGTAATCCTGAAGTCTGTTCCATTTTCCATGCTTGACTGTAGAAATCCTCTCTAGATTCCCTGAAAGAAAAATATTAAGCAGAACACCCAAAGTTTTTTGAAATACTGTAGCACTTGAGCCTCTGCCTGCCACTCAGTGAAACACAGCAATTTAAAATTACTGAAGCTCTTAAATTAAGTGCTTAAATTTGAAGGTGATCACTACTCTGAACATGCGAATTGTACAGCTATCTGAACTATCAAAGCTCTTCAATTTACTCTAAGCAAGTCATTTTTGGAAGTGATAAGGGAGTCTGTGATTGCCCAGACTGCACTGATTTAAAGCTTCTGTTCAGTTTTCTATTCCTTTTTACAAGTATTTGAGTGATTCTGCTAGCTTATAGAAAGACTGTACTGAACACATTTGAGCAACTTGGGGGAATGTGTGTGACTTTTGTTTTGCTTGAAAGTAACCATTTTGGAATAGCGTTTTCCTTCAGGAGTCATGTCAAAGCAAGTGGTTTTATCTAGTTCTTCAACAGTTGTGTGGAGATAAAAATTGAACACCCATATCCATTTTTAAAGTCTTCAATTCACTTAATAGACAATGTACAATTTTCTGAGTGCACTGAAAATGTCATTGCTTTGTAGCTACAAATTGAAACCTATAATGTTCATCTCCAGGAAGCAATCATTAATGTCTTTTTTTTACAATACGATATATTTATTCTTGCAATTTTGGTGCATAGTGCCTTTTGAAAGTATTTTCTTAAATGAACTAGTAACAGCTAGATATCCTCTGTAATATATTACTCAGTGATGAAATACTTCCATTCAATACACAAACCTCTTACAGCTGCCAGGACTATAGAAACACAAGAGATTCTAAAACTCCTTCATGATTCTTTCCTATACCATCCAAAGTAGCTTCAGGCCAGAATGAGGCCTTGACAGGTTGGTTTTTTTTTTAATTTGGACAGCTTTTTACATATTCCCAGAATTGTTAAATATTGCACTATTTCCCACACTGCATAAAGTTCAATTAGAAACATTCTTTCTGTGGGCCTTTTTCTTGTGCTCCTCCAACTGCCCCATGGCAGAGCTGTCACGGCCAATGCCCAGCTTTGATTCACAACTCTCAGCAAATATTTCCCATTTTGCTTGCTGAATAGCATTAATGATAAAGCATAATTATCTGAAAACTCTGATGAATTCTAGTATTTGTTATAAATTAATTCCACTTTATGCCTCATATTTTTAAGGCACTCTATCTATCAGAAGCAACTTCTGAGCTGAAGATTTGTCAGTTAGCCTTCCAGTTGTAGACCCTTGAAAATCAAGTCTCTTTCAAGTGGAGGCACATTTTGGCTATTTGACAGCATATCCTCTTATACATCTGTACTGACCCACAATCTGTTGCAAAGGATGTGTATTAGCATTTGTATGCTCTGCCTTCTAAAATAACACGTGAGCCAGGACCTGTGGGGTTCTTGCTGCAATATCTGTTGTTCACTCACATCTGACTGATAACCAGCCCATATTTACAATGCTAAGATATCTTGAATGCATGGGGGGAACTTTTTTTGCCATTTCAGGGACTTTTGCAACCAGCAAAACCTAACTGCGGTGAACGGCTTCTGAGTCATATGGTGCTTGTGCTGTATCCACCTACTTTTTCTTTTAATGGCCAGTCAAATGTCAGAGGTGAGATAATGCAATGATGCTCAACATTTATCTATTATCAAATCATTCACTCAAGATTACATTGATCTAGCTGTGCACACTGCACCTCGATAAAACTATTTCTACAGGTACACTGTTACACATCAAGATGTTTCAGAGTAATTTGTAAAGAAATCTGTCACATGATTTCATAAAAAAAATAAAGGTTTTTTTGAAGCCATTTGATGTTCTGTTGAATGATTAAACCTCGTGTAAGAAATGAGTTGACAGGTTAATTTTCCATGTCTAAGTCCAGGCTACAGCACTGCCACTTCTTTCGTTTTGTTTTATACATCAATGTGGAAGAGTTTGCCTGTCAACAGAAGAAGTGTAATGGTCATAGTTACTTACTTTGTTAATTGCTATTAGTTTTTAGATCTCTGTTCTTTGATACTTTGGTTATAATGCTGCATTCCCCATTATTCTGTGGGATTTTCCTATTTCCCTGATTTGCAGAAGAGTTCAGTAATTTATCAGCCATCTTGTTCTCACAAGCATTTGCCTAGTGATATGAGCTTCATCTGAAGTTTTTCAAGTTTCTGAATGTTTATCATATCTTTCTACTGTACCTGCAAAGCCAGTGCAGTAATAGTAATTTCAGAACAGTCAAAGTCTTAAAGCATTAATAATTGAGCTGGTAGACTCCTTTACTGCAGCTTAACCAACTGTTTGATCTTCTTGATTAGATTATCCATGTTGTTCCCTTCATTTCTACTTACGTTGTCTTGTGCTACACTGTCCTTAAAACTTTTTGCTGTCTCTTTTTTAAAAGGTATTTCTAAGCAGTTAATACTTTTCTTGTCTTGTTTCTTTTCCGTCCCTCAGTTATGCAGACTTCAGAGACACTTTTCTGAAAATCAGTAACAGCTGTTGCAGCATCTATGATATGGTCATTCAAAAAATACAATGGCACGTCAGGGCTGATTTGTGCATGGCCTGAGCCTCCACACACGTAGACTCCTTTCATTGGTACAACCTGAAATGTGGGCGATGTGTCTTGCATAGCCTTTTCCTTATGCTTTTTAGGATTGTAAAAAAGAAGACTTGGAAAAGAGTCGCAAGGCTATTTCGGCCCCACTCTTTGCATTATAAGCTGGGATCAAGCACTTCTAGACTATCCCTGGCAGAGTTTCCTTTAACCATATTTTTTAAGACCTCTAATGAGGAGCCCTGAATGGGTGTCCCAGTGCCACAACAATTGCTCACTGTTCCTTCCCATCATTCAGATATGTTTTGGAAGATGAAGTTTCCCCTCAGGCCTCTTTTTGCTAAATTAGACAAATCAGTTCCTTCACCTGATTTCCATAAGCACGTTTTCTAATCCTCTTTTCCTGTTTCTCTCCTCTGGGGTCTATCCAGTCTGTCTACTCTTAAACCCATGTCCCAAAAACCATATTTCAACTGCAGTTACCCCAGTTTCAGGAGGAACAGAGCACATTTCCTGCCACTGACAAAAAAAGTTAAAACATCCCACAGCCTCCTTCTCATGTTTTTGCATCATCATAATAAAAAGGTGTGCTTTTTAAATGAATTTGTTCTTACCAAACAAAAAATCTGGTAACTTCTAGCATCAATTTGTATACACCAGCTCACGTCTTCAAGAGCTGACCCAAATTTCCTTTTAGTAGAAGTTAAAGGAATCGAAGCAATCCCCGGTGACTCTATTTGGATGGCTCCTATGACTTGTAGACAGCCAGATTTAATGATTTCCATCCAGTCTGAACCCTGACACTGGGCACTGATTATTATTTTTTCCTCATGCTGATCGAAAATACAGGGATGGCGCTTGCTCATTACATTCTCCAGTATATTTTGACTGCCTCAACTTTTGTTATTGCCATTATTGCAGAGATCCTGGCCACAATGTTGTCAGTCGGAGCACGCTGATGAGTAACTCCACAGTCATAACTGGCTCTTAGCCTATGAGTGATGATGCTGTTTCTGCATTAACGTTATGTTCACTGAATAGTAACTATCTTGCACCCTTGGATATATTACAGATCTCCTAATTTTTAAAATGCTTTTTGTCAGCAGTGATGTTTGCGTGCTACAAGGATTTAGGGCTTGCGTTTGTCCATTTCTTTCATTGCCACTATCAACTTTCATTATTGCAACTATCGTTCTAAATGCTCTAGAAATTCTCATACATACTTACGCTCAGAAAAGTCTGCTGTAGAGACCTGGCTTTCCCAAAAACTCATGGAAAGACTTGCAAAAATTGCCGAGTGCATTACCTCGCTTGTGTGACTACCTTAGCGTGCTTTTGATGCTTGATTTTATTTTGCTAATGAGTATAAGTTATAGAACTATCAATCACCTGCCAGTCTAGCAAAACAGTGAAATTCATTTCATCTGGCCTCTTTGACCTGTTAGACTTAAGTGGCCCTACCAGGAGTTAAAACTCCAACCAGCAGAGATGATAGGATCATTGAAACACAAGCTCTTTCATTACTGCGAGGGGTAGCCCTCAAAGACTGAAATCTCAGTGGTGGCACTTGTAAAGATTAACATTCCTGCCAGAAACCACTGCCCAGCATATCAAAACACTTCTACCTAAAGCAAATGCCTGAATGCATACTTAGGCAATGAAACTGAAGTAGCCTGGTTTGGGAAGGTGCTGAGTACTCATAGCTTTCAGCAATTTTATGGAATTAAATGAAAACACTAGGTGAAATAATAGACCTAAGAGAGACAAACACAGTGGCACATGGCTACAGTCTTTTCAAAATAGAAATAGATCTTTGTGTGAACTTAAATAAAAATTCTTAAAAGGTAAAGTGACTAATTGCTTCTTTTTATATCGTTTAATTGATGGCCTAAAGCCAAGAACAGATTTAAAATTAATCAAAGTTTCCTAAATAATTGTGACTTCATGGTGATACAACCCTGAATAATGGACTGAATAACAGGTTAATCAATTGACTGATTCTTTCACTGAACAGAATATCAAATGAAAATATTCACCTATTATTTGTATTCATTTGTATTTAGATGTAAACACATAAAATTTTGACTTCCTGCCATACTTAAAAAGGATGGAGCATTACAGCATGAAGTGCTCAGAGAGAATTTGTCATCCAAACAACTGAACTGCGGGCAAGGGTGACTGTAACACTGCCTCATAGAACTCACAGCCCAGCACACGCTGTGTTTGATGTGCCAAGGAAAAGGTACTGACACTTGTCCAGCCCATCCATCAACATCAGTGCTTTGGGAAACTCCCTTTCTGTTCTCTGCAGAAGGTTCAGGGTCATGCAAGCAGGACACTGAATCTGGACAATATGGGCCATCTATCCCGGTTGAACATGGCACACACTGTCTGACACCAGCTTGCAGATTTGGGGTGCAGAGGGGATGACTAATGCACTAAAGAACCTCTCCCAAACAGGGGAGTCTTTACCACTAGAAGATTGATACCACTATCTCTCTGAAGGTTTCAGTGCTCCCAGATAACTTCATACGATTAGGTTTTGAGTGCATTTTTTTTGAAAGATTCAAGCCAGTTTATAGTATGCAAGAGCACAGTTAGCAGTTGTTCAAAAAAAGAACAAAATGTGGAGGAAGACATGGAGATAATCATGTTATAAATAAATCCATGAGTCTGCATTTAAAAAAATAAATGTTTTAAATGTAGGGCATCTTTGAGTCAGGTGTTAAGCTAAGAGGTTGGCAGGCCAACACGTTTTCTTTTACTCCTTTTGCTGGTTCTAGGTTATATTTTCAAGTGTCAAGTTACTTTTCAGATCAGTACAGCACATTTTCTTGCTAAAGCAAAGCAATACAGATCTTCTGAAATAAAAGTACATATTTATTTGACAGCACTCTGCATTACAGTAACCAAATTAAAACCCATTTAATATTTCCTGTGCTGGCTTTCTATTATTTATCAAATGCTTCAATTTAGTTTTATATATGTGTGTATATATATATACACACACACACACAAACACACACACACATATATATATAAAACTAAATATGAGCATCTTTGAAAATTCTTTATCATTTCTCAGAACCCTCCAACAAGGGCTTTATTGTTCAAAGCTGCTGTAAAGAGAGCTGCACCAAAGGGAGCCACTTGGGCTGTACAACAATGAACTTTATTGATCCTATATAAGTCATAAGCACAGTTACATTTTTCTGAGTGCCTTCTATGGGCACATTTTCTTAATGGCAGTGTATGTGTGCCAATGTATTATTGTTAAAGACAACACCACTGTGCATCACAGAATTCAGCCAGCATATGATCCAAAATGGAGTGGGATCTTTGCAAACTTACTGTACTCTCACTGCCATTTTATAAGTTTATTTGGAGGCAACTCTGGACCCACACTAAAATACAAGACTGCAAAGATTTTCTGGCTTTTTATTTACATTTGATTACGTTGTTCCAGTTGTAGCCTTGACAACTATACCTGTATGCTGGTCCATTCACTCACATTAAGAAAAAACAAAAGCAGCATGTGCATGGAAGTGGAATAACTGTGCCCCCAAGTAAGTATTCTCACAAATAATCTGGCAGGTTACTCAGTAAGCACCATATTTGGATAGATTCTTTGTGTGCCCAGACTGTGAAGCACAGAAAGGAAAGCTCTTGCAGACTGGTACCATAAACATAGCCAATGTCAACAGGTTTTATTTTACAGCAAACATTAAAGAGGAGATTTTCAAAGAAACATAAGAAAGTTATGAGCGACCAGGGATCAAACACCTATAGGCTCCTCTATACAGCATAAGGTCAAACAAAACGACCAGTACACCAGCCCATACCAATGGCCACACTGTAATGCTCCCCAAGGCTTCAGTCCAAGAAATCAGGACCTTGTTTATGGAAACATAATTAAAGCACTTTCTTTGCCTTCCTGTAATAGACACTTAGCACCTGGTAATCAAAAGGAAATACCTGAAAAATCTGTTATTAGGTTTCACTAAAGCCATGCATTAGAAGCCTATTTGCTTTCCTGTGGCAAACTTGGTCACAAATTCACATGCCAGGGCTCTTCAACTCACTGGTACAAACCAGAGAGCACATCCCTAAATCCTCTGCTGCTTGGTGAGCCTAGCTGCAGAAGCGTCCTTCCCCTTCCCACTTAGAGGAATTTAGTTATCTAGCATGCATTTTTAATGGGCTCAAGTCTCTTCCACTGTTTAAAGGTTTGGACCCTAATACCTGCTGCAATGCTGAGAACACTGAATGGGAGTCCTGCCCTTAACACCCACAAGCGATTCACATCTATGCTTGCCTGGCTCAGACTGTGCTCAGGCCCATCTGTTTGAAAGCACCAATCCTGCTTTGCTGGTCCAATACTCAGGCAGCAATGCCAAGGGACAGGAACACCCAGTGGGATACGGCTTGGTCATGTAAGGCTGCAAGAGTCCTTCCCATTGCTGCCACCCCTGCAGTCACACTAGGTCACTTCTGCTGCCAGTCTCTCTGAAAAAGGCCTCACATCTGCTCACTTGGAGTACGGGGCCATGCAAGTGGGATACGGTCCAAGGGAGCTTTGGCTACACATGGTGGCTGCTGCGGGAAAAGCCTGTCTTCATGGGCTCGCCCAAGAGCCCATGCCTGTAGCAGAAATCTGTAGCTCAGGAAACAAAAAGTGATTCTGCTATGGACAAATCTTCTTCTTATTTGAAGGATCAATGCAGCAAAGGTGCCGCAGGGACCCAGAGCTCCCCACACACATACTCAAATCCGAAAAAACTAATGAAAGACACAAGTCAGAAACAAAGGACTCTGAGTAATGAAATGATTAAAGAGAAAATACAGTTGAAAACTCCTGGAACACATTATAATTTAATATCTCATTATTTACTAGGCACATTGAACATAACATGAATTTCCCTCTGCTCCACCAAGCCCACTTCATATTCCACAGAGCCTACGCTTCTGTATCGCATCCAAGCCGAGATGAAATTGTCTTGTATATCAGACAAATGTACTAGACAGTAGCCTACACTTTGGTAATGTACAAGCTGAATGTTCCCAACAGTCCAACTTCCACGTCGTTTAGAGAATTTGCACTCGCACATTTTCAGTGCATAATGAGGGGTTTTAGCAGTTCATAATTATTAAGTAGTTATTTTACATGCCCTTGTGTGTGGTAAATAATACCATAGAGAAAAAAAAAGTAACCAAGGGTCTGTATAAATGATTCTGCATAAACCTACAAGCTCAGGTTTTAAATCTGCATTATCATGTTGGTTCAGATCTTTAGGCTTAGGTCTGAACAAACATGAACTTCAGGGACATTTGAAATTCAACTCTGTATCCTGACCTGGATTTTCTAAGTGACCTTTGAAATTTGGAACTAAATCCAAGTGTTGCAGAGTCTCTATCTGGAAGCTTTTTGCTGATGGATTTTCTTTCAGTCTAATGTAGGTGGCAAATTATGCTGGGAATAAGTCATTTTCAAGAGATCCAAGGTCTGGCATACAGACTACTGCTTCCAGCCGTTTTAAATGGAAAACAAAAGTTCTTCATTTACCTCTGAGGCTTCTGTCTGATTTATTTTGCTTCTCTGGTTTGCATTTATTTGATTGTTTGTGCCAGGTATAATGGCGAAAATGCAGGCATTGCTAGAAAAGCTGCAATCTGCAGTCCCTCAGCCACATTGACCTCTCACAGACACCTCTGAATCGCAGCAGAAAGGAGAGATGGCAACTCCCAGATGGATAGGGCTTTGCAGCTCGCCCAGATGTCAGAAAACTAGTCTTTACTGGCCAAGGTTGAGACAGCCATAACTTTTTATGAAGCAGTAAAGCACATACTTAACTTTACTCACGTATTTTAACTTAAGAATGCACTTAACTGTTTTGCTGAGCACGGGCAGGCACAAACACTTGCCATGCTGCACTGACAATGTAGGGTCAGTCACTCTTACAGCACTGAAATATTCTCAAAATATCCTGAAAATGGGAAATACAAGAAATCCTATGTATCAGGTAACTACTCCAGTGTCATAAAATCATAGCCTCATAGAAGGTTTGAGCTGGAAGGGACCTTAAATATCACCTGGTTCCAACCCTCTGCCAAGGGCAGGGACACCTTCCACTAGACCAGGTTGCTCAAAGCCCCATCCAACCTGACCTTGAACACCTCCATGGGTGGAGCATCCACAGGTTGTCTGGGCAACCTGTTTCAAGCCTCACCATCTTCACACTAAAAAAAACTTCTTCCTAATATCTAATCTAAACCTACCGTCTTTCAGTTTAAAGCCATTTTCCCCTCATCCTATCACCACTTGCCCTTGTAAAAAGTCCCTCTCGCCTCTTAAGCTACTGGAAGGTTCTCTATGGTCTCTCCAAAGCCTCCTCTTCTCCAGGCTGAACAACCCCAACTCCCTCAGTCCATCTTCCTAGGAGAGATGCTCCAGCCCTCTGATCACCTTAGTGGGCCTCCTCTGGACTTGCCTCAGCAGGTCCACATTCTTCTCATGCTGGAAGCCCCAGAGCTGGATGCAGTGCTCCACGTGGGGTCTCAGGAGAGTGGAGTAGAGGGGCAGAATCCTCTCCCTTGCCCTGCTGGCCATGACTGCTTTGGCCACTCTCTTGTGCCGATAGATGGAAATTAGGAAGATGTCTCTTCATCTGACAGCATCTGACACTGCACTCCAAAAACCCCAACAGTCCTCTGCCCTCTTCTGTGAAGACAGACATTCAGCTTATATTGGGAAGCCAGCAGATCTTACCTAAACAGAAACTAAAGAGAAACAGCATCCTAGCAGTCCTCTTCTGAATTGTACTATAACTAAAATGAATATATAAACGTAATTCTGAAAAGCTGACTTGTATTTCTTATTACTATCATATGTCTTGGTTATATGGCACAATTAAAATTAGTAACAAACAAATTATTTTTGAAGTGCACAGAAATTCAGAGGCAGAAGCCAAACATATTTTCAGGCATCTATTAGTTGCTTTCTTGATGTGTTGAAGAAAATAAAAGAAGATTAAAAGAATCAGTCTAGTTACTACCTGCAGGAACTGATTGTTCTTTAAAATAACCAGTTTCATGAAAATGCAAAACCCAAAATCTTCAATTCAGTCTGAGAAAAAAACATCCAAGTTCCAAGGACAGTAAGAAAGCTACTGAAGCAAGTCTTTTGTTTGCCTTTTCACCATTTCTGCATGCAGAACCCCCTGCAGTGCTGTCCAGCTCTGCTTCCTGAGTGCTTAGAAAGAAGCAATCTACCTTTGACCACGCCTTAATCTACATTTTTCAGGACAAAAAATTCTTGGCTTCTATGCTGATCATCCAACTAGAATTTTTAAGTATCCTGTAAAAATCTCACATCAAAATACTGCTATGTCCTCTGCACATTTTGCTGTCTCACTTTTCATTCTCTTTTCTTAATGGGAACTATGGACACATTTTATTTCTGCTGTACTGGCAGAAGATTCATGTCTCTACAGATTCTTCAGCATAATTGTCTCTGCATTTTGTGTGAACAGTTGTAATTCTTCTTTAATTGCACTGTTTTAATTCATATTTTAAATGGAAATTACATGTAGATAAAGAGAATTAAGTTCCTGCTGAGATGAAGACCACTGGCGTCAGGATTATCATATTGTTTTTTGACTAGTATTATGTGTGGTTGAAAGATGACCTGAACTTTCCTCTCTCATCGAAAAAAGAAGAAACATGAATCAGAAGTCAGCCTCCCATTTTAATCAAATTGCCCTGACTATCTGGTATGGATCTAAAGAAGGAAGGTTTAAATACCTCCTACAATGGAAATATTTCAGAATTAATCTGACAGTACACACAAAAAGACGTAATTAATAAAAGCAAATGAAATTACATTGTAGTTATCAGGGAATGACTTAGGAAAGGGCACAAAAATTGCAAGATCCAAATGATTACTCTGGATTATCTCTACATTAAAAAAAAGTAAATTATTAATCTGTGCTCTTAAGGCTACTCAAAAGGAAGAAAAAAAAGAAGAATGTAAATTTGTCTGTCTATACAAGTGCATTACCGGATTGAAGTTTGCTGAACTTTACAAAAAGAGAGTAGTTTCATATTAATGAAAAAACTGATCTGTTGATATAGTTTTCTTTCTGGAGAATCAGGGATAGTTTTCCGAATGGGGTTAACATGAGTGTTAACTAAGCGGAAAATCCAGAGTCAGACTTCCTGCTTAGGAAGGAATATCAAAATTCTTCATCAAGAACAGCACTCCTATTTCTTGCCTTTCCTATCAGAGCTCTTGGGAATAATAAAGTTTTATATTGCCCAAAGAGCCTCTTACCTGGAGGCATTGATGGTAATGCTGTCATCTTCTCACCTGGACATAAGAGAGGAAAGACACTGGGGGAATGGCATTGGGCTGTGCAGACAAACCCCAGCTGCTGTGAAACACTTGACGTTCACCTTATATCATAACAGAGGTTTGCTATTAATCTCCGAGCAACACAAAACTTCACAAACCACTTAAAAACCCTACAAAAACTCTTGAGTCCTGCTTTATCCAGTGAGAAGTAAAGTATCTCAGGTGTTCTGCCTAGAAAATTTTAAGAAATCATGATCCCTACTATAGAGGGCCAATGAAAAGAAATTTACATATCCAAAATTGTAGTTTGTCAAAGGTCAGACAAAATCTACATGCTGACAGATTAGTACCCTAACACACTTTAGAAATATTTTTCAACCTGAGAACTAGCAAATTACAAAAATAAACTGGCATTTAGGAAGATGTGTTCCAAGGGCATGATTGCAATTGCCTTTAACAAGTGGTTCTTCCTGTACCATTCATGCCTTAGATTGTCAAATGTTTGTTAAAGGCAGAAACTAAAGCGGAACTGGATGTAGCTGTAACACTCTGGAAAACCCTCTTCTGTAAGAGCATCAAGTTAGGAGACTGTGGAAATTAAAGAGCTGTAATGTGAAACCTAATGTATAGTAACTGTCAAGTGAGGTAATGTAGAAACTGGAAAGCCTTGTCTTAGAGTTAATGCTTTAATCCCAACATACCATTTACACTGTGAGGAAAAGATGTCAGAAACTGAAAATCCATGAAACAAGGTTATGGAACAAAGACAATAAAATAAACATTGTCAGTGACAATGTGTTGAAATTGATTTGTTTTCATTCCTGCAACAGGTACTTACTTTCAGATTTGCCAAAATCTCACAGCATCCTTTATGTTAAAGTTATTCTGAGGTCTGTTCTAGACACTAAATATTAATTATGAGTATCTATGACAACCATCGACACTAAAAATGGAGTATTTATCCCATCCAATGCCTGAGTTCTGAGGTATTAACCTCTCAAAGTTTTGGATTGCCAGAAAATAAAACTGTCACGCTAAAGGATGTGGTTATGTGGTGAATAGTGAAAAAATTTCCTTTTAACTAAACACAAAGAGTAGAAGAGTTTCCTGATTATTAATGATAAGCTTGTGCTCGGGGCCCAGCTAAATCAAAGCCAAGTGTTCTCAACCACAGAAACAACAAAAAATATCATTGCATGATAATCACATGTGTTCTGATTATATGCATCCTACAGACTCCCACAGAACCACCCAGCCCTTAGCCCAGGCCAAGCCCATCTGCTGTCCCATGGCAAACCATGCCAGCCCCAAACCCACCAACTTTCACAGTTTTGACATTAAAAAAGTGATGAGTGGGTGGGCAAATGTAGCCTAAGGACCACCATTTTGCCAGGCCTCTGCCTCTATCTGTCCCCCTGGAGCAGACAAAGCAGCACCTACAGACAGAGAGTACCTACAAGCTCAGTCACGTGTGTACCTACACAGAACAGGGCTCGACACCTCTGTGCCATGACCACCAGATCAGGACTCTCCAGCACGTCCCATCAAATCCTTTCACATTTCTCAAGAGGACACAGAGGGATTTGGATGTCTTCCCCTTGGAGACAGCTTTGGTGGAGAAAAGGAAGAGAGGAACTGAAAAACTCACTCTTTGGTTTTCTATTTGTGTACATAGGTTTTAGAGGACTTTTTGGACCTTCCAAAAAGCACTGAACCTGGAGACACAACATCATGGTAAAGAAATGGGGACACATTTTGGACAGACATCATCAAGACTCAGTGAAGAAACACAATATAGACCACTGGCAACACCTGTGTTGGCCCTAAAGTCTTCTGTTTAGTGTTCAGAGCAAGGGCGGCATAGATATATGCCAGACACAGGCCAACATACTAGAGACAAGCATATTATTTGGCCTCAAGGACCACATCTGTGCTGCTAAAATAGTAAAGTCCCACAACAGTTAGTCCCTAGCCCCACGTTTCCTAAAGGATGCTTGAACTGGGTCCCCACGTTTTGACAGGCAAGAGAGTTTAGCAGTGTGCACCCACATTGTGCCACACCCCTTTGCTTCAGAGATATCAAAGGATCTTTGGCACAACAAAGTGTACAGACTTGGGTGCATTAAGGAAGTCCTACAAATCAAAAGGAGAGGCAGCCACAGTGTCATCGGTGGTGAAATACTGAAATAAAGACAAGAACAGTACCAATCTTCACTACAGTATCAACAGGAGGAAAGTTCTGCACTGCCCTGGTTATTCCTTCCTCCATAGCAAGGAAGTGTCCTGTCATGACTGCTTGTAATGCAGATGTCCCCATACCCTGAAAAACATGCCAGTACTCATGCTCTCACCATTTCAAAATTGCAAGGAGTCCGGAAATGTTGCTGCCAATGACAGTGGTGCCTGCTGCCACCGTATCTACACTACCCTTCAGAACAACCCCTCCCCGAAGAGACGGTAGGAGTGACAAATTAAAGTGTTAATTTGTTAAACTGCAATAGCACTGTCAAATTAGCCCGGCTGAAAGTTAAAAATAAATCCATTCATTACTACAGAGCCAAAACAAGTATCAGCTACAGAGCCAAAACAAGCATTGTATCCTTCGATAGTAAAATTCTGCGTGCAGAGCAGTCTTACAAGTCCAAGGAAAAAAACAGGGAAACAGGTAGGCAGCTCAGAATATTCAGTTCATACAAATGCAGCAAGTCCAACAAGGACGTTGCTTCTGAAGAGACTTCAGAGACTGAGCATATGCATCTGCTGAGCACCCCTGAGGTTCACCAAAGAAGTGACTTGAACCCTCGCTTCTCTGACTGCTGCTCCAGTAGTATCAAAGGCTGATCACTTTTGACAAAACCAACAAGTACCAAGTAGTGAATTGCTTCCTAACAGATAAACCAAAAAAATACACTGTCACAATTTTTTTTTGTGGATGGAGGCCAAGCTGCATCTGTTCCAAGCATCAGGGCCAAAATACCATCTACAATTAAAGCATTGCTGACAATGTTGTTGAGGCTACATGAGATAGAGCAGATTACAGGTCATCCTGCAGCTTGGAGGTATATTGGCACTGTGATGGTAGTGGTAATAAAAATGTGTTTGTGTCAGTAAAGTAAGCAAATATGACTCAAAGCACACAGGCAGCAGACAGGCTGAATAAGAATTCACTTTTCTAAAATAACCACAATTTGAAGCGCCAAGGCATGGTGGCCTACAGAGCCTCACTGCTGGACAGCTGTTGTGGAAATCTAACAGAACATAATTGAAATTAATGAGAGAAGAAAGCAACACTCGTAAGCCTTCCACAGTAACTGCTTTGCGAAAGCAGAAGTTCTTTTCTATCACTGATCTATTCAGGAAGACATTAGATAGAGTGAACTTGCCACACAATAAAATACCACAGTATAGGGGTCATTAAAAAAGGGCATAGGTAAATGCAGGCACCACGGAGGCCCCGCCATATTCTCACAACAGGAAATACAGAGTTGTGGAGATGAAAAAAAACAAACAAGTACAACTGGAGCAGAGAGCATAGCCTTCACCATCTGGGAGCTTACACCCCTTGTCTGGGAGTGATCTCTATGCCCAAGCTAAAAGATCAATGAACTGCAAAAGATGTCTCAGTCTGCCTGGGAATCTGAAGAATGAGTGGAATCTGGTTTTGCTTTGATTTCAATTTACCCAGCCCACATTACAATTCTGTAACATACTGTCAACCCAAAAATGTTTGTTCTATTTCCAGTGTCCTATCACTACTGAAAGGGAAACAATGATATGTTGATCATGATGGGTAAATGGCAAAAGCACATGAAATAAAGTGGGGGTGCAATGGCAGTGGGAGAGCGGAATAGCTGGGGAAAGACTCATTCCCTAAATAACTCAGTAAGCCAATACTTTAATACTCATCGTGAAGCGTGATCATGCTGCTAATGAAGCAATAAATCCTCCCTTGCACTGGTGCTGGAGGGAGGGGGGTCAGAAGGTGGAGAGAGCTCCTTTTCCTTTCTCATTATAAGCAGCAATGCAAAATGCTTTAATAAAGCTCAGCAATGTCCTAGAAGGCATAATCAGCTAACGCTTCTCCTCACGAAGCCATGATGCAAAATGGCACGTCTCCTTGGCTCTTCTGGCTTCCCTCTTGGGACTCCTGTACTAAAGTCAGCACCAAGCCTGGCCCTGCCCTCCCCATCCTCCCTGCCAGCCTTCATCCACTTTGGGACTTTGACAGTTGACTTCCAGACCTGCACCAGCCAATTTAAGCATAAGAATCACTGATTAATGCTTAATCTCCCTCTCCCCGTACATATATTCTAAAACGCCTTTATTTTAAATTGCAAAGGAGAGAAATATTTTCTTTCCCAAAAACTGAAACTGGCGACGATAAATGAGCAAAGTCTATCTCTAATTAACGCTAATCTGTCTGCCTTGTGTACGCACCAGTGAGGGAGCCACAGTACGCTGCAGATCAGAAGATAAAAACACACTCAGGAGTTCAACTGCTTTAGAAGCACAACATCTGTTAGCCATGTTATTCTGCAGCTATCCAACAAGCAGAGCACTCTTCACAACACTTAATAGCTTATGCATTATGGATGCTGCCGTGGGTACAGAGGTACTTGGGCTCAGGGTTTCATTCTGCTCAAATCTCAAATTAAAAAACTATGGGCAAATCTGGGGAGTGTCTCTCCCCTCTCCTTCCTCGCATGGAAAGTGATTGTTCAGGGCCAAATTCTGCTATCAATTACGCTAATTCGGCTCCACTCAAAATCAGTTTGGAGTAACACAGAACAATATCTGACTGACTCCATCCTTAATTCACTCAGTATGTGGAATTAGAATAAAATTGCAAAAAATCTCTTTAGAAGAGAAAATTTTAAGTCAGCTATTGTTGTAATATCCTTGATTGATTTAGCCACTACATTATTATTACAAATTAATAAAGGAAGGGCACATATTAATGGAGGTTATTGGTTTTTCAATTACTGTTTTCCTATTATTCTTTCTATTATTCAATTCACCAGTTCTTCATATCGTTTATCCATAACTCTAATGCACTGTAGTGCTTCAGAATTTATGAAGTATATACAAAGCATATAAATCCTATTAACTAGCCCATCATACTTATAATTGATTCAATTAAAATGTTGTGTGTGTCTACAGTACATAAAGGGGAGGGAAAATAAAACTGAGACCAAGGGGTTAATAAATTCTTGATTATTTATATTTTCTTAAACTTCTCTGCCACAGTGGAGACAAGACACAGCATGAATATGCTGCATTCTGCTCCTTAAGCACTATAGCCCAGCATGTAACATAAGGAGCATAAGAGACCTGAGAGCAACTTAAAATGATTTTCGTATTCATGTTAAGGCCAAAGGGACCATTTTGTCCTTCTAATATGACTCTAATATTCGCGTGACATGAGCCATAGGATTTCTCTCAAGGATTCTTTCATAAAGCTAATGGTTTCTGGAAGAGTTGGGTTTTTTTCAAGTATTCAACCTTCATTTAGGGGATTTCTATCTATTTGTTCCAATTTTGTAAGATAGCCTTGATGATAAAAATATACATTCTGGCAGGTTTTCACATCATATATACATGCCCATGTTCGGTATCTAGCTTAGGAATGATTCAACAGATCAAAGTGAAGGACTGGAGTTCCCTGCCTAGTCAATGAAAGGAAGCAGTCAGTCAGCTTCAGCACATTGAGTCAGAGATGGCTGAAAGAGCTAAAAGCAGACTAGGAGAATAAATACCTACACTGACTTCTGTTCTGAGTTGCTCAAGATCCTCCTCCTACTGATAGCTGTTCCTTCCAACTATTGTCTTTGGCAATACCCTTCAATTGCCAGACTGAACAGGCAGCTACTTTCTCTACAGCCATACATGCAATTCTGTAATAACTAAACCACAAGGAATGTGCAATGTGACAGGGAGACAGATTTTCCAGAATTCAGATCATTCAGGTCTTTCTCTCTTCCTTTTTTTGCTGCTATCTTTATTTCAGTGCTAACTCAACACAGGGTTTAGGCAACAGAATCTTAAGTGTCACTGAATTGCATTTGTGCTACAAAGTCATTCAAGTGCTTTTGTAAATCTCACCTTTGAACTCTGGATAGGATTGCAGCATTATCCTTGCTACAGAATCCCAGTGCAACATCAATGTGTTAATTCCTATTTCTAAAGCACTTTGAAGATGCACATACTACTGCATTGCACCCTGCAGACTTTCACTAGTGCTAACATGGTACAACTCTGTTTTCTCCCTCCCTCCAGCCTGAGAACAACAAGAAAGACCAAAAAAGTGTTTTTCCCATACATTTGAGAAGACAAATTTTGATGTCCCAGCATGAATTATTCTGCACCACACAAAAATGCTAATTAAGCCTTTATTCTATAACCTGACAGATGTTTCTGATGCACTGTTCATCCATTTCATACTGTACAAAACTAAAGTTTTAAACTTTTTGTATTATGACGCAATTAGCATTATTCATGAAGACAGCCATCAAAAGTCTGCTTGAAGTGCTGTCTCATTCCTCAGAGAGAAGAATTTTGAAAGACATGACTGGAGATTGCCCTTCCTGTGCACTAGGTAGACACAGTGCATACACACACATATACAAGGAGTCCACAGGCCCCCATTCCTTCTCCCCACGCACTCTCACTTGTCTGTCCTACTAGGACCATCTTCTGTTGCACATAAATTCCAATCCTGGTGGCTTACACTCACTGCTCATATCCATCCCATGAAACCTAGTGTTGTGCATACAGAGAAGCAGTTCAAGCAAAAGAAATGGCTGTTTTGTGACTGCAACATCACAGAGAGCAAAGGTTGAATCAAAAAACTTGATAGCTGACCACCCTCTTTCTCTGCGGTATAGAAGTTTGTCTCAGTGCCCTTCTGTCCCAGCAGTGGCCAATGTCTCCCATCAGGAGCAGCCTGCTCTGCCGTTCCCACGCATCCCCTGATGGAGCACAGCTTTTGGCCAATGTTCATGCTGCATCTTTCCTGCTGTCATGCTCACCAGGACAGACAGGTAAAGACAGACTCATTTTCACACAGATTGCTCTGCTGTGCTATGGGTGTGGCAGGTATACCCCAGGGAACGGCCAATCCTGTACCCCCTTGTGCCTTCCCTGTCCCCAGGGAGCAGCCCTATGATCAGGGCTGGGGCTGCTTCCCCTGAGCCCCAACTGCCCTGCTCCTGACCAGGGCAGGTGGGATGGGCCCTGGCTGCCGTGTCCTGCCCTAATACCCTAAGAAGTCCTGACTGCTCCTGGATCCCAGCACTCATTGTGTCCCAGTGCTTCTCCCAAGCAAACCACCATCGATTTCCCTGCAGTGTCACAGCAAACTCATCTTCATCCCTGTTCCTTTTGTCCTGTCTTCTGCACATCTACACAGTATCCTTCTGGGGTTTTTTTTATTCCTCTTACCTATCACTATTCTCTTTTCTCCTCTGTTCCCCTAAAAGAGCACATTAATACTCCAACCTACTCAGTCTCCTGCCCTTGACACCAAATCAACATCTGAGAAAACACTTGTCCTTTTCTCTTTGCTCTCTGGAGTAACTGTCAGGAGAAGAAAGATTTCTTTAAAAATACAGATTCAGCAACTACACACTCTTAGTTGGAAGGAAGCTTGTCCCTGGGGTAGTGATTATACATATAAAGACAATAATAAGACCGAGGGCTGCAAAGCTGTATAGGAAAGGTAGAAATCTTAAAGTCTGTCTTTACAATTCTCCAGAGGTTTAAGCTATAGCATAAAAAATCTTATTTTACACGTATGTAAGTGCTGTGAAAACAATGCATTTGCCTGTTCATCACAAATTACACCATAACACATCTCAAGAAATGCATTGGTAAGAGGATAAACAGAAACAAATAGGCATATAAAATGTTTATGAAAAGGATGCATAGAAATGAACATCCCTAATAAAGAATCAACCCATTTTTTTCTATTTGAAATTTTTTAAAATTGTATTTATTAAAAATATATACCAGAGCTATTATCTGTTACTGTAAAGATGAAGATGTAAGGTATGTGATCTGTGACTTACCAAAGCAAACCTAAATAGTCACTTGATCATTGCTTTATGTATTTAACATAGTACATCAGTAAATAGGCAGGATAAAGATTTCTATAAGCAGAATTTAATTGAGTCAAATTAGGTTATGTCAAATTTTAGCCTGGAAAAAAGGAGACTCGGGGTGACCTTATCACTCTCTACAACTACATGAAGGGTGGTTGTAGTCGGGTGGGGATTGGTCTCTTCTCCAAGGCAACAACTGACACAACGAGAGGACACAGTCATAAGCTGCGCCAAAGGAAGTTTAGGTTAGATGTTAGAAAAAAATTCTTCACAGATAGAGTGTTTGGGCACTGGAATCTTCTGCCCAGGGAGGTGGTGGCATCACCATCTCTGGACATGTTTAAAAAAAGACTGGATGTGGCACTCAGTGCCATGGTTTAGTTGATGAGAAGGCGTTAGGTCATAGGTTGGACTAGATGATCTTAAAGGTCTTTTCCAACCTAGTTCATTCTGTGATTCTGCAATTCATTGCTGTACAGACAAGACAGCGTTAGGTAGGTGAAACCTGGAAGTATGGCACAGATAATTTAGCTATAAGTTTATCAAGAATCATAATGGAGTATTAAACTGAGGATGAGACCAAAAAAATCCAAAGACTTGAAGATTTCCTATGAGGATCTTCTAATCCTAAGCCTGATGTCCCTTCCTTCTGCCAAGCTGAATCCAAACACCAGATTTATGCATAGGATCCCTGTTCATGTGAAGAAATATGCACATGTCATGATTTAGGAATAGTACTCCTCAGTTTAGTGCTCCCACGGAGAGTCTCCAAACCATTTGCTGCTTACTCACTCCCCTCCCTCTCAGCAGGACAGACAGGAGAATTGGAGACACAAAAGTTGAAGATCATAGGTTGAGATAAGAACAATTTATTTGAAACAGCAATGAAATAAGAAAATGAACAGTTGCAGCAAGAATAGTAATGACAGAGGATAAAAGCAAGAGGCAAAATACCCAACCTCTCCCCCTGCCATGCTAAGGTGACCCAGAAGAGGGCCCTTCCCCTATCCCCGGCAATGACATGAGGTGATATAGAAAAATCTCCGAGTCCTAGCCATGCCCCCTCCTGGCTACTGCAAAAATTTACCCTGTCTTGGCTGGAACTAGGACAACACTTCAAAGAGGCAGTCCAAAAGAATCCATACCCTCATCATACATATAGAGCAAGCAACTGGGCAACACTATGACGAAGGATGCGACACTAACACTGTCTTGCCTGTGAACTCATAAGAACGGTGAGAACCAGAGAGATGTTTCCCTGCTGAGCGGGATGGATGGCAGAGGAAACAGAAAGGGCACCTTACTTCTCTCACACAAACACAACTACTGTGTGGTTCAGGATTTGTAACACCAGAGAATACAAAAAGCAGGGATGAATTTTCAATTACAGCAGCCTTGAGATTAAGGAAGTCTTTTGGATGCAGAGCACTGAGGTTTGAATGAACCCAGACTGGGACAGCAAGCGACTTTGTTTTTCCTACTGAAAAAAACAGTTAAAGTGCTCCTGATCATTATGTGTTTGTATGGAAAACAGCTCCCTTTCTTCCTCCAGTGAGTTAAAAAGATAAGGGCCATTTCTGCCTCTTGGTGAACTAGATATAGGGAAGAATTTCCGCAGAGGTATGGTGGATGCCTCATCCCTGGAAACATCCAAGATCAAGTTGGGTAGGACTCTGAGTAACGTGACGTAGTTGAAGATGTTCCTCCTCATTGCAGGGGATTTGGATGAGTTGACCTTGAAAGGTCCCTTCCAACACAAACTATTCTATGATTCTGTGAAGGACCTGGTCATATTAGCCTGTGTCAGGGGGAAGTCAGCAAACCTACAGTGTGGTGGCTGACAAGAGGTTTAGGAGCACATGGCTTAGCTATAAAGTAAAAGCCAAGGAGCTGCCTCTTTCCTGAATAAATGTGCGCCATATAATCCCATTTCCTGTTTACCCAAGCAGAGGAGCTAGCAGCGTGTACTCCCATATCACCAAGTAACTCAGCTTCCCTTCAAAGGACCCGCAGCAGCAGGCGTGGGACCTGCACAGTCAGGGTCTTTCCTTCACTTGAGGCTTTCCACTGTCTAAGTATGAAAATGTTTGGTCAGACAAAAGCAGCCCTGGCCTCTTGCACTAGAGAGAACAGCAGCACGGGGAGTCTCAGGGACAAAATACTCTATAAGTAACTTCAGACACCTTCAAGCTATGGCACTGGCTGTTGAAGCACTCCTTATTTCACCATTTGTGAGATATATGACATACAGTGGGATTAATCTAATCTATAGCTTGATATCCACCATACTGACCTAGTCATTCTCAATCCCCTTTTTAGTCTGTGGCTCTTTTAGGCTAGGTGTCTTTAGGACGCAGTCAATCCAACTGGTTTAGATATCTTACTTAAGAGGTGAAAATCACATCCTCCCTCTTGACAGAAGAATGGGTCTAGATGACCAGGAAGTAGCAGATATCAGCTGCATGCCCACTGATGTACCATCAGAGGCTGGATCTGGTTTCTTTTATGTCACTGTGTCCTGTGGAGCTAGCCGTAAAGATCACAATGACTCCTTCAGTCCTTAAAATCTATTAATCTTCTAATTAGAGCTAATTAAAATGAAATGCATTTTTACTTTTTTTTTTAGACAACTTTCTCTTTCATCATTAAAACACTGACATTTTTTAAATGAGCTCCCCTAATAACAAGAGAACATTAATATACCTGATTAGTATTCTTTTCTAATAGTTAAGACCTTGGCTTTTCCAATTACACATTTTTATACTATTAGAAAACAAAGTGAGAAGCTACATGTAGCAGCACACCCTGGTTAGCACAAAGAACCCAGTGTAAACAGAAAACAACCAATTAAGTGGTTCTTCTGGGTATCAGGGATGAGGGAAAATACTTCCCTGTAGTTTGTGAATTGTGTTTAAAGTACACGCAATAATTTAGTATTAAATATTTGGGATAAAGTTGAGTGATGTAGAAGTGGGAGAACAACAGTAAAAAAGTAAAGGGGTGCATAAGTAGGACATGTCTCCTCTCAAGCTTCCATGTCTCTCTCTACAGCTCTTATGAAAAGCTTACAGCAGCAGAAGACAACAGGAGATGTGTCATTTAAACGGAGGTAGGCCATTAATATATTGTTTAGAGTAATTGAAATGCATTGCACAGGATTAGTTGCCTGCCAATCATCCCAATTAAGCAGGCGTGTCATTGATCAGCATAGCAATTAAGAGGATTCTAGGGTATCAGCAATTTATTCTTAACAGCCTCAATACTAATTGCTTTCAAGCACAGAACCAGGTTCAACATTCTTTAAAAGAGAAATGAGAGAGTTATTGGAAAATTTCTTGTTCTTTTCCCATGAATGATCTATGGGTTAAACTAGATTAGGACAATTTACAATACTGCAGAGCTCGAACATAGTAACAAATTATTCCATCATTATCTACTGCTAGCAATGGGAAATGACAAGATCAAATGGAGCAACACTTCGTGTTTATTTTAATCTGGATTTTGCAATGTCCCTGTAAGTCAACAAACAATTCAAACTCCAAAGGCAGCACACAGTAAGGCAAAGGCTCTATGGCAGCAGAGCAGACAAACAGTTCTTTCCTGCAGGTTCATTGAGAATGAAGAAACGCAGCCCTGCAAACCACCAAACTTTTGGCATCCATTTAAGTCCAGTTTCAAACTGGTGTGACTCCCCACACTAGCACTCTCCAGTTGGTGTCCTTGTGCTCAGCCAACTAACACCTAGGTCTATCCCCTAAGCAAATTGATCAGTTTGACACCAGTCTGTGTTTTATGAGTGTGTTGGGATGTCTGGTGGTGTCTGCTATGTCAACTGTGCTCAGGAAATCCTCTGTGCAAGCAGGTGAGACTGAAAACCAAGGCATTGCACTCCAGGTAGATCAGAGGCTCTCAGGAGCCAAGTTGGCCCAAGCATGAGTAGGATAGGAAAAAATGGATAATTACATGGGCAGAGTGGGGAACTGCTGGGCCACAGGAACAGCAAGGAGTCAGGCTTGGTCATAACCTGAGCCTTGGCACAAATCAGAAACCAATAAACCTCATTAAAGTTCCAGTGAGAAACCTTGTGTGTGCTGCAGAACATTGCTCTATTTTTTCAGGCTTTTTTTTTTCTTTTTCTGTTCATATAGTTTTTATTCATGTGCACCAGTGAGGAAATAAATAACTGATATCTAAATTGGAATATTTATATTTTTGCTTTTCTTATTGTTTTCTTTCAACACCAAAACTACTGTGAACTGAGTGAAGAAATTAACATACATAACACCTCTAAAAGCACACTGATTATACTTGAATGCTTATGTACAGCAGCATCTATGAATATTATTTTGATATATCAAAATCTTAGCACAGGACTTTATCTTTCTGAAAATTCAAATATTTGGTACTTGTAGGGGTTTGGG
>VWPU01013760.1:0-20106 GCA_013398955.1 Callaeas wilsoni
CGGCTCCGCGGGCAGCGCCCGGCAGGACCGTCCGTCACCCGCGGGGGCCGCGGCGAGGGCTCGGGCAGCCGCCCTGCTCGCCCAGCGGCGCACCTGCCCTGCCCGCCCCTACCTTGTTGAGGTGGGGGTCGCGGAGCACCTCGTAGCCCCTCTTCATGGTGAGCTGCAGGGGCCGGGCGGCGTCCCGCCTCTTCTCGGCTGCCTTCCCTGCTTGCATGGCGCGGTGCGGCGGGGCTGAGTGCCGTCAGGTCGCTGCGGGAGCGGAGGCGAAGCGGCTGCTCCTCCTGCCGAGGTGACCGCCCGGCGGGGTGGGATGATCCTGCCGGGAGGGAGGGAGGGAGAGAGAGAGGGAGGGGGCAGAGCCGCGGCGAGGCGCCGCCGCCGCTGGGAGGGGGTCACCGGGGCGCCGCTGAGTCACAGGCGGCTCCGCGAATACCCGGCGTCCCACCAGGTGCGAAGGACGGCGGGCGTGCGGACCCGCCGCCCTGCCCTGCCCTGCCCGGGGATGCAGGGGTGCAGGCTGCGCTGCCTTCTAGCGCGGCGGAGAGCCCGGCCGGGCCGCCCGGAGAAGCAGGCCGGTGTGGGATCACCTGCTGCGGAGGACTCGCGGGAGCGGCTCTGCCTCGTCACGCTCGGTTTGGCGCAGGGTCTGCCGAGCACCTCGCCCCGACCCCGCGGCCCAGCCGAACCCCCTGGGCGCGGCCACACGCAGGAGCCGGGCCCCTGCGCTTGAGACACGTTCAAGTTTCACTTTCCTTCTGCTATTTAAATGGCCATGAAATCCAATCTTTCCCGAAGGGGACGGACTGCATAGCTTCGTACAGTCAGGAGCACATGTTTGATGTAATTAGCTGTGGGTTAGCTTCAGCTGTGGTGGCTGGGGTTATGCCTGGTCAGGATGGAGAGCACTGGGGCAGAGCAGTGTTTAGCTAGTTTGTACCGCTAGACCTGACATTTGTTTGCAGTATGTTGTGAAATTCTTTGCATATAGCCCGTTGTGTACTGTATGACTGTGGCTTTAGTCCTCTAAATTCATGTATGTAAGCAAAAATAATTTCCATATGGATGCCGTAGTCCTGCTGGAGAATTTACACAGCTTTAAATGTGTGACTAGAGGATTAATTTAGAAGGGTTTGGTTTCTGTTGTCAAGCAGCAATGAACAGATACAGATCTTGCAGCTCTTTCAAACTTACCTCTTCACATTTAATCAGTAGGCCTTGTAGCCATACTACTACCTCATCTTTTAATAAAAAATTTTAAAAAAGACTCCCATAGAATCTGTCCTTTACCAAATTTCCTATTAAGTAGCTCTGAAAAGTTTATTTGCAGTTAGTTAACAAAGTAAAGTTGGAAGCGTTCCAAGTCTCTATTTCTGGAAACTTGACTTGCAAGTCAGCAGAAAATTCAGTAAGTAGATTTCTCCCTTGCTCCACCATCTCAGTATTATGGAAAGCAGTAAACTAAAGCTAAAAGTTTCTTCAAAACTTTAAACCTGCACTCTTTCTCATCAATTATCCAGCTTTCCTTGGATTTGTCTAGCTAGCTAAATACCTTCCTCCCCACCCAAGTCCTGAATATTACCTTTAGTAGGTATCAGGGATATGGGGTTTCATTTCAGGTCTTTAGTAGTTATGAAATTGAAAAGCAACATGGAAACATCCTTTCTCTTTTCTTTGTGAGTACATTGAAACCATTCTAATAGAATGCTAACCTAGTGCAGTATTTTGTCTGAGAGTAATGTGTACTGATGTAATTTTTATCTTCATGTTGCAACACTTTGTAAAAAAACCCTCTTTGGTTCATGCCAAAAGTCACTGCAATCATTGTGAGTACATGCTCAGAGGTCTGAACCCTGGTAAGCACTTGTCCTGACTCACCTTGCCCAAATTATAAAAGGTATGTAATGAAACAGCTAATTGAAGTTGAGTTCACTGGGATATATACATATGTTTTTTATGTAATCAGACTTCAGAAACAATTTTCTACTGTTTTTGAAGTACAAATTTACTCCTCCCTACCTTCCTAAAATACAATTTATTTCCACTTGTTATGTTCAAGTTCTAATAAAAACTAAATCACAACTATCTTTTGAGATAAATGAGTTGTAAGAATGTCAACAGATCTTTTCAGCTCAAAAAGAAGACCAAAGAAACAAGAAGAAATCATGTCATGTGTCACCTGTAGAAGTCTTCCACTTGAGACCTGGAACATTTTACCATTTAATGAGATTAGTAGGGATTTATTTGTCCAAGTCTGCTGCTAGTGATTGCTTTTCTTCTAGACTTTATACCTTCCTGCAAATTCGGTTGTGCATTTGTATTGCCTTTACAGACCATCTTTGATCAAGAGAAATTTTAGAGCAGCTTTTTCAGGACCTCAAAAGATTCAAAGTGTAAAAATAATTCAGAGGTCCAAAGGAGTAATGCTCAGCAGTTACATCTGCAGTCAAAGGTCATTATTCCAAAAGAGAACTGTGTTGCATAATAAAGCTGTATTACAGGACTATAAATAAAAGCTTTGTAAGTGACCAAATTATTTGTAACGGCTGTGTACACAATACAGGTATTTTTGCAATTGTTATCCCACATTCAGATTATTAGTAAGCATTGTACATTGTACATAAGTGTTCCATATAGAAACCATTTGAGAAAAAGAGTTAGGTGCCTGCCAGAAGGGCAAAACCGCTGTATTTTCTGTCAGAAACACATTGATAGTGTACAATGGAATATCCCTTTGGCTAGTTTTATCAGCTGTCCTCGCTATGCTCCCTCCCGGCTCCTTTTCTGTCTCCTTGTTGTCAGAGTATGAGAGAAGTCCTTGACTGAGGGTAAACACTATTGAGCAACAGCTGAAGCATCAGAGTGTTATCAACATGATTCTCCTACTAAATCCAAATGCAGCACTGTACCAGATATTAGGAAGAAAATTAACTCTATCTCAGCCAGAAACTTAACAACCTGCTTTGGCAAGCCAGTAGTAAGGACAGATAAGTACAGGGGAAAATATTTCTTTGTTGTAGTTAATTAAGATGACTCACTCTGTTTGAATATTTAAGAATGGAACTTGGGAAATATCCTTGCGTTATGCTATGAGTGATCGGAGGATTTGGACTCCCTGAAACTGTTTTTTGAACCACTGTTAATTTTGGGAGCTACATATCCTGCTGTGGCACTGAGGAGGGGTCAGCTTCCAGGGCTACCGGTTTGGAAGAAGAGGAAGGAACTCCTATGTCCTAATGGAAACATCCAGTTAACTGCTTTTAGGGTGGTACTTGCGTGTCATGTCTGACTTAGCTCATTAAGATCTGCAGATGAACCATTACCGTGTGATGGTAACAGCTGGGTGCTCTCTGTGGGTCACAGTACTCCAGGCAAGACCTCGTCAGCCCTGAATCCATGGAAAGCTTTACTTCGTACGCTTGAACCATGGCAATGCCCTCCGTACTTGTCAGCACAATGTTTGCTTTTTTGCAATAGTGCAACACTGTTAACTTCTGCTGGGCTTGCAACCTGGTATAACCCCTGGTCCTTTTGTGTGGGGATGGAGGCTGGGGGAGTTCATAGAGGCATTTAGGTTGGAAGAGACTTTTAAGATCAATGAGTCCAACTCTTAACCAAGCACTGCCAAGTCCAATACTAAACCATGGACCTAAGTGACATGCCTACACCACTTTTAAATACCTCCAGGGACAGTGAAGAAATAAAGGATATAGACACTCCTCAACCCTTCTTTTGCTGCTAACATATTTATAGAAACATTTGTTCCTATACATTTGTTTTCTGAGTTACAAATTTTTATTGAGTTATAAATTTGTTTATTGGGTTGGCAATACCAAGTCAAATTTGGCAGGGATACAAGGTTAGTTTGAAAAAAGATTAATTGTTTAATGATTTACAAACAGAATTGAATCATTTTTAAAGTCTCTGTAACAAACATTTTACAGTAGTGGTAGCAGTCCTGACTTGTGCTAAGTAATTTGAAAGCGAAGTTAAATTTTTTATCATTGGAAGATATGTTTTTAGTTATGCTAAAGGAGAAGAAAAATTGAACTGTATAAGCAGCATGAGGTTATTTTTTAATAATGATTTTTTTGTTGTCTAGAAGTGATTTTTATAACACAAAGGTGGATTTTGAAAAATATTTACTTAAACGTAGACAACGCACTCTTGAAGTTAAGAGCAGAATCTACCAGAAGGTTTGAAATGCCCAAGTGCCAGCACTCTGAGGTCCCTGCCAGTCTGCCTGTCCCTGCCCACACTCCCAGGGCTCCCCCCACCTCGCCATGGTTCAGTACCCCATATCAGCTCTCGGGGCCATCAGTCACAGCCCCAGCAGTGCCACAGCCCTGCTTGTCCCTGGCCATGGGCCTCGCTCTCCTGGACCCTGACCACCTGCGGGCTGACTTGCCAGCCTGGCCTCCGCAGCCTCGCCAACAGAGACACTCAGCAGTCACGGGGCTGTCCCTGACCCTGGTTACCCTCACCGTGCTGACCCTGCTTCACATCCTCAGCTCAGCCTCAGAAGCACAGCACACACGGACGGGGCTACCCTCCATTGCCCCAGGCTGCCCTCGTCCTTCAGCGGTGGTGGTGGGAAGAGCTGTGGTTGGTGAGACCTTGCCTGCCTTGCTGGCCCAAACAGGGACCCCCCTGGCCCCAGCCCCCACTGCACCCTGGCCAGGAGACAGATATGGAGCAGGCAGAGCCAGGCTTTTTTCACAGAGGAGGAGTGCAGTGCCAACACGTGGCAGTAGCAAGGCGCACCCAAGAATATCCAGTTGGGTTTAAGCACATTTTCAAGTAGAGGGGTGGTGAGCACTCGAGCAGGCTGCCAAGAAGTTGAAGAGTTTCATGCCTGGAGCTTTTCAAAACTTGACAACGCCGTGAACAATCGAGCTTTGAAGTTCAGTTTGTTGACAACAGAAGGTTGGGCCAGATGAACTTCAGACATCCTTTCCAACCTGGACTGTTACATGATTCTGTGGGTAGTACACTGCTGAGAGTGATAAATTCTCTGAACATGCAGATATTTTTACAGGAATTTCATTAGAGCCACAAAAGGCTGTTCCTCCTCATGAATTCACCAGCGCTCTTTGATCTTACTCTTCAATTTCTGACTCTCCGTCTATTTAGGCTTATATCTGACCAGTGGGATTTTTACTCAGAACTTGCTTCATGCCTCTTACACTTTATCCCTTTCTGCTAAGGGTTTTATCCTAGATGCCTTAAATCTAGTTAAACTGTTGAACTTCAACAACTAGCAGTAAGTATCCTAAAACTCCACAATTTTGGAATCTAGTGCTGGATTCATAGAAATACTGAAATTATTTCAGCATAACACATACATAATATATGTATATAAATCAATAAAACAGTAAGAATGCCTGTTACAATTTCTGTTAGTCAACATTCCATTGTCCAGGTGTCATAGGAAAAAAAGCCATACCTGGCCCAGTACACGTTGTTGAAGATGTTGAAGCACTGTGAAAGAATGTCCACACACACATGGTACCATTAGGAATTTCCATCAGTTCTCAAGTCAGATGTAAATTAGGAAGAGACACACTGAAGTAATTGCATGCCTACATAGCCACTCACTTATGCTTCACAGTAGGCCTTGGGTAGAATGAGACTTTAATTTTCCCACATCCCAGTGTTAACATTTTGACTGGTAGACCATGTCCTTGTTATTGTAATAAATCTAGCACAAGGCAAATAAAATATGCATGCCACAGTGCAGCATGTTGTCAGAAGATATTCTGTCTGTATTTATGTTTCAAGAAGATTAAATAATGCTCAAAATAAGAATCCAACCCTTTTTCACTGTTTGTCCAAATAGTGCCATTTTCTAAGATTTTTCGATTTCTACAAAAAAAACCCAAAACTGTAGAGGCCCAACTATTCCCGTTGTCTTTTAATCTCACAAGAACAAAACTAAAGTGAGGAGTAATAGATTCCAAAGGTGATTTAAAATGGGATCTACAGACACTCTGGAGTGACTTAAATGACCTACATAAAGGCGTGAAAACTCACATTCCTTCTCTTCAAACTATTCAAAATCAAGCAAATCTTCCTTGAAATATCCTGTTAAAATTAATTTCCTGAATTGTCTGGGGGTGAGGAATGTAAAATATTTTTAGATTCCCAAGCCTGCTTTTCTGAAGGATGGGAAATCTTGATAGTGTTATCTTTTCATCACTAATGCAAATGCCTATATTTAGGCACTGCACATAGCTTTAGAAATTTAGATGTGCACATTTATTTCCACCTCAAATATTTTAGAGGTATTTTGTGCAAGAGTGTTTCAGATTAGGAGAATTAAAAATTTTTAGACTGCTTGTTTAACTGTCTCAGAACAAATTTTTCTTGGCTTCATTTTAGTTGCGCTAACACTGAATTCAGAACTGAAGATTTTTGAATGCCAGAATTAAATTACTATGACTTTATGGTATGATTTGTATCTTAATGCTGGGAGTTCACTGTCTTGCTAGGAATAATAGGATTTAGAAAAAGGCCCCGAACAGCACGTTTACTTAAATTGCTGTATCAGATCTATGTTCCAGCAATAAGAGTGGAAAATCTGCAAGACTCCTTCCATTGTTTATAAAAAGAGGGTGAATTCTTTCAGCTCTGCCAGTTACAGACAAAATTTCAAACAACTTCAGCACCTTTAGGATAATTTTGGAATAGTATTAGCAAGTGCACTTCCATTGTTTACTTCCACGGTTATGTCTGGCACAGGAATTTTAACAGTTTACCAACAGACAAAGCATGCTTAGAAAATTTCCTCTTTTAACTACTTCGTCTCCTATACACAGGAGCCCATGAAGGGCTTTTTCTTTTCCATGTGCTAATTACCATAAACATTTTGGAGATTGTTCTACAAACTCTGTTTTGTTTTCCAAATCATTAGCAATGTTAAAAACAAACCTTCTGACAAAAATGTTGGCAGAAGCTCAAACACAAGTCCTAGTTCATCAGAAACCCTTCCTTATGCAAAGGGAACTGTGTGGGGTCCTTTACATGCTGTTCACTTGGCCAAAGCACATGAGGTTTAGCGCATGAGATTCCAGTCATGCTTAGGTTTTTTGTGTACAAACCCTTTAGACGAGACCAATTAAAAGTTAAAATCAGTTGAATCATCAGGGAAGAAGGATGAGGCAGTACTTTTTGAGGTAGAGAACTGCCATTCTGCTTTAACAGGAGGCTATACAGACTAGGTAAAGGAATCATGGGCGTTGGTGGCAATGATGCTTGGTTTGCAATTACTTGCAAAAGCCTAGACAACTTCAGCATGAGTACAAAACACAAGGGTGAAAGAAGTACCATGGAATGGCCTGGGCTAGAAGGGACCTTAAAGATCATCTGGCTTCAACCCTCTGCCATGGGCAGGGACACCTCCCACTAGAACAGGTTGCTCAAAGCCCCATCCAGCCTGGCCTTGAACACTTCCAAGGATGGGACATCCATAGCTTCTCTGGGCAACCTGTTCCAGTGCCTCACCATCTTCATAGTAAATAACTTCGTCCTAATATCTAATCTAAACCTAAAGAATTCAATCTGAAGCCATTCCCCCTTGTCCTATCACTATATGCCCTTGTAAAAAGTCCCTTTCCATCTTCCTTGTAGGCCCCCTTCAGGTACTGGAAGGCTGCTATAACGTCTTCCTGGAGCCTCCTTCTCTCCAGACCGAACAATTCCAGCTCTTTCAGCCCGCCTTCATAGTGCAAAGCCCAGGATGTGGTTGCCTGTCTGGGCTGTAAGTACACATTCACAGCTCATGTTGAGCTTCTTGTCGGCCAAACCCCCAAGTTTTTATTCCAGGACTGCTCTCAATCCTTTCTCCACCCAGCCTGTGTTTGTGCTTGGGATTGTCTTGGCCCAGGTGCAAGACCTTGCACTTGGCCTTGTTGAACTTCATGAGGTTCATATAGGCCTATCTCTCAAGATTGCCCAGGTCCCTCTGGATGACATCTCTTCCCACCAGCGTGTCAATCACACCACACAGCTTGGTGCCATTGGAAAACCTTCTGAGGGTGCACTCTATCCCACTGTTTATCTTTTTACCAAACTTAACACCTAAAAGAGAACACTCGAGCAAGAGCTCATAGCTCATGCTTCACTAGAGCATAAAGAAGAGCGTTTCTCTCCAACCATTTTTAAGATGGTTCTCACCTCATGGTTACTCAGGTAGTAGCAATCAATGTCCCATGAACTTATTTACTGATAGATCTGTTCACCTTGTCATCCAGAGTCTTTCTATACAGTTCTAAAAAGGCCCTCAAAGGTCTAGAGACTATAGCTTTAATACAGTTGTTCTGCATACCATAAATTCTTAATATGAAGCTAACAAGAATCTAGGAAAGATTTCTACAGAGATAACAATAACTTCCCATACCAAAACCCCAAAAGGATGCTGTATTTCTAAGACAATATTTTGAAGATAAACTAACCTGTCATTTTGAAGTTTGAAAATATTTTCCAAATAGCATTATGTCCTTTTATAAAGTTAAGATTGTTTCTTCTGAGCTTCATTTGTAAAAATGTCCAATGTTATTTTCTTTTGTGCAAAAGAAAGGAAGAAAGAGAAACTTTGTTTAAACAGCAGATTTTCTGGTTTCAAGTGGTCATGCTCAAGATAATTCACCATTACTGTGGACTTGCAGTTACAGGGCAAGAATGACAGAGTTTCAGAAATAATGTGGCGTTGTTGCCTGTGCATAGCAATTAGTTGGTGGCCTAGTTCAGATGAGAGTTTCAGTGTCTTATAAAATGTCCAAAGAATAGCTGTCCTAGTTAATATAATTGATTGCAAGGAACAGTTGAAGGGCACAGTTTATTTATTTCAGGAAACATTATCCAAAAATTAAACAAATTTGGGCTATAAACAAGCTGTAGGGATAAATATGAGTAAACGAGAAATTTTAGGTAGAGTAAACAATGTCGATCAATAAAAACATTACTGCACAGCATTACATATCTTACCTGGCAAATAATCAGGTGTCTTCTTGCTTAAGTTTGTGAGCTGTTTTACTGATTCATACTTGTAAGAAGAGACTTCATGAAGAAAAACATTCCTCAAAATGGTTCAAGTGTTTATGTATAATAAATAAATACATAAATAAATAGAGCTGCATACCACTACTTCTTGCTCTATCATACCACTACTGCTTGTAGGGTCCTCATAACTCTTCTAACAAATGCTCACAGCAGGGGTTTCTCTTATGGCCTTACCCAAAACCTCTAAATCTCCATTAAAAACAGAATGGTATTGATTTTCATCAAATCCCACCTCTATACAGCCCATGCAGTCTGTGCTCTGACATGCCTCAAAAGGAAGGCACTACTGGGGGAAGGACAGCAGCTACAATGACTCAGAGGCCTCTTTCCTAAGTGGTGCTAAGTAAATAAAAGTAATCCATTGTGTATGTGTAATATTTGGATTGAATATAATCTGCCATTTCGTTACTCACTCATTTGCTATTGAAAGGACTTTTGAAACTGCATCTGACTCTGCCTCCCTCCCTGCAGCTGTAAGCCTACAGTCAGACTTTCTTATGCCAAGCTCTATTTGGCAAAGAAGACAAGTTTCATGAGTCAGAAAAGATGAGACTTTCTCAAAATCCTGGTATCATCTATCTTTTCTGTATGGAAAAGATATTCTATGAACTTGCCTTGACAGTGAAAAAATGCTGCAGGTGACATTATTTGTGGTAACCGAACTAAGGGTATGAGTATTACCCTTCTTCCCTAGGCAGTGTGAGCTGCCCATTCTCTGAAAGCTAGAGCTTGTTCTAGTTCTGATGCCTTTAATCTGTGGCCAAACCAACGAACATCCATCGCCCCAACAACTTTAATGGTTGGTTGGCCAACACTAGCCAGGCCTGCAGGAGATGTATACAATGTGCACATAGCTGTACTGTGGAGCGCTATGGCGATTTACCTCTGCACTACTCAGCTGCTCAGACGTATGAACCAACTCGTTATTTAAAGGCGTAACAGTGATCCTACTGTACTGTGCTATTCCATGTGTTAGGAGCACTGGTCTGCAGGGAGGCAGTTATGAATTTACTGTGGCTGTCCATGAAGCTATGGTCATATTCCAGCCCTGTATGCTGCAGCCTCACAAGGTGTTTATTCCACCATAAATTTATCAGCGGGAATAGATCACAATAGCTAAATAGTTGATGCTCTAGCAGAAACTGAAAAAAAAGCAAATAGAAAACCAAACATTAAGGGTTTTGACAAATACCTTCAAATACATCTGCATGGAGGATGAGGAGGGGCAACAGCCTTCTAGCTTTGCAGGCCTGTCCCAAAGCTAGACCGGTCATTGTGGCACAATGAATGCGGGCTATGTTCCCAGAAATCACAGTGTGGCGGAGGTGCCATTGGCATAAGGTTTAGTATCCATTTTTCCGTGGTAATGCAGACTGCAAGTGGTGGATTTAGACATGAGGAAAAAAAAAAAGATATATATGTGGTACTATTAGCATATGTTAAAGAGAAATATCAGTATTCTTTATCTGAGAAGCACATGAAGTAGTGCTTCTTCATCATAAGGTGACAGATCTTGCCTCATTAAACAGCCATCTAAAGGTGGTGGGCTTTTCTTCCCCTTCTGTTACTAGAATTAAAAAAAAAATTAATTGCCTCCAGTGCAAGAGTCCCCAGTTTTTTTTCCACTGTGTGATGTAGATACAGCATTAATTAGTGAAATATAGGTGGACCGGAAAGGAGTTTTACAGAAGGCAGGAGCTAATGGTCCACACAGGGCTTCTGTAAACTAGGTGACTGAGTAGGCAGCATCTTTCTGTCATTCTTGTAATTAACTATAGTCAGTTTCCTTGTAATGAAATTATACCACATACTTGCTTCTATTTCTCTAATTGTGTGTGCCTCAAAACTGAGCTAATTTGATTTCTTTCCTGCTAGAAATAATTTATTCCAACTGAGTCAGAATGCAGCATGCCTTTTAGACCCCAAAGGAATTTTTTGTTCTAAGAATCAGCTACGTGGGATGTGCAGAGAGTCCAGACTCAGACCCTTGAACAGATTGTTCAGCCGAAAGGGGGAGGGGTAACTTCCCTATATTACAAGGTATCAATTTTATCTTCTCTTTTAAGCCTATCTCAGTTCAGATGGTGTAATGTGATTGCTCTCAGGCCAGATGCTGGTATGTTCAGTTTTAGCTATAAGGTCACACAATGGTTGGGTCAGGAACAAAATCTGTGAGAAATGTAATCTCCCTCTCAGAAGAGCACCACTGTAATCACTGTGTCCTAACAAGCATGACAGTGCCAAGATGCACTGAGAGTATATTCAATTACACATAGCATTTGCACAACATTTAATCTACAAACTATCTTGTAAAGACCAAGTGAAAACATTATGCTGAGTGTTGAGTACCCTGAATCTCCTTTGGTTTCCAGAAGAAGCCTATGGCTTTTCTAGAACTGTGCCTTTAAATGATTTAGCAGCTTTCATAGCTGATGTATATGTAAAGACATAGTCACTTCCCCTCTGAGTTTTAAATCTGAGGTCCTTATCCAGCAAATATTTCTCTGCATATAATATTTTTATATGTCTGAGAGGTTCACATTAAACTTCCACTGGGAAATATTTACAGAAAGACCACACCTGCTGAGCTTCAGCCTTTTGGCAAGTGCACTATAGAGGCCCAATGGGAATTAATGGGGAAGAAAGGTTGCCTGCATTTAAAAAGGGTGTGAACCCTCCAAGCTCTGAAGCTATGTGCACGTTTATATTTAGATAACCTGATAGCTCTGCATATCAATTATCAGGGAGAATTAATGAATGGTGCATGTGCAGTATATCAAATATTTGGTGTCTCAGCCACTATTTTCATATGCACCAAAGCACATGTGTGTTTGTTACTGAAGGCTGTACACAATGAGATGTTTAAAATTTAAAAAGACACATTATTTGAATGTGTCTGAATGCAGAAACCAGTGACCCACTTTCTTTAATAACTAGGAAGCACTTTTTGTGTTCCAGCAGGTATTTCTAAATGGGTTTTCGAATCAAGCAGTCCTGAGACAGTTCATCCTAGACTATAATACTGATGTTTAAAATAAATAAAATGCAAGTTCTATTTCAGCCATGGTGTCAGTTTCTAATTTTTTTCCCTTGGCCACATTTTTTTTCATGGACTCTATTGTAAAGTATTTTTAAGAAGATATGTCATGTTTTACAAAAGTAAAACACTATATATGAAGTATGTATCCTTTACCTTGCCTGTGGACTCCATGCTACAGCTGTAAATCTCATATTTCTTCTTTCTTACTTATTTCCCATGAGAGACAGTATGAAGATATCAATGGCTTTGGCATGGTATGTATTAATTACTTATGTCCTAAAGTTGTTAGCAGTTGTCTTAATAAGACTGAATGCTCTGCAGCTCTTGCCAGCCTTGCAGTGGCTCTCAGTCCCCTTTTCCTTCTCACCCCAAGCTCCTTAGTAGGCTGTTATTTCATTTGGGGTTAAGGTACAGCATGTCTCATAGTTTTAGCTCCTGAATCTTTTCCCTTGCACCTAGAGATGGCATTCACATGAATTTGTAGCATGATGAGCCTTCCCTGTAGTCTCTAAAAATATGTTTGCTATCTCAAAATACTTTCTCTCAAATGGCAATCCAGATTCCTGGACACCATAGGTTTAATTCAAGATATATTAAAAAGACTCCACATGAAGCAAAGACTTTAAATCTGCCTTTGTATTTAGCTTCTTTTTTTTTTTTATTTAACTGGTAACTGAGCCATGTATTGTAACAGTCTGCTCGTTTCTAAAGAGCAGTGATCCTGTCTCCTGCAGAGGCTGCTTCATTATGAACTCTCTCCTGCATGGTGCTGAGCACTCTGGCCCCATTCATCGAAGCCTTTAGATACTGAGCTGCTGCACTAAGATCAGTGCCTAACACTTTTCAGGATACAGCTTTGTTCCAAGAAGGATTGTTCATTTTTTACTCCTGTCAGAGGATGGGTCCTAAATAAAGGAAATAATCTTGTCTTTAAAATCAACTCAATTTACAGTATCCCATCTGCTTTGCTCTATAATGATGTTAAGGTTATGATAAGCTATATATTTCTGTGTAAAAGTTAAATTAAAAGCAAAAATAAATTAATAACCAAAAAAATCTAACACATTCTAACTTTGTTATTATTTCATCAAGCAATAATGAACTGGGAATTTGCCCAGTATATTAAAAATATACTTAATAAATCCTACATTATTCTTGTGGCTCCCTTCCAAACCAGCATATTTTATGATCCTGTGAAATAAGCACTTAGATGTATGTGGACTGCACAGAAAAACAGTGAGATAATTGATTCATGTATGTGATTACTAGTGTACCAATTAGAAACAAACATTTTCTTGGAAGGCAGGAAGGCAGTGCACCTTTGAGTTAGAACTTACACAGTACTTTAATCCATGAACTGAGAGGAGAACAGAAAACGATCTCAAACATACGTTCTTTAGGAAAGGAAAAAATTTGGATCATCTAACTGGCACTCATATATACACGGCATTTTAGTGTGAAAAAGAATAAATTTTAAATGCGGCAGTGTTGCCATCCCAAGTCACTCACTTCTGTATCTATAGCTGTTTGTGGAGGCAACACAGTAAAGCAGACTGGCAGCTCAATTTAATTAAAATTAACAATTTTCCAGTGGATTTTTGCTAACTGAAGTAATTATCTGCACTCTGTATGATGCACTTAGAGCTATATACCAGCATGTAGGAGCAATGCAAAAAGGCTGGAGGAGGGGAATGCCAGCAATAACTTTGCTTGGTAGTGGCATCATATTCTTGTCCCTGAGGTACAATGTAGGAGCAATGCATGTAGGAGCAATGCAAAAAGGCTGGAGGAGTGGAATGCCAGCAATAACTTTGCTTGGTAGTGGCATCATATTCTTGTCCCTGAGGTACAATGTAGGAGCAATGCATGTAGGAGCAATGCAAAAAGGCTGGAGGAGTGGAATGCCAGCAATAACTTTGCTTGGTAGTGGCATCATATTCTTGTCCCTGAGGTACCAGTGGAAACTTGCAAATTTGTTTTCAGTGTAAATGGAAAACAAGTATCGAAAAGACCCTTTCTAGGTAGATAGAAGAGCTGTGTGGTTGACTCGGAAAAGAACTTGACCTTCTGCCAGAGACCCTGCCTGTGGACATGAGTAATCTTTCAATTACTGACTGTTCCATTTGTCAGCAAATACATTGTTGCAGAGAATGTTGCAAAGATATGTTTGTTCAGTCTGTAAGGTGGTTGCATGAGAAAAGCCAGCCAGGCAAGAAAGGCTATAATGAAAAGCAAAAACACTCAAAAAGCGTTGAAGTTATTAAGGCATAACACACTATGTTATGTATATACTTTTGTTTCTTAGGAACTGACTTGCAGGTCACTATCTACTAAATGTACTATCTTGCAGGACTATCTACTAACTATTCTGCAGTAATTGCACTTGTCCTCTAACTAACTAATTTCACTCTTCAGTTTCAGTTTGCATGTGATTTCACATTTTCCAGGTGCTGGAGCAGAGATTCCCCTGCAGCCCACGGGGCAGATCACGGTGAGGCAGCTGTCTCTCAATGGAAGTCCACAGTGGAGCAAGTATTCACTGTGGAGCAGCTATCCCATGGAGGACCTCACTCTGGAGCAGGGGGATGCCTGAAGGAGGCTATGACCCTGTGGGAAGCCTGTGCTGGAGCAGGCTCCGGGCAGGACCTGTGGCCTCATGGAGAGAGGAACCCACACTGGAGCAGGTTTGCTGGCCCCAAGGGGACCCACACTGGGACAGGCTGTCCCTTAAAGGCTGAACCCTGTGGAAGGGACCCACAGTAAAGCAGTTTGTGAAGAACTGCAGCCCGTGGGGAGGACGCACTTTGGAGAAGTTCATGAAGAACTGTCTCCTGTGGGAGGGACCCCGTGCTGGAGCAGGGGAAGAGCGTGAGGAGTCCTCCCCTGAGGAGGAAGGACTGGCAGAAGCACGTGATGAACTGACCGAAACCCCCCCTTCCCCATCCCCTTGCTCTGCTGGAGGTCAGCAACCAGAGAATTCAGAAATAAAGACGAGCCTGGGAAGATGGAAGGGAACCTTTCCTGGATGGAGGGAAGGTGGGTTTTAGATTTGCTGTTATTTCTCATTATATTACTCTGATTTGATTAACAATAAATTGATTTCCCTAAGTTGAGCCCATTTTGCCCATAACAATAATTGCTGGGTGGTCTCCCTTGACCTCATCTTTACCCAGGAGCCTTTAGTTGTATTGTCTCTCCAATGCCCAGGTGAGGAGCGAAGTGATAGAAAGACTTCTGTAGGCACGCGGTGTCCAGCCAGGCTCAACCCACCTCTGTCAGTAAAAAGACATTTTGCAAATCCAGTCTTTGGACATGTGACAAGACAGCATTTGTAATGTTATCCAGATAATCTGTAGTGATTTAAAATCCTATTGTAGTTTCTGTATCACTAGATTTATTATTTGATTAAAATCCAGCAGAGCATTAAGGATTAAATTTGTCTGAGGATGAATGATTTACGATTAGTTAGAAAAAATAAAGGTATTAAAGAATATGCCAGGTTAATTTATTTGACAAATGAGTGTAAAGCTACTTAGACAAACATTCCAGAATAGAGCAGCACCTGGTAGGTAACAAATTTTGTAGAAGCAATGAAAAAAGTAATTAGTTGAGAACTGTAAAAACAATGCCAGGAGGTACAGCTAAGATCCATCTCACTAAGAATTCCAGGGTTGACTTCCACTGCACCCCACAGTTGTGCTGGGTCCCTCCCAGAGGTGGCAGTCTGTAGGCCAAGGGATCCAGTGGTAGGGAAGATATGCTATACCTGGCAGTTAGGACATGGTATGGTGGTATCCAGCCCAGGATTTGTACGATTAATTTGTATTACAATACCTGCTAACGCTACGCTTTTAGTATTTTCCATTTTTATGTCAAAAATGCTACAGTAATATTGACATCTAGCCTTCCGAAACACTACATGTTCTGAATATGTTTATGTTGGTGACATTTGTTACTTTACAGTAGCGTAGGAAACACCTAGGGGCGACTGATTTAAGCCACTCGCTGTCTGTTTGAATTTGATCGTGATTTTACTGTAACAACAGGATCAACAGCATAATTTGCAGCACTGCAAAAGTAAAGAAACAAACTGCTCCAAAAAGTTTAACCGTGCACATTTATGTCTGTGGGTATTGTTACCTTAGGTTGTTGCATTCAAGTATTATGAAGTGTTCACATTTTCCATATCCATTACTTTGCATAAATACTAATATATTAAATATATTCCATATATTTTGACAGTCCTAAGCATTTTAGTTAAACTTCTAAACTTTGAAGAAAAAGTATTGCTAGGCTTCTGGGCACACTGAAGTGGGAAGACAAAAAGACAATAACCTGTACAGCCAATAATATTCGATCATTTCTAGCTTCCACTAAGGACAATGTACTTTTCTTTGTTGACTTGTTCAGCATAGAGGCTATTGCCCCTATATCTAGTGGTTTTTATAAATATCTTCTTAGCAGGTGGGAAGGACACGCAGATTATGGGAAAGGCAGTGCAAATGGAAAGTATATCAATCCTATAGCTGACAAATAAACAAACCATGATTTTGCTATAGAAACCACACAGGCTGTCTCTGCACTGCTGCTAGTCTCACACAATCTCTGCAGACACAGAGTCTGAATCCCTGCTTCTCTCTGTGGGCCTCAGGGCTTGGGGATGGTATTTGTTATGGCCCCCTAAATCTTCCCTTTGCAGTCGTTGACTCTACTGGGAGCTGCATTTCCCACAAGGAGCAGAAACACCTCTTTTGTTACAAGAGCAGTGCCCCACTAAGAACATCTCTAGGGAGCAGCCACATAGCTTACCCTGAGAAATGTATATTTTCTCCCTAATCTTTGCTTTATAATTCCCATTACTAAAAAGATAATGATAGAGGACTTCAGCTAATCAAAGGCTCATCATCAAAAGCAGACATGAAGTGAGGAAGGCCAGTCTGACTCCACCCTCCAACACTGAACTTTGGTCTAAGCTTGCAGAAGCTCCCCATTGTACCAGAAAAGGTCACGGGGTGGTTTCTGGCCTCTCCCAGAACTACACCTCTCTGTCTCTGGGAGTGGTCAGGGGAAGTCTGGGATTAGCAATTAGCGTTGTTCTGCTTAAGTCTTCTGAGTCCAGTCAGACCTACAGGTTTGGGTGCTCCTAAAACGCAATTGTAGATACTCTTTCGAATGGTGTTAATGCTCCCTGTCCACACAATATGCTAATAGCCACAGTAGTTACCAAGTAATTTGGAACTTTTTGCCCACCTCCCTTCTCAGCCTAGTGTGGCTTTATGGCTTCGTGATCTTTCACATCTTCCATGTCTCACAAGAGAGGAGGTGCATTTACATTAAAAGCCTGGAACAGATTTTGCTTCAGTTTGTCTGAACCCCTTTTTATATATGTGAACTTTTAGAATCCACAACATTTAGGGAGATTCATAGGTTAATTATATATGCATGCAAGGTACTTCTTTTGTTTATTTTGAATCTGTTACCTGCTTGTTTCATTTGAAGTTGCTTCTTCTGAAAAAGACAGTGGAAAATCATACCCTATTTCCTGTCTCCGTTCTACACAGGATTTTATAAACCTTTATCTTTTTCTTCTATGTCAGCTGTTATCCAGAAGGAGTTTTCCATTTTCTCATGCTGAACCTGTTTGATACTCTGCACCCTCTTTATTGCCATTCCCTTGATTTATTTTATAATTTCTGAGATGGATGACGATAATTACATATCATATTAAAGATGTGGGGACACCTTAAATTTATTTTATGGTAGCATAGTACCATTTTGGGGGTTTTTTCTCTATTCTTTACTAATAATTTTTAACTTTCTTTCTGCTTTGACAACTGTTTAATCATGAGGTGGTATTTTCATAGAAATATCTATTTATATGGCATGATTTCAGGCCATAATGGTAATAATCTAAAAAATATAATCTACTCTAGGTATACCACTGTATGTGTTAATCTGAAATTAGTTCTTCCCATGCATATCACTTTCTGGTAATCTCTACTCACTTTTATTTGCCATTTTATTACCTGGACACTCAGTGAGTATTAATCACATCACACTTGCCACATGTTTTTGCAGCTTTTCACATCAGCCACCATTATAAATTTACCTCAGTCACTAAGTATACCTGCAAATGTTTTCTGTGGTACCTACTTTGTCCTGGAAGGCCTTTCTTGGATTTAGCTTATGTTGTAACAATTTGAGAGAAGAGAGTGTACTGAGAGAGGAAATCTTCAAGAAACTTGTGTTCATGGGAGGACAGCGTTCCCCTTCCTCCTCCTTCCATGCTGGGCTCTAGCTACTATTAGAAACAGAAGACCTCACAAGGCTCTAAGGGGCATGCTCAGGTACTAGTGGTACCTTTCTCATTTCTTCCCTACATAATTGGATGTCCTCTGCAGTTAGAGAGACCTAATACATCAGCCTTCATATGTTATCTCCATGAGCTCAATTGCCAGGAAATTTTATTTTCTAACTTCAGAAAAAATTCCCTAAAAATCAAACCATTTTCCCAGATGCCTAGACTTGAGAATGCAGAACACCACATTAAGAGTAGGTAGCAAAAGCCAAAGGCTAAGGTTATATAGTAAAGCTTGTTCTCGGTAAATTAAAAGGGAGTTTGGCTGTTGGCTTTAATGAATGACAAAACACGGTGGTTACGCTTGGGAATCATGCTGTCTCCCAAGCAGGCACAAGAATGCTGGAGTGCTGTCTTTCTCATCCAGCATCCAGGCTCCCTGATTCCCTACTTATTCTTTGCACCAGCCTTCTCAGTCCGCTTCCCTTCTCACACAGAATTAGTGCTGACTTTATACAGAAAAGCTGATTCCTCATACATCTTCCCTATCCATCAACGCCTGGAGCCACTAACCCTGAACACTATGCCTAAGAATTCTAGTACTAGAAGTCCTCTTTCCTCTGGGAACAGGAGCCCAGGGAGAATTTCCTGCCTTCAATTTCATCTCAAGCAGGCATGGGTTCTTATTTACTAATCCTGTCCATGTCCTCAGGCACACATTCCCAGACTCATGAATTTTCCCTGACTCCCTTCTGCCAAGCCCACTGCATTAAGTGATTGATCTTGTATCTAATTTCACTAGTCACAGTTTTCCTTGGCAAAACTCTAAAGGGTCTTAATTTGCTGATGTCGTTTATCTAGTTAATTATTGGGTTTGGGGTTTTTTTCATAGGATTGATATCTCTGCCAGAATTGCAATAGCTATTAACAGAATTGTGGTTAATTCATTAAAATACAAAATGTTGAAATGCATGATGATATTCTGGTTTTGCCCTTAATTACTAAAGTATTTTATATACTTTCATATTATTTATTATTATAAAAAGGAGTTTGACAGCCAGATACAGTAAAACTATGAAGGTATTCCAAAATCAGATCAAAACCCAATGCTGTTTTCATTTGAAACATGAAATTACATGTCTTAAGTGTGACAGGAAGTACTTACTCACACAGACATCTAAAGGAACAGTGACTGTGGAAAACACTTATGGGATTATACCAGCTCATGAAATTCCCTGTACTTATTAATTATCTGTCTTGTTTTCAGCTGTGTGTGTTATAGCACAAAGACCTGACAAGATACAAGCAAGTCTTAATATTGATGATGGCTAAAAGAGAAGCCCTTTTGCATGAGTAGAATCTGAAGCAGGACATCTTGCAAATTTCTTTATTATGCTGTTCATTTATGTAAGAATAGATCAAACATGAATGACGTTTATGTGGATTTTTTGCATTCTCCAAAGTCATGAAGTGACAGGATAGGCCTGTAAACTAAAGATTGCTGCTTAATTGTCTTTCTGTTAGCAGCTGGAAGTTATTACAATTCTGAAGTTTATATAGACCTGTCACAATTTTTGTGCATAGGATTGTCTTGTACTGGAATTCCAGATCAGTGGAAAACAAGGAAGCAAAAGAAATACAAAACTGTTGTGAGAAATACTGGAAAGAAAGTGAAAGAAAGAAAGAAAGAAAGAAAGAAAGAAAGAAA